>JAPFFP010000008.1:7403051-7417640 GCA_026153255.1 Solanum medicagineum | reverse complement strand
GTACGCAGACCTTACCACTACCACAAAAGTAGAGAGGCTGTTTCCAGGATGCTAATATACACATACTTAAAGAAAATACGAGTCTTTTTACCATTCAGAAGAACTTCAATAACTTGGTAAACCATAACAAATTCAAGCTTTATCCACAATTTACTTACTGATTGATTGATATGTATGTGGCCAAGTCTTTGGAGATAGCATAGATCTGACCAGTTGCATGTCGGAAGTATTTGTTTCCTTCTTCTCCAAATTTCCAGTATTCTGGCTCATGGTACTTTACAGTCCTACAAAACATTATTAAAGTTCAATTCATGCAAATAAAATGTTACTACAGTTGAAACCAAAATGCAAGCTGAAAGCATTGTTTGTCATAAGCTAGTAAAGCTTCACAATTACTTTTGAGAAAGAACAGGTCCAGATTTCATACACCCAATGTAAATTCTGGGCTTCGACCGATGACGAGCTAGAGTTGCAGCTAGCATGCCTGAGAAAATCATTAGTCATTAAAGACAAGCTGAACCAAGATTATTAGTCTCCGAACTATGAAAATATATCGAGAACATATCCAGTGCATACCCAAATTGACGTGGACGTCATCATCAACCTTGACGTAGAAGTCGGCATCCCATTTTGCAACAGCAGTAGAAAAGAAAATCTTAGTTTTGGCAGAGAGTTCATGATATCCTTCAACATGTTCCTACAACATCATGCAAATTCAAACCCAAAATCTGTAAGATTTTCAAACTTAATGCAAAAGGCAAAACTGTTCTTAAAGTATCCTACCAGCCTGAGGAAGTCTTTATGTTGAGCTTCTTCAGAATCAATAGCGCGATCCAGTATGCTGTTAGATGTTGCACTGACAACCAACACAGACATTTGTCAGTTCAGTAACATTAATTTTATTTTCATTCTTGCTCAGTCACATTAATGAGTGATACCTCATACATATTAGTGGTATATTACCAATAATAATACAGAAAAGGAAAGAAAATGCTGAGAGAGCAATTAAAATACAAAGTAGAATTGAGAAAGATCCTACGGGTGATAAAAATTTAATTGAAGTGGGTAAGCATCGTATAGATGATAAAGATCATTGCATAGGTCTACCAAACTATCCAAAATGGAACATCTAGATCCTGATCAATCCTAAACTAGCTAGTATTTTGTTAGTGGTTATATGTCATTGCAAGTACTTTAGTGAACATTAAGAATGAACAGTTCAAATAATCCATCCATCCAAACTTGAACAGCATGTAATCATGCCTTCATTAGTTAAAATGTGTCTGCATCAAATTGGTAGATTAGTCATTGGTGCCTCTCAAACAAGATGGCCACCTTTATACCGAAAGCAACTCGAGATTCATTTTTGGATGGCCAATTTCCCCAAACAGCAAGTATTTAAGATCTTTTACAGGTAACTTCAATGGTTCAACCCAGGTATGAAAACTTGAAAACAGCTGAGGAAGGAGTAAGTGCATTCAACTATTGCACATTTGGTAGATTAGGCCACAAACCAGATGGCATCCTTTGAGTGGAAAACAGCTTGAAATCCAACTTTCAGATGATGGGTAAAGATGCTTAATAGAAGATGAACAAGAAGGAGTATATTCATTCTTATGGAGAGATTTTGGCAGGGTCCAGAAAAGAGTAGATAGTTCTGATCCACACCATGTGCAGATCCAGTTAGAACATTAAAAATTAATTGCATAAGATGTTTTGCAAGGATGAACATCACAAGGTTTTAACATATTACTTAATTATAAGAAGAAGAAGTAGCAACAGCTGACCACAATTCAGGAAGAAGTTGACTTCTTTTGATTTTTGTATTTACTCCCTCCATCCAACAATAGTTGTCTACTATTGCCTTGGCACAAGGATTAAGAAACAATAAATAATAGGAGTAATTTTCCCAAATCAAATATAATAAATACAATGTGTTGAAAAATGTAATAGGAAAACGACTATGATTAATGATAAGGGTAAATTAGGAAAAATGTAATAGGAAAACGACTATGATTAATGATAAGAGTAAATTAGGAAAAATGTAACAGGGAACTGACTATGATTAATGATAAGGATAAATTAGCAACTAAGTGTAAAATTATCTCTTGATTTCACAAAGTGGACAAGTATTGTGGACATCTTTTTTTAGTATAATGGACAAATAAAGATGGACGGAGGGAGTACTTTATGTTCATTCAATGATGTTAAAAAGGCTCGTACTGTTTGCACTTCAGCTGTAAAGTTAGGTGCAAAACAGATGTCTTTTTTGCGTTGTTTAAGCGAGGCTTCAATGTAGGCAGCTGGGCATTAAGGTACGCATGGCGTCACCCATGAGCTCTGTCTTGAAAAGGAAGACACTAAACAATGCTCACTCTATTCACTTTTACTTGTCCACTACTTCAAAAAATAGATTCAGTTTTACTTGTCAGTTTTAACATATCTGGAAAAGACAATTATTATTTTACATGTTTTACCGTTGGCATTAATTACTTATACCAAAGGATTTGGAGACAAACTCTAGAGTCCCAAGGATTCAATTTGAGTAGGATTAGAACAGAATACTTCGAGTGCAATTTCAGTGATGTGATAGAAGATGCAGACATGGAAATGAGGCTTGTCACTCAACCTATTACCAAGATAGAAAGCATTAAATATCTTGGATCCATAATCCAAAGTAGTGAGGACATCGACTATGATATCACGTACTGCATTAGGGTAGCATGGATGAAATGGAGGTTTGCCTCTAGAGTATTATGTGATAAGAAGGTACCACTTAAACTTGAAGGTAAGTTCTATAGAATGGTGGTTAAATCATCTTTGTTATATGGAATGAAATGCTAGCCAGTCAAAAATTCACATGTTCGGAATATGCATGTTGCAGAGATGATGAAGTTGAGATTGATATGTGGACATGTTAGGAGTGACAAGATTACGAATGAGGTTATTCCGGAGAAGGTGGGAGGGGTCTTTGTGGTAGCCAAGATAAGAGAAACGAGACTAAGATGATTTGGGCATGTACAAAGAAGGTGTGTCGACACTCCAATTAGGAGATGCGAGAGGTGGGACTTAGGGATTACACGGAGGGGCATGGGTGGATCGAAAAAGTATTGCGGAGAGGTGATTAGACAAGATAAGGTTTAGCTTCGTATCACTGAGAATATGACCTTAAATAGAAAGGAGTGGAGGTCGCGTATTAGGATAAAAGGTTAGTAGGAGAAGAATGTTGTCTTGCCTTGTGACAGTTTAGGTTGCCATAGGATTAGTCATGTTATTATGGTTTTGTTGGTATTGTTCTTCTATTATTTCGCTATTTCTATTATTTTTCCTTTAAGAATTGGCATTGCTCTTCATTTTAGTTGTTATTCTGTATCTATTGTTTTCTTCTTTTACTTAGGGCGGATACATTTGAGCCGAGGGTCTTTCAAAAAAAGCCTATCTATCTCCATGAGGTAGTGGCGACAAGTAAAAATGAATGGAGGGGTATATATTTCACCTAATTGTTGATTTTTCAATTTTTTCAACATTATCTTTTATATAAAAGGTTCATTTTTTTTTAAATGAAAGGATCATGTTTATTAAAGTGCGTGCTTCATTAAGGTACACGTTTCATCAGTGCTTTTTGCTTAAAGTCCCAAAAATTTCAGCAGTTTCTTTTCCACTTTTTGCCTTTGATAACAGTGCTTTCATTGATTACGAGATTGTTTCACACCTTCCAGCACTTACACCAGACTCCCCATGAGATAAACTATTTCATATTCCCTCATTGTAGAAGATAGAAACTACACAAAGTAGTTCCGGAAGCAACCAATAAAAGGTGTAAAGATTGCTTCTGCTGCATTGTGATGCAGAGGAAGAGCCTTGTTGGTCTTCTTCTAACAAACTCTTAGGGGTCGTTTGGGATGATCTATAAGGAAAATAATCATGGTACAACTTTTCCAATGTTTGGTTGTAGTTTGATTCAAGTATAACTTAATACACCAACTAATTTAGTATTCTATACCACCAACAACGTGGAATGACTGATCCAGGTATGACTTATACATGGATAAAGTAGCAAAGAACAAAACTACCTTTATCTTTTTCCTAGAAACCAATGAAGGTCAACCATTCAAATGTATAATTGTGAACTTGGTACTTTTTAGTTTAAAAAGCAAATAATTATTTTGAATGATATCTTGTATATCCAATTTTAGTGCTATAACCCAAACACCCAACAAGAAATGATCTTTGTGTTACTAATCCTGGTATAACTAATCTCTACACTATAATCCCTGTATAACTTGTCTTCGAACCAAACACCCCCCTTCTTTTGCTAGTTAACTGAGTAAGTTGGAAGTATATGTTAAAAGCACTGTTTTGGTGTCTCTTTCCTACAAGCTGAAACTATCCACTTTTTATCTACACAAGTTTATCCTCTGTTTTTCTCATCTTTAGGAACTAGGACTCCTCTAAAGATGTGTGGATACCTGACAATTTTGATCCAGCAGTAAATAGATAGTGCACATATTGGCCCTTTAGAAGAAAATTCTCCTGATCCAAATAAAGTCAAAAGGGTTTTACTTTTTGTACTTCTTTCTTTTGCCCAACACTTGAAATGGGGGCAATTGGACCTTGGACACATGCCAGAAGTATGACTCCAAATTTCTGTAGAACTGTAACGATCTAGTTCTATAAACCCTCTAGATTTTATATATCTTTAATGGCGAGTTGAAAGGGAAGCACATAAACTTCTCTGATTCCATATCTAGGTAACCCAAATTCTTAATTTAGCACTACGACATAGTAGCTCAGAACTACTACTCCTCCTGTTTCAATTTGTTTGTATTACTTTCCTCTTTAGTCTGTTTTAAAAAGAATGTTTCTTTCTTTTTTTAGTAATTCTTTAATTCTAACTTTTCATTGGCATGTTTAAGACCATAAGATTAAAGGGTATTTTGGCACATTGTACAAATCTTTAGTTCAAGACCACAAGATTCAAAAGTCTTTCTTTTATTTTCTTAAACTCCGTGCCATTTCAAATCCAAACAAACAAATTGAAACGGAAGGAGTACCAAAAATGTAGGATTTGGAACCCATTTGTCCTTAAAAAAAGGTAGTAGCGTACCTATGACCAATCATGAAGCGGACTACAATCCCCTTATCTTTCTCCAATCTGAGAAGCTTGTCGCCTAAAATATATATAGATATAGATATATATTATCAAGCCATCAGGCATGTTTCTTTCAAAATAAAAGAAGATTTTTCAGTAGAGATCATAGGAAACATGGACACAACTTCACTTGGAAGTTTACCTTGAGGCATCCAAGTTGCTCTAACTGAGTCTCGCCTCTTCCTACTGCTAAAAGCAGTATTAATGCCAATTACCACAAAAACTTTCTTCCTTGGAGGGCTATTTTGGGAATGAGAAGAATTGGAAGACTGATCAGCCACCTTCATTTCCTGTGTGCTCCTTGTGGCTGCCAACTCCATCTGAAGCATAGCAATTGACTTGTCCAATGATCTAAGCAGACCTCCCAAAACAGCTCACAACCATCAGTACCAAAAATAGAAAGTTCTCCCAAACGACTTAACTTTAGAAAACAACAAAAGTATGATGCTTAAAGAACTCACTGAATTGCTTCATGGGTTTTGTACACCTCTTGCATTACATCCTTATCTTGTCCTTGTTTCTAGTATACAACAAATTATACAAGTTCAGGAATAGTCAGGTAAGAACACAAGCTGTAGGGCAAAATAATCTTGGACCCCCAGAAAGCAAGAACTCGTGAAAATAACAAGCAGACAAATTGAACTTAACAAAGCTAAACCTCCAACGACCAACTTCAATACACATAAAGACAGAACTCTTTAATACCATGTAACAGGCAGATTGAACTTGAAAGAAGCTAATTCCACAATTAGCTTCAATCATCAAAACAAAGAATTCATCTGAAAAAACACAATTAGCTTTAATGCTCGGAAATCAAGAACAAAAAGAAGTTACAATATAAGATTGCACTTAGCAGAATCTAAAATCTACAATTAGCTTCAGTACTCACGAAGTGATTGAACTTGCAGAAGCTAATATCAACAAGTAGCTTCCACACCCAGCAGCAGTCCAGAAAAAGAAGTTCAGACAAACAGACAGACTGAATCCTATATCAGCAATTCGCTTCAATACCCAGAAACCAAAAACTCAGCGAAAGCACAAAAATAGACTAATTCAACTCAACAGAATCTAAGCTCCAGAATCTGCTTCAAATCCAGAAATCAACTTCTTAAAATTTTGCTTAAACAGACAACAAATGGTAAACTCCAGAATTAGCTTCAAAAAAAAGAAAAAAAGCTTAAAAACTTTGCAGAAACAGACAGAGATTGAACTTAACAGAAGCTAAAATCCACAATCAGATCGAATATCCATAAAAGCGAAACTCCAGAAAACCATAGATTGAACTCAACAGCAGCATAACTCTATAATTAACTTCAAAATATGCAAAAAGCAAGACCGACAACATTAACAGTATCTAAATCTGCAATCAAGAACTCATAAGACCAGCAAACAGGTCAGACTTTGAATCAAACAGAAACCTTTTTTTCGGAATTACAGTCCTCAGAAACAACTTGAAGTTCTTGGTCCCTTCTATGCTGAGCTATGAGCTGACTCCCAGATTCAGTTGGAGACCACCATCTTCAGCAAACAATCAGATCCATAAATAAAAATCAAAACTTTACAAAATTCCAAACATAACACCCAAAATCTAAAGCTGTCTTTTTTATCATCTTCACCTGTTAGAGAACAACATCCCAATAAAGAAGAAAGCAATTGAGAAGATGGGTATCCATTTTACAGATACTTTAACAGCTTGTCTATTCTTCATTGCTTGTATTAGCTAAACACAGCTTCAAGAATCAAGAAAAGGGGCAAAATTGATGGGTTGGAAGGTAAAAGGTCACTATACCTATATGGGTGTTATGGGATTTTCATGGAAATTATACAGAGATATGAAAAGAGGTGGAGACAAAGTTGGAGAGTTGTGCCAACGTGAACAAGGGCGTTGATTTTATTTTTTGAAAAAAAAAAAGAAGAAGATAAAATTGTTCAAGATTCTAAGAATGTTGTGTATACTTTTTTCCAAGAATGTTAGGCACAGAAGAAGAGAGAAGGGGAAGACAATGGTCCGTCAAAAAGTTGAGCTTTGTATGGGTCCTTTTTGTACTATATTTACGTTGATTTCAAAGGATATGCTTGAAAACAATTTGTAATCCATCTGCTGAAAACTCCACTTTGGGTATAAATATGGAAACAAATTGTTTTGGGATGACATACAACACATGATCTAACTAATTACTATATTAGTAAAAAACATACAACACATGATCTAACTAATTACTATATTAGTAAAAATTTTTAAATTTCAAATAGTTATTTTAAGGAAATAGGCATAAAAACAAAACTTGAGCTAAAGCAATTAGTAAATTACATTTCATTTTGTGGATCTTAATATTTCATGTAATCATGGAGAGATTTTATTTGTCTTGAATTAAATTTTTAAATCAAACAATATAAATATAAATTTTAAAAGGTAAAAAATACACTTGTTATTTTTTATCGAACCACAATTGTCTACATAAAATTTCGGGTTCAAAATGGTCCTGGTTCGACCACTGCAAAAACAAACTAACCTTTTGAATTGACTTATTTTAAATGTTTTTAAGTTAAAATTATTTTTAAACATTTTAAACTGTTTCAATGAGTTAAAAAAGTGTTTATAGATTTACGATAAAATGCTAAAAATAAATCGAAAGTCATAAATTAATATGTCTAATTTATGGCTTTTGACTTTTAAATCAAAAATAAAAAGCCATTGCAAATAAGTTTTAATGTGTTTAGCCATAGATGTGGAAGTAAATTTTGAAAAATTCTCTTCAGATATCTATTCGGTTAATAAATTTGGCCAAATTTTTAAATTTGAAATATATGACGAAACTGCAGCTAAATTGTTTGGCAAACAAGCCGCTGATGTTGGACTAGAAATTGCAGATACATAAGTAAAAGATATTGTAAAAAACCAACTAACATTGAAATCCAAAAATAGCATAATAAAATATCAAGAATAATTCATTGAAACAACTACAAATTGACACTATAAAGTAGCACAAAAACAAGAAAGCAAGTAAAATATTACTGTAATTCTAACCAGCTGAATTAATATAATATTTATATATGAACACAAACTCATTTTTATATAATATTAAGTCTTCCATCTTTTAGTACTGCTTCAATCTTCACGTTATTTGCTAGGCCTCCCTTCAATTTCTTAATTGCCATCTCCACATGCTTTATCTTGGATTGTGTTTTCTTCAGATTATATAGGGACTGATGAAGTTTGAATTTTACAAGAACTGTAATTAGAGCAAAAATGGTAGTATGAATATTGAAAAAGCAATAAAATTAGTGTGTCTATCCGATTCCTTGAGAAAGATTCAACAAGTTTAACCACAAAAAATTGTGTGTAATTTCGGTTGGCATTTATGAAAAGTTATATCTTTCTTTCAGTAATCTTCTTACTTAATTGATTTTCCACTTCTGTTTTGAATTTCACATACTTTCGGCCTCATCTTTTAACTTAAGAAGATATACCCTAGTGTATCTAGAAAAATCATCAACTGTCACGCCTCGGGGGTGTACCCAAGATGTGGTCGGCACCCAGAGACTATTGCTAGTCACCAAGTGAACCACTTGACCTCATCACAATCATTCAATCAATAAACTCTACTAATCAGCGAAGGACATAAGAAAGTAAATAGACACATCTATCTAGTCTCAAATGATATAATAAATGAAAGGCTAGTAGAATGAACTAGCTCAACAATTCTCAACAATCAACATTCGGTTCTAGTCTATGAAGCCTCTATTACTATCAAGTGGTGCTAATGACAGACCCATGGGTACCTGAAGTCAAAAATAAAGCTATCAAATCTAACTCTATAAGCAAGATGAAATAAAAGTAATGAATCCTTCAGAGTAAGGGAGGCTCACCAATCAGCTAAACTTCCTAGATGCTCAACGATGAGTCTGTTGATGATCTCTAATTCCTGTATCTGCATCATATAATGATGCAGCGGCGAGTGGCATCAATACGTAGAATGTACGATATGTAAAATAATTGAATGAAACAGAAACAGGTAGAATAATATGGAACAATATCAACTCAGAATAATCAACAATCAACATGTCAAATTTTATCTAAAGCAAGAATAAAGAGTAGACAAGTGTAGGGGTGGCAGAGGAACCGGTAGGTGCCGGTACCGATCCGGTTTCGTCCCGGTCTAGTGTCGGTCCGGTGCCGGTCCGGTAGCCTACCGGTAGATTCCGGGGGATAGGGGTGCCGGAGGGGGAACCGGGACGGGAGGGGTACTTTATCTCGGTAAAATTTGATCCCCGTATATCAGGACCGATCCCTGTACCGATCCGGTTTACCGGTTGAAAAGTTAAAAAAAAATTAAAAATTTCATTGGACCGTTGGGGGAGTGGGGCCCACCCCAACGGTCAACAATCAATTGGCTTCTACCATTTGAGTCGTTGAACGGCTCTTTATTTTTTTAAAAAACTTTTTAAATTAATTTCTTATAATTTTTTAAATCCTATATATACCCCCTATTCCAAATATTTTTTCATCAAATTCTCCCAATCTTTCTCTCAATTCTCAAATCTCAATTCTCAAACTCAATTCTCAATTATATTCTTCATCTCTAATTCTACACTCTATTATTATAATTATTTAAATATTTAATATTTACTTTCTCAAATTTTAATTAGTAAATTTCTATAATTCTATTATCAATTAGTTAATTAGTCTATAAAATTTGCTTGGCTATTTGGAAGTTGGAGAATATTTTGGTGGAGCATATTTGGAGTTCAAGTGTTAATCATGAAAAATGGCCTTTTTTTTTTTTTAAGAAATCAAAAATCGGTTTAAAACTTAATTTATTTAAGAAAACCAATTTTTACAGAAAAACAACAATAGAGTCGTCACTTAATTTTTTTAAGAAATTAAGAAAACTTAAAATAATTTTAAGACTCTAATAGAAAAAAATCTTAAAATTTCAGAGAAATGCATAAGGGTTCTTTTACTATTTTAAGAAGGTATTAGCACTTAAAATAGCCACTAACACATGGTTATCCGAAGATTTGAAAATTATTTGAGTAACTTTGAAATAAAATATTTAAAGACTTTAAGAAATTTTGATAAAAATTCACTTAGTGAAAGAATTTGAATTATTTTTAAATATGACTTAGAATAATAATAATAATAATAATAATAATAATAATAATAATAATAATAATAATAATAATAATAATAATAAAGACGATTAACACGGAACAACTTATCTTTGAGGAATTAATTAAGCTAAACTAAGTAAATAATGTTAGTACAAATATATCACAAATAAGCAATAAGGAGAAAATGAAAGTTGGACCCAATTCTGGTTGCTGTACACCAGGGCCAATCACATGGGCATGTAGCTTCTGTTCTTTAGGCTCTTATTTGCCCATTTAAACTTGTATATCAGTAGAGTATGTATATTGTATATTAGCTTGTATCCCCTCTTTCCACTGTATATTAACTTGTATATCCAACATTCCAAACACCTTAAATCATTCTTGCTACAGAATCAATTTTTTTATTTTTTTTCTAGACCACGTCACTGAATACATGTTGTATATCAGTGTATACAGTGATGTTTTGGGGGCCGAAAGTCTTATAATGCAGCTTCCTTAACTTGTATGCTAACCCCCCCCCCACCCCAAACTGTTTGGCCTTCATGGCCCCGAGAAATGCAAGGTAGGAGCCTTGGAAGACTCAGACAAATGCACAAAGACAAAGAAAAAGAAAAAGATTAGAGATTCAAAAGATATTTAAATCCACAATTTAATGACTTACAACCAAAGTCAAGATATTCATTCATATCCTTTGAAAACTAAAATCAATATACAAAATTTCTTAAACTTGAAACTAAAAAAAATAAAATCCATTAAGATGAGACTAAGAACCATCATATGTTGAAACTAAAATCAACATATGAAAACTCATTAACTTGAAGCTAAAGTTCAACACCTAAAATCCATTAATCTTGATACTAAATTAATACATGAAAACTCAAAAGCTTTGAAACTAAGAATGAAACTAATGAACGAAAAATACTTTAATTTATTTTTAACCAAAGATGTCATAATTTGCAACAAGAAATACCTAGACTTAATACAAAGTACTTACATTATTAATGAATCAAAAGGCTAAAATTTGAACAAGAATAAAGTCTAGATTAATAAACATTAAACAAAGTTGCAATCAATGTTATAGCTCAACCGAAACAGTGAACAAACAAGAAAATATAATACATGAGGCTATGGTTATAGGATAAGCATGTTTGACAGCAAAATCTTCAAAATAACGCAAGATTTTTTTAATTTCTTTTCTTAGATTTTCACATAGTTATGAATTGAAATATCAAAGAAACGAGAAAACTACCTGTTATGGAGCAGCGAAGCTGAGACGACGAGCTTTGAGTAGGATTTTAACACCAAAATGTAACATTATTTTTTTAAGTCTCGACAAAAATTTTGAAGCTCAAAGTCATTGTCACGCCCAAAGTCCCATTAGGGCGGACAGGCACCCGTTGCCGGTAAGGCCCGGGAGAACCAACCTGTATCTATGCGCTTTCTATACATATAAGGTATTCCTACGTTCAACATGCCTGTAAGAAAGTAAACAGTGATAACAAACCAAAAGGAGATGCATATGACTAGGTCGTTGGGGCCACGGTGTCTAAAATACGAGACATGACCACACTTTAATTTACATAGTCTACAAAGCCTCTAGATAAGAAAAAGTATCTAATAAGGGTCAGGACAGGCCCCGCCTCGACTAACTATACATTACAAAAATATAAGCTCTAGATACACAAAGCTCCAAAGCAACATGAAGCTTGGTAACAACAGCTGGATATCCTGTACTACTACTGGGGAGATCTACTGGCACCTGTACCTACAGCATGAAATGCAGGTCCCCCGTAAGGGATGTTGGTATGAGATAATGTACTGAATATGCAAGGCAAGAAATATTGTATACGAAGTAACAGCTCAAATGAAACTATACACTGGTGTAGGATAAGAGACCACATTTAGTTGTACTGTGGGATCATGTACTTTATGTTCTTTTTAGTGCACAACATGTAATACAAATGACCAGCTGATCAGTGGTAAATCTATATCGGGATCGACCCTACTAGGCTTTTCCTTTAACCCCTTGGGCTACCCCCTGTGATAGTATCGACCCTGGCTAGGTGATTCTTCCACCCCTCGGGTTACCACCCATCCATAAGCAAGATACTTTATTTTATCTTTCAATTACCTTTGAGATGATTCTTTTGGTGGTCGTAATATTGGAGCTGTAGGACTGTAGATACAACATATGACATGTAAATAATCACAAAAGACAACACCACAATGAAAGGAGTAAGTTACACAAATAATGAAATGCATAGGAGGTAGAACAACATGTGAACTTTATTTAGTAGAACGAATTCATGTATCTTGGTATCCAAGTATGAATGCTGATTCAAAGATAAATTTGTATGAGAGCAATGAACATGTGAAAGAGTGGAAATATGATTAATAGTTGTGTCGGAGTTAGTAAGTGCATTTATGTGCCAAGGAGCGATCTATGTTTCATGCCAAATAATATGAAATCAAGTAGCCTTACATACCTCGCTGTACGACCTCGATATTACCTCGAGATAACCTTCCCTTCCTCCGAATATTTATCTACAACATAGTAGGTGATAAAACTAGCATTAGCAGCCAATAGAAACATCTTGGCAGCCCATTCTCATAAAAACAACATACGGGCAACAAGCGGGTAATTACAACCCGAGCGTATTCTTTCAACCTTTCCGCCCCTAATCGTATTTTCTAATATACATTATCATATACATATCATGTGCAGCCTATGTTAGTGCCATAACAACCTTACAATAGCCCACAAAGCACAAGACATAACAATTCTACGCAACATACAAATAGGCGACATAACATTACCTCCCTTCGCTACATTACGATGTTGACGACTCGAAAACTTTACCAACTTCAACCAAACTGTTCCCACAACATTTATACATACAAACAGTCCTAAAAAATTTCAAAAATAGTCCTCATAATAGGTGGAGGACGTGAGACCATAGCACCCAATCAATCAGCCCACAAGTTCCTATAACGAGCACAATTACGATATCACACAAGAACTTACTTTCGCGAACTATAAAAATGGTGCAACAGCCTTTATACATCATTATAGAACTAATACTCAGTAAGAATAGTAGCCTCCCTTCATAATCAATCCAACCAAAAAGAGAAAAGCTTCCAAATAAACAAAAAAAATGTACAACAACTTTTGGAACACATGCTGTCGAACAATTTCAGCATAGACATAACCAACATAGTCTCTTGTTTTGCATAAGAAAACCATACTAAACATACAACTATAATTACTCACCTTTACCTTCAAGGTTGAGAGCCTCCTTAAGAACCCTAAAAGCTCCTTTTGGTTGCCTTACAAAGTTAAGAAGTGTAGAGAGAAAGCTTTAAGAAAATCTGATTTTTTTTGTTCAAGTTGAATGACTTGAGTGAGCTGATTTTAAGCCCTTTTTAAAGGAGCACTTGGCTGAATTAACTTTCTCATTTTAAGCCTTATTTTATCAAGAAATAAAAGTATCATTTTGCCCCTTTCACTTGGGCCTTATTGGGCTCAAATTGGTTGGGCCTTTGCTGCCTGTTTTGTTTCCTTTCTCTTAGTTAGTTTTGGCCCAACTCACCAAGTGAGTTTTGTTGTACTTGGGCCCTTTCTCTATTATTCATCTTGGGATGAAAATAAAGTCCATTTATGATGCTAAAACACGGGCTAAAGTTATACTCTTAACACAGACTTTATTCATAATCGGACTTGGAAAAATTCGACGTCGGGCCTCGTCTCCGTTTAGCTAGCAATTTAAGCTAAGTAAGTAGGTGACTCACCTGCTAGATTCTTAAGTCCTACAAGAACCTCAATTCTTTCACTTTGTTTAGGGCCGTGATCTCCTCAATTTGACTCAAAACATGTATACACTCGACCCTCTTAAGCGTTAGACGCACATATCATCCTATAACATGCGATTCAAGCACTTTTAAAAATAGGTGCTAATTTGAAAATCCATGTCATGCTTCATTTGCATAGTACTAGTATTGTAAGAGGTGGGGTGTTACATCCTCCCCCCCTTAGGAACATTCGTCCTCGAATGTCAGCACAATTGGATAGCTTAACCAAGTTTAAATCTTTACTTACACAAACTTTTGACAACAAACTAAGTATTCAATCACACATACTTGTTATTGTCCCAATTCTGCATGTTGGACTTCCTCTTTAGCTTCAAATAAGTAAGGGTATTTTAATTTCATCGTGTCCTAGGCCTCAATGTTATTTCTTCTGCTTGCTGGTTCCTCTAAAGTACCTTCACTGAAGCTATTTCTTTATTCCTTAGCTTCTTAACTTGACGATCTAGAATAGCAAT
>JAPFFP010000008.1:7376715-7389323 GCA_026153255.1 Solanum medicagineum | reverse complement strand
ACCAAGGATGTGTAATGATATGTTAATAGGCTTGCTTGAGGTCCCTTCGAGTTCCCCTTGCACCATCTCACGTCTAGAGATAATGAAGCATGCAAGAAAAGAAACAATGACGAGATACAATTTTTTTGATATAAAGGGAACCTGAAGCCACTGTCCTTTGGCTGTGCAAACCATACAGAAAAGGTAAATCGCACTAGCAAGTCCCGTATGATGAGCTTGACCTAGAAGTCCAACCCCTTAAAGGGTTTCGAATTTGAGACCTCCATTATGGAAGTCATAAGACAAACCATTTGAGCTAACCCAAAGAGTTAATGACAGGAAACAGCTGAAACTAGGAAAGCATATACAAATTTCTTTTGTATGTAGTATTATTCTACTACTTCTTCCCTTGATTTTTAAAAAAGGCAATTGACCATGAACTGCAAAAAGATTGAGAAAAAATTCTATTGACTTAGGGATTAGAGAGAAAAAATTTAGAAGGGGGAAAGAAATCTATTTAATGTACTTCTAATTAAGATATTCATGTATAATGGAAGATTTGCTATTTAATACTCCCTCTGTCTCATTTTATATGGAGTCTCTTTTCTTTTAGTTCATCGCAAAAAGAATGTTACTTGTAATTGAAAATAATCTAACTTTAAAATACATGTTTTACCCTTAATGAGATGATTCTAAGTTAGACAAATATCTAAGGATCACTTTAGAGTACAAGTTTTAAAAGTCTTACTTTTTTCTTAAACACCGTGTCAAGTTAAATGATGTCGCATAAAATAGAAGAAATGGAGTATAAATCATATCCATATATAATAAAATTTTAAACCATAGCTAGACACTATAATACATATCACTTATTTGCTATGCCATATAATTTTTACAAAAAAAATAATTGAGCATTTGTTTTTTATGATTTTAAAAACCCTAAACACAATATTGCAAAAATTGAAGGGACATTCATAACTTTTTTTAATTTTAAATAAAGGCCACTAGGTTGTTTGCCTAGGAGCTAACATATAGTAGTTAATTAATTATTCTCTAGAACTATTGTTTAATTTTAATTATAAATAATGATTATAGTTAAAGAAAAGTGGTTATCAATCTAATCCCACATTTTAAATTTTTCATACAAATGTGTAAATCTTTTCTCTCATTTTATACTGTCATGAGCCAAAATCGAATCGCAACTAAAGAGAAATAATAGTAAAGCATAAGCAACATAACACTTAATATGAAATCTCAAACCTAAAGTCATGAGTACAGGAACATCTAGTATGAATAAGTAAATACAACACTATCTGATAATGTAAAATACAAAGTCTAATATAAATAACAATAAAAGAAGTCTCAATAAATCAACGGCAACTCGAAGTCTGAGTCTCACCATTTAAATCTGAGATAGTAAAGAAGAGCTCTGGTAGAATAGGATCAACCATCCTGTGGGGGTCCCTGTGCTTGATTTGCAGGGAGGAAACAAAGTAGGGGGTGAGTACACCAGAGTACACCAAAGTGTAGGCAGTAGGTTCAACCGATTGGATAGGAGAAATTCAATAAGTATATAATTATAATGAAGAATCCCATCACCCGCAATGAAGGGGTTAGTACACAATATATAAATATAAGAGCAAGATAAGTTAACAACAACAGTCACTGTTGCAATGCACATGTAATGTATGAATGCAATGCATGGGGCGGAATAATGGCGGACTCTGACATCGATGTATACATTTACCAAGTTGAAGCTACTAGGTAGAACTTATGGGGGTCTCAGACCATAAAGCACTTATAGCTCATTTAAGGATAAGATGATTTTTACATTTTATTCTTTATATCTCTTGCATATATGTTTTTATTCTATGTTACTAATATTTTATAATTGTTCCTATGGTCCTTTTTTCTTTTTATAGAATTCTTGATAGGGTTATGCATAAATCGATCCAATCAATAAAATCGAACAAAAATACTTTGATTTTGATTTTTAATTTTGAATTATTGGATAAACTGATAACCCATTAAAATTGTAATAATTTACTGCTATAAATATTAACTATTAAATATTAAATATAATATTAGTGGTTACTAGTTATTGCTTTTACTATTGATTCCAATTCATTTTTTATAATGATTTTGAGTTCAAAACTTCATATTATCCACAACGTCAAAACCTAAAGTAAGAACCCTATTCTTCTTAATTTCTCATCAATACACTGGTAAACCTAGTCATGGGGACGACGATTTCCAGTTTCAAATGAACATATCTAAAATTGTGAATTGTAAGCATTTGCTATCCCTTTAATTACATCAAAAAAATTTTTTCCACTAAATGAATGATTTAATTACTCCATTTTTCGATTTTTCTTTTTCTCTAATATCTTCTCTTTTCTAATTTAACCACTTTTGCATACCCAATGTTTCAAAAAATTTGAATTCGCTAGTAAATAATATATTAGAGTTTAATCAAACATACCTAATTGAGGTTAATATGATGAACATTTGATTATTTTCCTTAAGAAATTATTTTTCCTTTTCAGTAATGTTCAAGATCTCCTTCAAGAAAATCTCTTCAAAATTATTTCATGATTATTATCTGATAGCTTTGTTTCATGAACATTTTGTTATTGATTAAATCAAAAATTAAAGCATTAAAGATGAAAATCACTAAATATCTCATTAATTTAACATATTCTAAAATAAACAATCAATAAATCAAAATGATAATACTTTCTCCGTCCAATTTTATTTGGCCTCTATTGACTTGACACAGGGATTATAAAGTAGTAAATGATAGGATAATTTTACCAAATTACTATTTGAATATAATAAATAAAATGTCTTGAAAAAAGTAACATAGAAATGACTTTAATTAATGATAAAAATAAATTAAAAATTAAGTATAAAATTATTTCTTAATTTCATAAATAAATATTATTAAACATCACAAAATAATATATAGGCCCAGCAAAATTGAACGGAGGGAGTACATAAAAACAAACCCTTCGAATTCAAGGGGTTTGGGGTACACTCTGGGATACACTAATTTATAATTTCGAAAAAATTGCTATAAATGAACGGAAATAAAATGTTGAATAACTTATATGTCCTAGCTGTTCATATTACCACTATAAATTCGGAAGTAGCCTCCGGTTTCCTCCTCCGGCGAAGTCCAACTGTAAGTAGAAAACCCTAACTCTTCCTCCTAATAGTACTGAATTTCTGTTTTTGTGGTTTTTGTTTGCCTTCTCATGTAGTAGATGCCTTTAAAGTTGGGAATGGTGTGTACAATCCTGGAAATTATCAAGTTTTCTGAATTACTCCGTAAAAGATGCTTTTTTTTTTCCTTCGTTTTTTAAGAATTTGCAGTTAATTTTCATTTCCTAACCAACCGAAACAAGTATTTGAATAACATCCCTTTATATCCAACTCAGTCTAAACAAACTGTCGGTTGTGGTGTGTATAATGTGCTATTTTGAATTTTAGTTCAAAGTCCATTGAGCTCTTGAAGATTCTCAAGAATTGGAGGATTACTAATGCATGATTTAATAATACACCTCCAAAACACTCTCAGTATTATGAATATTCCAAAATTGGTGGTGTCTTCGTCGTTGTACTGTGTTATAACAATCGGCTAAAAGTTTTCATTTTTCTTTTGAAGCAGATAGCAATCGAGGATACAGAACACACAGTGATAATCCCTGGGAGATAAAAATGGTATTGTTTTCTGTTCCCTCTTTCTTATTGATCTATGTTCCTATTGATTCACGCCTAATTTGTATATAATTGGTGTATTCTTAGATTGTTCTGGAGTAGAAAGTTTATTTACCTTATTTGAGTTTTTACTCATGAATTTATTTGGTCTATGTTCTAACTCGGTTGTGCCTCCTCTATTTTCCAGTTGTTTTTCTCATACTTCAAGGATCTGGTGGGCAGAGAAGTGACTGTGGAACTGAAGAATGATTTGGCCATTCGAGGAACACTACATTCAGTTGATCAGTATCTCAACATTAAGCTTGAAAACACGAGGGTGGTTGATGAGGACAAGTACCCACACATGGTAATTCCTCTTCATTCTCTTTCTTTTCTCTTTGTTCTTATTTTATGTTGTTTTCCCATTGCCTATATTTAGTTTGGAGATGCATTATATCTTGCTTCTCTTTCACCTTCTCTTCTTGTGCGCATCGATCTGTCGAAAGCCTCTGTTTGGCTATCTCTTTCTCAATTGAAGAATTCTTGAATAAGTTCTTTACGCTATTGGTATGCAATAAAATGAGTGGATGTTTTCTCTTCCGTAGTACTCGAGTTGTGAACCTGATAGTTTTGATGGAAACTACTATTGTTGATTGGACATGTGAATTGAGAAGGTCAATTTAAATATTAACTTCTCTCTGTGTATATGATTCAGGTAACTAATGTTCACTGTGATATGGGATCCTTAGTCTATATGGAAATGAGGTTTCTCTATCTCTACAAGTATGATTATCTGCGGCTTTCTCGTAGAAATGTTTTATCTCGGTGTTCATTCATAGTTTTTGTTAGATATGCTATGATCTATTAATAAGAGTCAACCTGCTAACCATAGATAGATACTACATTTTCCAAGTTGCCAGCCTTTTCTCCATTCTTTCAATAACTTCATTCCAGAGTTGTACTTTTGTTGGGAAAGAACCAATGCCACAGCCCATAATCGTAGCCAATTCCTCCACTCCAGGGACCTCATTTACTGGGTAGATCTTACTCTTCCCACGTTAATACGTAATCCAGAAACTGCTTCGGAAATTAGCAATGTCAGGTTGAGATACTGATGGCAAGACTTGGATGGTGGAAGTCTGAATGATGAATACTTGGATAAAGCTGTGGAAGTCGTAGAAGGTTCATTACAAGATCTCAAATAAGAAACTTTAAAACAAGCTAATTGGTTTTAATTGCAAGGACAAAATGCCTAGTTTTGGAAGAAGAGCGCAAGCCAAGGAGAATCTTTTGTCTTAGTTTTATAGCCAATTTAGTGGCCAAATTGAGGTCCAAGATGAGGTAGGATGGGGGTCAAGAATCAGTCTTTGAAGGAGGTCCAAATTATTTCACTTTTGGATCAATTTAGCCACCTAAATTGTACCAAACTTGCATCTCATGAAGCTAGGACACATTTTAATACTAAAACTGGCCCATAGTATTTGATAGAGAATTAATCAAGAATACAGCTGATGGAACACAATCCCTCTTAGAGTCTATGTTGCTCGGACTCTTCAAAAATGTCTATGGGTGTGTTGGATCCTCTAAAAATAGTGTATTTTTGAAGGATCCAACATTGGAGAGTCCAAGCAACTTCGCTTAGAGCAACAAGAAGAACAATAAGTCGAAATTTGTCACAGTCATGATAAGCTTGTGAGAGCAAAAACTTCTTTCTAAGACTGGGAGCTAATCAGAAAACAAAAATTGGTTTCTAAACCATAGTGAGGGAGCTGATAAAATCTGAAAGGGGAATTATATCATTTACCGGGGATAGATTGCTTCTAAATAGGTAAAAAAAGGCAAAAAGACTTCAAACGACTGCTAGGATTTGAGATGCCATCAAAACATTTGAGATTCTTTTCCTTCCAAATATACCAAAAAATGCATGTGGGAATCATCTGCCAGGTCTTCTTGATGAAACTGTCAACTTCTTTTACAGTCCAGCTTTCCACACTGCTTCTTTGACATCCTGGGGGGTGGGGCGTGTGTGTGTCCAACTTATAGCTAGTAGTTAGATGAACATATTCGGAAGATCTTTCCCACTGGACAAAGCAGAAACAAATGATCACTGAATCCAAGCTTTTGTGGAACATGAAGCATCTGTGCACTACCTGAAACTTCCTCCTATTTAGGTTGTCCAAGGTAAGGATAGCATTTCTGAGGGATGTTCAGATGAATCACTTGTTTTTTCGGTGGTAGCATAGCCTTCCAAATCAGTTCCAAGGCCAGTGGTCTGTCGTATCATTTGATAAGCATAATTTATTGTCTCCTTCACTGTATATATTCCGTTTTCAGATCTGCCCCATTTTAAGCTATCCAGCAGATGAGGGGAAATTGAAGTCCCTTCTAGGACTCTGAGTAAGTCTATGAGTTTGTCAAGCTCCTACTCCTGCTTGTTCCTGGGTGCCCATGTTCCATCTTCTCTGTTTTGAACCACTAAAGAATCTGGATTAGAGCTTACCCTGAAGATGGTAGGATGGGAGCTGCTGAGAGGTTGATTGTTAAGCGACTTGTGCTTCCAAAATTAAACTGAGTTGTCGTTTCCCATTCTAAAGGACACCTCTTGGAAGAATTCATCTCTCTAGTTGTTGATACATTTCCAAGTCCCAACTCCATTATGGCATTGTTCTGGTTTGTGCTCCATTCATCTTGCCTCCCATACTTGGTAATCACTACCTCTTTCCAAATTTTTGTTGGTCCTTGAGCATTCCTCCACCACCATATTTTCATTAATAGACTCTTGTTATGCTTCTTTAAATCTCTGATTCCTAATCCACCCTGTTGCTTTAGCATAATTGCATGTTCCCACTTCACAAGATGAAACTTATGGTGTTCATAGTTTCTCTTCCACCATAAGGATCTTCTAATTTTGTCAATTTGATTCTGTATCTTGGAAGGCATAGCGAACAGGGACAGTATGTGTGTGGGAATGCTATCAAGCACACTCTTAAGAAGAGTTAATACTCTTAACATAGCTAGATACTGCATTTTCCAAGTTGCAGCTTTTTCTCTTTCAATAACTTCACTCCAGATTTGTACGTCTTTGAACTTTGCACCTAGAGGGAGACCTAGGTATTTTGTTGTAAAGAGCCAATATCACAGCCCATAATGGTAGCCAATTCCTCCACAGCCCATAATGGTAGCCAATTCCTCCACTGCAGGGACCTCATTTACTAGGTAGATCTTACTCTTCATCATATTAATATGTAACCCAGAAACTGCTATGACAGTAGCAATGTCAGGTTGAGATACTACACCGAGATTTCTGCGCTCCACAAAAGATTAGAGTATCATCTGCATAAAGCAGATGAGACACAGTGGTATAGTCACCAACATTGCTGTCCACCCTGAACCCTTCAATCCCCTTCATCTGCTTGGACTTGTCTAGCATCTTGCTAAGACCCTCCATGGGCAAGGATAAATAAAAATGGAAAGAGAGGGTCCCCTTGTCTAATTCCTTTTCGAGGGGAGGAGAAACCACTGGGATCTATTCAATAGAACTGAGTATTTTACAGTAGTAATGCTGAATGTAATCCACCTATCTCCAAATCCCATACACCTCAGCATTGTGAATAGATAAGACCAATTGAGCTTGTCGAAAGCTTTCTCCATATCCAGTTTGCTTAACCGGAAATCCCATGAAGTAGCCTAGGTTTTAAGAAGGAATTGAACTTACCACTTTTTTGTAGATTCTTGGAGGCTGAAGAATAAATCCAAGAGTAGGAAATGCAGAAGTTGCAGGAAATATCCTCTCAATATTATAATAATAATTTGATTGTATCTAAAAACAAAAAAAATCACCCTTTTGTATAAATCTAGGAAATTTATAGTCCTAAAACATGAAGAAATAACATCCTAATCTACTTTAACTAAACAAATCCAACTATCGTACGAACAGGGAAAAAAAGAATAAACCATAAGAATCTAGGAATAAAAGATGAGGAAACTTTACATAAATAACTAGGATAAAATATGAAATGCTTGACTAATCTCTAAAAATAGGGAAACCATGTGCTAGGTTGCCTCAGTTAATTAGTACCTGATGTTAAAGAAAATATTGAAGATAACTTACTTGCAACTTACACAACTACTCTCATGTCAATTTGTACACCAATTAGACCTTTCTTGGGGGATGCTTATTTTAAGGGCTAAAATATGCCCCAAGTGGGAGCATCATGAAGTGCAAGTTTGACACAATAATAGGTGCCTAAATTGGTCCGGAAGTGCACTGGTTTGGACCTCCTTCAGAGGCAGGTTGTTCATCTTTGACCTCAATTTGCCCCACCTTGACTTGAAATCTTCTTCCAAACCTAGAAGCTTCCTTCTTTGCAATTGAAGCACAATTAGCTTCATTCTGAAGTTTCTTATATGAGATCTTGTCATAGGCCTTCTAGAGCTTCCAAAGCTTCATCAAAGTTCTTTAATCTAGTTATACTTCCATGGATGTTATCAGCATCACTGAGGATACACTACCTCATGTTTTTATGGAACTCTTGTGTAATTGGTGCATTGTGGTCTCATCACTTTGAGCCAAAACTTATGTAATTGTGTTAATTTCCAGCAGATCATAATTCCAATTACTGGCTAGGACTTCTTTTTGTATCTGGTTTTCTAGAAGCAAAAGTTATAATTGAAGGAGCTACATTCTCTGTCAGCCCTTAAATTTTTACTAGATGCACAAATTGGAACGAGAAGCAACATTTGTTGTATTTTTACTAGATGCACAAATTGGAATGAGAAGCAACAATAGTTGTAAGCTATGTTGCTTGGACTCTTCAAAAATATCTAGCGGTGCATGTCGGATTCTCGAAAAGTAGTAATTTTTTGGAAAATCCGGCACAGGTGCGGCAATAAAGTGAAGAGTCCGCACAACTTGTAGGTTGTAAGACCATAAGTTATGAATGTCTAGGCAATGTGGGAGAATGCAACTGAGCTTTGGCTGTTGAAGCCTCAGTCTCCCTAGCCAAGCAACGCTGATGGTAAACTTCATAGTCCCCCTTTCACCTTGCTGCTCTCTTCTGGCTAAGTTGGATTCTCTCCCGTTTTTTCCCCGTGCATCAATTTTCCTTTTCATTCACTCACCAGCTCACACACTTCTGATTTAAAGAAAACAGAAGTTCCCCTGTCCATGTGGGATGGGGCACACACCCACTTCCTATGGAGTAGGGAAAAGAGATCTAGAAAGAGCTTCCACACGATTAATTTTATAGATTGGAATTTACAAACATTAAAAGAAAGATGATGGATCATAAGAAAATGATGGTTTCTTTCTGCTCTGTGTGAGAAACATGCAGATGTAGCATGTTCTCTTTTTCCCTCGTCTTTTCCTCCCCCACTGCCATCCCTTCTCTTTCCCCCTCTATTATCTATGAATATTAGTACTTCTCTAATCTGAATGCTAACAGATATGTTCTATGTTTCTTTGATGGTAATAGAGGTCGGTGAGGAACTGCTTCATCAGAGGATCGGTAGTGAGATACGTACAGTTACCCCCAGATGGAGTTGACGTTGAATTGCTTCATGATGCTACGAGGAGAGAAGCTCGGGGTGGCTGAAACCTAGGGTTGGAAGCCCGTTCATATTTCAGAGGATAAGTCGGCAGTGCACTGATTTTCTTACTGAATGCATTTTGTGCGTGGTGGTTCTCCATCATCTTAAAACTTGGTATGCAGATCATCTGCAGCAGATGTTATGAATGCTGCAACCGCGATGTGAAAACTGATGATATGAATGTTGTCCCCAACACATTTGTGTTTTGAGAAAATTAAGAATGTTAAAAACTGAATTCAGTGTCCAAGATCTTTTGTCCACTGCTCTTTTCGTCCCATTTTATGTGGAATTCTTTTCTTTTCAATCCGTTTTAAAAAGAATGTTATCTTTCTATAAGAAATAATTTAACTTAAAATTTTTGTTTTACTCTTAATGAATTTTTTTTTACAACAATACAAGTATTTCAAAATTATTTTAAATCACAAGTTAAAAAAGAAAATTCTTTCTCTTTTCTTTAAATATCGTATCAAATCAAATAATGTCATATGAAGTTCATTTTTTTCATTGTATTCACTCTAATAGTGCATGATTGACAACAACAACAACAATAACATACCTAGTGGAATTTTGCAAGTGGGGTTTGGGGAGGGTAGAAGGTACGTAGACCTTACAAAAAACCCATAAGTAGAACGACTAATAACAAAAGACACATGACGGTATGTAAATATGATAAAATTAACACATATACGACAGATAATGACAACACATGATATAAAACATGACTACTCCTGTTACCCTACCATACCCCAAGGCCAGATATTCACCTAAGCATACCAACCAATTAGTCTACTTGTTGACACCCAATTTTTACCCTTCACGGTGTCAAATTATTCACAGGGGTTTTATTTTTATTTTTTACAATTTTTTAAGAATTTTTTTTTAAAAAAAAAAAAAAAAGAGAAAAGAAACAATTAAAAAAAAAATGAAAAATTAATTACAATTTCCCTTTAAACCCTTAATCCCTTCTTCCCCATTAAAACTTTCCCCCAAATCAGAAACCAAAAAAAAACCACAGCAGCCAAAAACCCTAACGCCGACCCCGTCGCTGCAACACCGCCTCCCATCACCATTTTCGTCTCCCTCAACCTCCAAAACCAAACGCCAACGAACCTTCAACGCCAAATCCCCAACCTTTTTCACTCCCTTTTTCCCGTCTCTTTCGTTTCCCCCAAAACCGATGCAAAACCAGAAAAATCCAACGCCGCTCCTCCCAATATCGTGACCTTGTCCTCTCAACGCTCCACTCAACCCCTTGTTCTTGTCCTTACCTACACTTTAGTCAAATTCCGCAATTGACGGGTCAAAAAGCGGAGACACAATGATTCCCGGGTTTGAATTTTTTTGGAATCCATAGCCATTTCCAGCTGGTTCTTGACCGTTTTCCCTGAATCGTTTGGTGAATTTGGAAGCTATTTAGTTGCTTCTTTTTAGAGGTCGAAAGGGGGGGGGAGATCAGAAAAAGAACAGAGGAGGGCAATAGGCAGTCATCAGTTTGAAAAAAAAAATTAAAAATTAAAGTATTGTTCTGTTGAGTCGAAAATTTGAACTGAGCTTTGTGGTGGTGTCACAGTTCCTTGTTAAGCTCGTCGTCCCTAGTTCGCTGCCCCCAAAAAGGTAATATTCTATCTTCTTAAATATGTCGAATTTCAGAGATTGTGGTTGAATACGAGTTTTGAAGCTGTGTTGAAGTTTCCTGTTTGCATTCTGTTTGTGGATTGAAAAATCCCTGTTCTGTCTGTTGGCTGGCTGCTGTATCTAGATGAATTCGTAGTCGTGTTTGCATCGTTGATAAGACTCTTTCAACCTCGTTTAAGTGTTGAGTTTTCAGATTTAATGTTGATTTCATGTTTCTGGAAACTGTTATGATGTTGCTATATTTCTGGGGCCGTCAGTCAATTAGAGGTCGTGAGCTATTGTCGTTGATTGTATTACATTGTAGTTGGTTTCCAAAACTTCAAAATGACATACCTTGCTCTCCATAATCTGAAAACTGATTCTGGGAATGTTTAAGCCTGAGTCACAAAACATGCTCGTATGTTAGCGTTGTTCTGTCTGTGGGTGTTGTTGTCGTTTTAGTCAAGAGTGGTGTCAAAAAGGATTTTTTTTGTTTTCAATATTTGCTGTAGCATTCAGATTTCAGCTTGTTATAGTTCATCCTTGGTGATAGTTTTATCCTTTAAATGCTATTAATACATCTTTCTTGTAAACACAACTCATCTGGTATACTTTCGAGTCATCTGCTATGGTTTCTGTTAACATTTTGCCTGAAATCTGATTCTTTCGGTAAAAAGCAATGACATATATGTCTCCCTTAAGATTGAAACTGCTGAAAATGATTAAGAGTGTTTCCTTCTATGTGTGGAGAGTGAGCTGCTGCCCCTTTGCTCGATGAATGATTCATTTGTACTGCTATTTACAGTGTGTCATCTGCCTCATAATCCTTAACGTTTTAACTGTCTTGCTCATATGCAAACGGGAAGGCCATTTGCCTGAGTCTAAGTATGCCCTGCTACCTGTTAACCTGCTGAAAATTGTTAAACCTGTTGCTGCTGCATTCCTGTTACGCACTGATCTTCTACTTTGTTGTTTTCTCTGCTTTCTGCCTGTTCAAATAGCTGTTTCTTTTGGGTTCAACAGTTATTGTGCAATTCTAGCTTGGCTCGGTTTTGTTTGAAGTTGGCATTGTATAAATGAAACAATCTATCAACCTAGTAATAGCTTGTGTTTTGTTATGTGATATTGTTATTGTCTAATTGAAGGTATTTGGTTGAGGATATGTTGGGTCAAAATGTCTTGCTTGCTATTTTGTCTTATGAGAGTCAAGTTTTGTTATGCGTTAGCATTGATAAATGTGAGTTTCTTGCTAATTCTTAGTTTATCTTCTTTGCATGAACAATGCCGCGAGTCATTTCGGACTCCCATTTTGCATCTCTCGGACCGTGGAGGCCCAAACATCCTTTTCATCGAGTCAACCCAATCCCAGGAGAAAGAAGCTGTTAACCAAAGTTGAACAGAGATAAAACGGGATAAGAATCACATCAACTCTTTTCTCTATGTTATTTCATCTATATTTGTTTATGTTTGTATACTAACATTGTATTTTTATTGGTTTCAATTTAATTAAATTTCCCGGCATGTCAAACCATTTATGTTGCCTTTATTTTTATTTTTATTTTCATTTTTGGGAAAGTTTTGCATAAAAAAAGGGAATAAGAAATAAAAAATAAAAAATGTGATTTAGCGTATTTGTTCAAACTTCAAATTTGGTCAATTGTTTTAGATCGAGTCAAATGTTTCAGTTTAGTTGAGTCTTGTTAAAAATCTTTTAAGTTGAGTCAAAT
>JAPFFP010000008.1:7359038-7376615 GCA_026153255.1 Solanum medicagineum | reverse complement strand
AAGGAATCCCTATAATTAAGGAATCTAACAGATCCCTATAATTAAGGAATCCCTATAATTAAGGATTCTAACAATATGCATAGAGCAGATGAGGCACAGAGATATATTATCAACATTGCTGCACCCTGAACCCGTCAATCCATTGCATTTTCTTGACATGTCTAGTATCTTGCTAAGACCTTACATGGCAAGGATAAATAAAAATGGGGAGATAGGGTCCCTCTGTCTAATCCCTTTATGAGGGGAGAAGAAACCAACTGGGTATCTATTCACTAAAACTGAATATATGAAATAATGCTGAATTAAATCCACCTATCTCCAAATCCCATACTACTCAGCATTGTGAAAAGATAAGACCAATTAAACCTGTCGAAAGCTTTCTCCACATCCAATTCGGATAGAATACCAGAAACCCTAGTTTTCTATCTTCCATCTGGAAGTTCATTTGCAACAAAAGGCATCAGTAATCCATCCGCATTTTTAAAAGTACTCTGCTCTCCTAATACTAACTTCCCAATGACCGTCTTCAGCCTCTCTTCTAGGACTTAAGCAATATTCTTGTAAACACTACTAATGAGGCTTATGGGTCTGAAATGTCTGATTTCTAGTGCACCCTTTTCTTTTTGGGAATGTGCGATAAAAGAGGCATTACAAGACTTAACCATGTGACATTGCTGCTGAAAGCGAGATATAGCCCCTATTGTTTCAGAGTTGATTATCTCCTCTTTGGTATAATGTCATTGTCAATCCATCACTGCCAGGGCTTTTGTCAGGAGCACAAGAGTCCAAAGCATTTAGTACTCCATCCTCTTCAAATGACCTTTCTAACCAAGCTTTCTCTGTCAGAGATATGCTAGCTAAGCATCAAGGATACTTTGTTTCTCCAGTTCTCATTTTTTCTGAGGTCCTCTAAATTTTTTGACTTTTGTGCTTCCGACTTCCCAAAGGTAGGTTTATTCCAATCATTAATGTCTTCAGTTTCTTCAGCTTTTGAATAAGAATAAAATTTTGACTTCCGTCGATATTATAATTTGTAACTGTGCCACCATTCTCATACTGTGTCCATAAACCTTCTGACTGAAGCCACATATTCTCGAATTCAAAATAGGAGGGTTTGACTTCCTAGTCACCACATTCAAGTAGCAGAGGCATGTGATCTGATATAACTCTTGTGAGAGCTACCTGTTTTATAGCATTTAAATTTTCATACCATTTAGAGGAAAATCAAGAATAATCTGTCTATTCTTGATGCTTGCATGGAGTCTCTCTCCCCACCCTCCACTTAACCCCCTTAATTAGGTATGGATTCTCAAAATCCTGGATGATATATGACAATGATTTCATTGAACTGAATCTTCTGATGCAATTTAGCCTCACTTTCATATCTACTGACATTGAAGTCTCTTGTTCATATCATAACCTCTGATTGCTGCAAACTCACGCCAGAGATACTCCCTTTCTGGATTTGTGTGAAGTCTATAAACCTCTGTGAAGCACCACGTAAAATCCCCTTGTGTACTTTTAAGCATGCATGAAATGGTGTAAGAGCCTTGTTGAATTCCCCTGTTTGGCCATTGTCTTTTGTCCCCTAGCACTATAACACCCCTCGCTTACCCGTTCAACCCATCTATTTCCCCACACTTGCCTGATCTTCTGATAATTATTTAATTTTGGTTTCTTGTAAACACACTATCTGCCCCATGTTTCTCGGATTTGGGTGCAGGTGGGTGCGGATCTGAGAGTTGGATTCAGCAAAATCCAAATTTTAAAATTTGGGGGTATGAATCCGAGTGTGGATACGGGTTGGGGGATTCAGTGTTAAAATATAAGTAACTATAAAAAAATTGACATGCTGCTAATTAGTTTAAAAATTATTACTCATTTTATAAGAAAGAAATAGTTATAATTGGCGTAAGCTAGATCTTGGTGTCTATGCACATTATTCCGGATCTTTGGATTTATTGGCACATCTCTTGGCTGGCTGGAAGATACCAGTACCGTGGCCATCTTAAACCCTTGCTCTGCCTCTTTTAACCCTTCTACTGTAGCCTCCTCACGTCCGATGATTTGTACGACTCGATCCCCCAGAGTCTAGATTTTATAGGATAAGTCCTTCAATTTTAGAGTTAGATCCTTTGGAAGTTCCACTGCCCTGCTCTGTTCCAATCCCAATGTAAGTCGGTCCTTTGTCTAGTGTGCATATCTATGCCGATAGAGCCTCCGCACAAGTTCCTGATATAACAGAAAAAATCTTTTTTCCATCCATGAAGTGGAATTCGACACATTCAGAAAGAATCTTTTGTCCATCCATGAAGTGGAATTTCAACAAACTTTTATCTATGTAGAACCTGTATCATTCTTCGCCGTAGACGACCCTGATCCTGGGGGCTGCCATTCTAGGGACAAGTGTTTCCCATTCCCAAACCAGTCCCTTGCAGGATTTGGGCTGCTTCCTGTCTTGATGGTAGTTCAAAGAGGAACTTGTTATGAGCTATGGAGATGATTCTGATCTCCACTGTTACTTGTCAAGGAGAGAGAAACCATTTTTGAATGATTTATGGGTTTGTGCCGGAGAAGGAGTTGTTGAAGCATCCAATCAAACATTTGCTTAAGAAGCTTTTTGTTCCTTCGTTTGTGTTTATGTTCCCATATAGAACAATGATGGGGGGATATAACTATTGAGCAGTAACTTCTTATTACGCTACAAGCTTGCAATGTGTATTTTTTAGCACTATGATTGTTCTTCTATTGTTTTTTGCCTTTTCTTTGCTTGCTTGCCTAGCCAATGGTAAACTTATATTCAGGCTTGGACTAATAACAGCCATATTTAGTTCCCAAAAGGAGTTGACGGTTACCAAAAACATTGGTAGCCATACCTTCTCCCTAAGCAGAAGCAACATTGGAGTTGGAACCAGTCAAAAGTAAAAACAGGTTAGAAATGCACGATCAGAGTATTTCCAGCCTGACCCACGACATTTTCCAGCTCTGGCAAGAACCATCCCTAGAACCACTTTCGTTCCAGTCGCCCAGCAATCTAGAGGTTCTACATAGATAAAAGTATTTAACAACCGTTCCGATTGTGATGTTTGAGAGTTATTTTCCAATAAATTATGTATGGAACACCGAGGTATGGAGGAGCAGCAGATGTTATGGTTTTCTTACCAGGTTCTGCGGTTTGGTTTGATATTCTCTTTCACCAATAAATCTACTGCATGTCCTTTTGGTTCTTGATATGGAGAATCTTACCCCACCTCCTCCCAACATTTTGCCTAGAAATGAACAGTAGCCATAATTTGAATAAACTTTTTATACCTTATCAACAACAACATTACCCCAATGCCTCAAAGGCTCCCGCCCATTGCGGGGTAAAGGGGGGTCGGATGTACGCAGCCTGACCCCTATGTTTAAAAACATAGCGCGACTGTTTCCGAATGACCCATGATGAGCGTCGAAAGTTGCATTGACTAACTGCTATTTCATAATTGAAAGAAGCGCAGACAGTTTAAAGAGCCATTTTGCTTTATTCCATCATACCCAAAGCCAAAAAATAGTCAATAAAAAGAAATCAAGAACTCCTTTGCTTGACTTGGAACTCCCAACCTTTTGGTTGAAATTGCTCTTGCCATTGGAGCAACACTCACTGTCATTGTAAATTGGGATCAGACTATTTTAAGTTGCCAAGTCCAGAAGCATTAACATTTGGCTTCTCCTTTTTTAATTAAGTATTAGCTATTACTTTTTGTTTGGCTATGATATGATTTCCTCCAAGCTCATTTTCAGGCCAATCTGAGATTCTTTTGATTTTCTATTGCAGATCACTTGGGATGAACCAGATGTTCTGCAGCATGCTAATAGGGTGAATCCTTGGCAAGTTGAGTGTATTCTTCCAATCCCACCACTTCATTCCAGATTTCCTCCATCAAAGAAAATAAAACTTCCTCATGGTTTGCCACCTGATGGAGAGGGGAACTTCTTCCCTACGACAGGATTGGGTAATCCTACAATTGGACTCCCATCATTGGGCAATTGTACATCTTTTCCTGCGGGCATGCAGGGAGCCAGGCAAAATCAAATTTGTGTATCAAGTTTATCCAATGTTAGAAGCAATAATAACCTTGGGTTGTGCACTAACAATAGCTTAGATGAAGAAATCAAGGCAAAGCTTGAGAGTGTATCCACCAAACTGAATATCGGCAGTTCATGTTCAGACAACTTATCACCGGATAGTCAGAGCAGTGTGCATTTTGGGGATAATGAGTTGATTTCAAAACCGGGTTCTTGCTCTTTGACAAAAGATCCTATCAGTTCTTTCCAGTTATTTGGTAAGGTCATCCATGTTGAACGTGTTGAAGAAGGTTTTGATGGTTTGGGTTGCTCTGAAAGTGATAGCACTCAAATATTTAAAGAGATAGATGGTCCAGTAAACTCAAACGTCTCTCCAAATAAACCTTTCCAGCTGTTTGACAATCCTGATGTCCAACATGAATGAGCCTTAGCTGTTGAAAGCGTGTTTGTTATGAGATAGCTATAATCCGTAGTTGCCACCAATAGGAAGCTGTACAGGTAAAGCACTACTTATCTGGACTATGCCTTGACAGAACAGATGAAGCTATTAGAACCTGCAGATATATATCTTCACTGTTTATGCTATATATCAAATGGTTTTTTCTGGATCATTTTATTTTTATTTGAAGATGCGAGATTTTCAAGTACGAATATTTGGAGTAATCCCTCAATTTGTTTTCTAAATTGGACTGCTAGCTAGGTGGGTGGAAATGGAACAGTGGCTGCTATAAATACTAGTATTCTTGTATAATAAGAACTAAAGAGAACTCCCATTTTTCACTTCTGAAGAGTAACCATGACCCGATGATTGGAATATTCTGGTTATTGCTGTGAGGAACATAGAAACTCGTGAAATTGAGATAGTTTTCTGTTATAAATTTAATGCATGTTATTTCCGGTTCATTTTATTTTAAGTCTGAAGAAGTGAGATTTTCAAGTACTTATTGAGAAATTTTTCTGAACTAAGATGACATGCTAGGCTGGTGGGAAGTGGATCATTGGTTGCTACACTTGCTTATCATTCTTGTGTTAATAATTAGAATTAAAGAAAATTTCCAATTTTCAGTCTTGAAGAGTTGGCATGATCAGCAGCTTAGGATGTTCTGTTTACTGTTCAAAGGATTGCAAGCAACTTCATGAAATTGATATAGTGGTGTTTGAAATGCTCTGTGCTGTCCCTTGGTTTGTTTTCTATTGTGACAAAAGGTTTTATTGGATTGGTGTTGTGTGTTATGACCTAGCCTAACGTGTTTTTGAATTATCGTGATTTTGTTTGTGTTAGGCTCGCACTTCAGTTTGTTTTAATTGTTACTTGACTAACGAAAAGCATTCGGGTGAATATATTGGAACTCGCAACATGTCTTCTGTCTTCCTAACTCTTTGTGATAGCTTCCGATTACAGTTGAATGATGAGTATGGAGATATGGATGTTGCTGATTCTTCAAATAGCTTGCTCTGCTTGCAGTAAGCCTGTTTTTTACTCTCTTCTAATTCTTTGCAGGTATCAAGGGAGGCGTTGATATTCGAGCAGTGGTTCCATTGTGGATGTTTGCTTTCTCTTCAGTCTTGAGAACTAATGTAGGCTTTAGTTTCAGATGTTAGATGTCAAGTAAATCTGGGTTTGCTTAATGATGCCAGTAAGCAGGATTGTATTCTATATGTTCCTGTTAGTACTTGTCTTTGAAAACAATCTACTGTCGAGTTGGCCTTTTAGATGCAACTTAGAATTTGCTATGAATGGCAGAAGCCTTTCTTGTTTTGGTAGATTCCAGGTTTAAATTAGCGGTGACTATTGGGTGGGTTGGGTCAAATTTGAGCGAGTTATAATGGGTTAAGACAACAAACGGGTTAAGACTCAACCCAACCAAATCCAAATTTGCTTGGGTCAAAATTGGGTGAGCAATGAGTTAGAGCGACTCAAAATCCAACCCGATTTAACTTTTACTGAGTTTTACCTATTTTATTTGTTCTTCTTCAATATTTTAGTATTTAATTAAATTATTTTTTTTAAAAATTTTGGTTACATAAAACATATCAACTTTAAAAAATAAAACTTTTTACAAATTATTTTGACAAGAGCTTTTTCGAGTCAATTCGAGTTGAATATCAACCCATCTTTAAATGAGTTGGGTTGAGATGGGTTGAGCAAATAAATGAGTGGATTATTAATCCATCCAAACTTCAACGGATTGGTTTTAGTTTTGCCGCCCATAGTTTAAATACATGTCTTGCAATTTCCAATTTGACTGGTGACACATGCCTCTTTTACTTTCCAAATCATCCCATTCAACTGATGCACACTTGGAACTTAAATCGGGGAGGGAGGCATTCAGTTCAACATATGCGTTGGATGACTAATTTATCCCATGAAATAGAGGTTTGTGTTCATCCTTTTGCATCTCTGTCTCGCTCATTTTCCTTTCCCACGTCTGCTTTATTAGTTTTTGAATGTAGTTCAGTGACCGTTGCTTGATTCAGTTAACTATTTATCGAGGCAAAGGATGGAATTCTCACAAAAATACTCTAGTAATTATAACTGCTACAACCATGTTTGTGAACCAAGACATACTGTATATGTGTAGAGTCACGAACCTCAACCTAAACTCTGTTTTTCATGTGACTAGGCTTGCCCCACGTGCGCTGCACGTGTATGGCTATTCTTGAGAGTCATATAGTCATAGAATAGAGTATTCACATTAATCTTCACGTGGACTGATTATTTTGTGTTTAATGTCTAGGCATGTCCAATAAGAGCCATTCCATTCAAAGCATTGCTCCTGCACAGTAGTCCTCTAATAAGCATAAGTCGAACAAAGTATCTCAGCAACATAATAACTTAAATTTATTAGCCGAAACCCAAACTGCTTAACAATGGAATTTTACCATTCCCCTAGACAAATCTGTTAGCAACTAACATTGCTCAGATTCAGAGAGCATTTAGAGAAAATGGAACTAGAAATATAACTTGGAGAGAAAACTATCTGATTCATTCCTTCAAAAATGAGCAGTGATACAATATATAGTTGTCTGACTAGGGGCCCACTAGTAACTAACTGTAACAAACTTCAACTTCCCTAAGTAACTTCTAACAACTTGATTACATCAATACTTTAATTTGCTAAAGAGTCAACTACCCTTCTTGATCAGCCTGACTTGGTTCACTGCACTCAACACCCCTCCTCAAGCTGATGGGCTGAATAGATCTTTCACACCAAGTTGATGCAACAAGTATTCATGTTGGCCTCTTCCTAGTCCTTTTGTCAATATGTCAGCTAGTTGGTCTTTTGTAGATACATGTTCAGTCTGATGATTCCTTGCTGAATTCTTTCTCTTACAAAGTGGCAATCTATGTCGATGTGTTTTGTTCTTTCATGAAATATGGGATTTGCAGCAATCTGTATTGCTGCCTTGCTATCACATATGAGCTGAATTGGAACTTGTACCTCAACACCTAGTTTCTTTAGTAAACCAATTAGCCAGGTAATTTCTGCAGTTGCTAAAGCCATGCTCCTAAACTCCGCCTCTGCTGAGCTTCTGGACACTCTGTCTTGCTTCTTTGACTTCTAGGATATGAGAGCTTCCCCAAATTTCACCAGGTATCCAGTCTCTGATCTTCTTGTCTGTAGGCATGATCCACAATCTGAGTCACAATAGGTAGTTAGAGTGTTGGTAGATTGTGCTGGCATGAACATACCATGGTGACAGCTGAGCTTTTAATGTATCTCACGACTCTTAATGCTGCTTCCATGTGTGAATTCTTTGGACTGTGCATGAACCGACTTAGTACTTATACTGTGAATGCTAAGTCAGGTCTAGTCATAGTTAATTATAATAGTCTTCCAACTAATCTTTGATAAGGACCAGGGTCCTTAAGTAGTGAGTCTGTCACTTCCCTGTTGATACACTTATCATTCTCATCAGAATTTTCTGTTTAGTTCTAGTGGTGTGCCTGCTAGTTTGGAACCACTTAATCCAATGAGCTCTAGTGCATATTTCCTTTGAGACATTACTATTCCTCTTTTATCTAGCAACTCCTATTCCCAAAAAAAAACTTCAGCTCACCCAGATCCTTCATTCTGAACTTAGTCTGCAGTTCAGCTCTTGTATGAGTCAGTAGTTTGTGATTACTCCCTGTGACTAAGATGTCATCAATATACACAAGAACCACTGTGATGTCACTTCCATCCTTCTTGGTGAATAATTAGTAGTCAAAATGACTTTGTTTGAACCCCATGTCTTCCAATGCTTCTGTCAGCTTCTTGTTCCACTGCCTGGGAGCCTGTTTAAGGCCATAGAGTGATTTCTGGAGTTTGCAGACCTTAGAACAGTCCCCCTGTCTAGCAAACCCATCAGGAAGCTTCATATACACCTCCTCCATAAGATCACCATTCAAAAAAGCATTGTGGACATCCATTTGGTAGATATACCAATGTCTAGAGGCAGCAAGAGCAATCACTGATCTCACAGTGACCATTTTTGCTACTGGTGAGAAGGTGTCAGTGTAGTCTATACTTTCTTTTTGGCTGAACCCTTTTACAACTAACCTGGCCTTAAACCTCTCTACTTCACCTGAGGCCTTGTATTTGATTTTGAAGATCCATCTACACCCAATAGGTGATTTGTTAGGAGGCAAGTCCACAACAGTCCAGGTTTTATTTTCTTCAAGTGCAGCTACTTCTAACTGCATGGCTTCCACCCATCTAGGATCAAGTGATGCTTCCTTGAAGGACTGAGGATCATGATGAATTGAGTAGGAAGATAAGACATGAGAATAGAGAGTGCTAATATTGTTGTAGTTGACAACTGAGGCTATGGGATAATTAAAGGAGGATGTTGAGGTGGTAGTTACATAGTCCTGTAACCATATAGGTGGTTTATGTTGTCTGGTGGATTTTCTAGAAGCAGTAGTGACTAGGTGATAATCAGGAACATTGGTTGTTGATTGAGTGTGAGTTTCTACAGGATGAATGGTTGGACTGGAGTTTTGAGTGGTTGAACTAGAGATAGAATATCTTTCGTGAGAATCTGGAGTGTTTAGATGTATACTAGGAGATAACAAGTCCAAAACTGGAAATATAGGATTTATGGACCCTTTCATGTGTTTGAAGGGAAAGATGTCTTCCTTGAACACCACATTTCTGTTGACATAGACTTCTGGACCAAATCAAACAACTTGTAGCCCTTTTGAGATTCTGAGTATCCCATGAGGATTGCAGGAATTGCTCTGGATGCAAACTTATCTAGTTCCCTGTTAGCTGTTGGATAGCATAAACATCCAAACACCCTAAGGTGAGATAGATTTGGTTATTGCATGTGTAGTAGCTCATAGGGAGTCTTATGTTCAATAACTCTGGAAAGGATCTTGTTGAGAATGTATACTGCAGTACTCACACACTCCCCCCAAAACCTCAAGGGCATTTCTGACTGGAATCTGAGAGACCTTTCCATGCCAAGTATAGTTCTATGTCTTCTCTCAGCCACTCTATTTTGTTGAGGAGTGTATACACAGAAAGTTTGGTGTTGAATGCGTAAACTAACAAGGAAATTTTGAAGAGTGGTATTGAGAAACTCACAACCATTGTCAGTTCTAAGTGTTTTGACAGTGGAAGAGAACAAAATTTTGACTTTATTGATGAATTCTCTCAGTACTACAATAGTACCAGACTTAGAATGAATCAAAAACAGCCAGGCATATCTAGAGTAATCATCTACTATGGTGACAAAGTATCTTTTTTCATCATAGGTGGGGTGTTTGTAAGGACCCCACATATCATAATGTACTAGTTCAAAGATAGACTGAGAGCTGGAAGTACTGACAGGAAAGGGAAGTTTGACTTTGTTTAGCTATAGGACATACAGTACAGGGAGGACTAGAAGTGTGAGTTAAGTGTTGTAGAACAGTGTGTTTTCTTATTACATCTGTGGGTGTGTGGCGTAGTCTTAGTGCCATAGATGAGAATCACTAGAAAGTTGAGTAGCTGCATTGACTCTTCCATACAGGTTTGTGTGATGTGAGTGTACAGGTGAGCTTCCTTGCAACACATAGAGACCTTGATGTTCCTTACCAATCCCCTTGACCAGTCCAGTGTAAAGATCCTGTAATATAAAAAAGTCAGGAAAGAATGCTGCAGAGCATTGCAGTTCCTGTGTGAGTTGTGAGATACTGATAAGAGATTATATTTAAAGTCAGGTATGAACAGATTGCTGATGTCCTGATCTTTAAATACACTTGATTTTCCAGTGTGAGGCACTGAAACTACATTTCTAGTTGGGAGCTGCACCATGCTTCTTTGACTTGGTGGAACAGGTTGACATTCTTTTAGAATTTTCAGATTTGATGTCATGTAGTTTGAGGCACCAGTGTCTACTATCCAATTATGATTAATGTAATTGGACATTGATGAGATTAAGGTACCTGCTGCAGCTGTGCTAGTAGATGGTCCATCAGTAGTGGCATTGTTCAGCATATGGACTACTTGCTGATATTCTTTAGGAGTAAAGTAAGGTTAACTTGGTTCATGAGTTGAGAATCTCTCCTGCTTTGTTGAAGGCCAACTTGTTCGATTTGAGGAACTAGCATGGGTTGTTGAGCCTGCATATGACCTGCAGAAGACATGAATCCTTGTGATGGATATTGTTGGATTGGTATCTGATGTCCTACCTATTGAGGCCAGTAGCCATAGGTGTGACCGCTTGGTCCTGTGCTTGTAGTGAACACATCAACATGATTGGCATAGGACCTTGAGTTCTCAACATGACCTGTGTTGTACTGCGATGTTACTCCTTTCTTTTTTCCTTTCCAATTTGGAGAATAGCCAACAATCCTGTAACAAGTCTCTCTTGTATGATCTTTGAAACCACAAACTTCACATACTACTTGTGGTTTCTTCCCCTTTGAGCTTCCATTAATTCCTTGGTTGGACACTTTGCTATTGCAGAACAATGCAGATGCAGTTCCATCACTGCTGTCACTAATGTGGACTGCTTGAGTCAAGTTAACTAAGGTTCTTTGACTTTCCTGATCAACAAGCATTGCATATGCTCTATTAACACTGGGTGTTGGACTTATCATCATGATTTGGTTCCTAGCCTGAGAATAGGATTCATTTAACCCCATCAAGAACTGAAGAAACCTAGTGTTGGATATAATTCTGAGATTCTGGACATGAGCAGCCTGGATATGGCATGATGGCATCAAACTCATCCCAAATATCTCTGTGTGAGAGTATGAATCTCCCTATGTAAGAACAGAACTCTAGATCCATTCACCTTGTTAAACCTCTCCTTCAGATCCTCCCAGACCTTGCTTGCATCAGTAGCACACACTACACTACTTAGAAGTCCTGGTTTCACCGCATTGATAATCCATGACAGAACTACCACATTTACTTTCTCCCACTGATCGTGATACACAGATTCAAACTTAGACTTAGGAAATCTTCCATCAACAAATCCTAGCTTACTTTTCCCTATAAGACCAATTCTCATAGATCTGCTCCATAAGGAGTAGTTATCATATCCTGTCAATTGAATTGAGATGAGTGAGCTACCTGGAGTATCAGTTGGTTGCAAATACAACGGGTGATTGTGATCTATAGTAAAAATAGTAGGAATTGCAGGTGTATTCTCTCGATCTACACTGGACTGTCCATCTCCGACAGCCATTTTCCCTGTCTCTAAGCTTGTTACTTGCTTCTGAGGTCTTCTGTGATCTTGTTTTCAGATCGATGGTGAAGGCTCTGATACCATGTTCAGATTCAGAGAGCATTTAGAGAAGATGGAACTAGAAAGATAATTTGGAGAGAGAACTATCTGATTCATTCCTTCAAAAATGAGCAGTGATACAATATGTAGTTGTCTGACTAGGGGCCCACTAGTAACTAACTGTAACAAACTTCAACTTCCCTAAGTAACTTCTAACAACTTAATTACATCAATACTTTAATTTGCTAAAGACCTACTACCCTTCTTCATCAGCTTGACTTGGTTCACTGCACTCAATAAAATCAACCAAGCTTGAGTAATAGATAAATCAAACATATTCACGAGCTCTTATCACCTCTTAATATAATAATAACGATAGGCTAAATTTTTTAAACCATCAATTAAATTTTACTCAATAACAAATCAGTTCACATTGTGTACTTTATGGCAAGTCAGCACCCAAATTATTTAGCAAGACATGAACATAAATAAAACATTATGTATTTTGGTATCTTTATATTGGACAATAGTTAACATATCTGATTACAATAGGGGTTATGTTGTTCGTACTATGGGCAAAAAATCCAGCATCTTTATGTCGTGGCGACGCTTGGAAAGAATTACGGTAACTTTCCGCGGCATCTTATTGTTTAAGTGAAAATGGAAAATATTTGAGAGTAATAACTCTTGACTACCTGTTGAGATGACTTTTTCAAGGTCTTGGTGTGCAGACGACCCATTCTTGCAGAATTATTTTAAAGCAGACAAAAATTTATGGCAAAGAGACGAAGAACCACCATCATGTGTGCGCCATTTGATGCTCTTCTTCCCACCAACATTGAACAATAACAACGGGTATTTCATATGCTTAAATTTGTGCCCATCTTGACTCTGGTAGACTTGTTCAGTCATTTGTTGATGTCTTGTGATTTTTTGCTTCAGTGAGAATGCCATGTTTTTTGTCGATGAGCTTTCAGAAGTCAAAAGAGTTTCGTCTTCTGGGCTTCAAACCATTGAGTTGCTTAAAGGATTATCATAAACTGAAGTCAGTAACTTTTCCAATAATCCAGATGCACTTTTACTGTTTTGATTAGTATATGGTCAAATTTAAAGGTTATTCTATTGACAGTCATCACGCTTCTTCATTGTCCAACAGTCTATGATGGTTAATATTATTCCAAAAGCTATTGGTGAGATTTTTCATATAGAACATGCATTCTTTAAAAAATATGGTAGTTTTGACAATTTATCTGATGGGATATTGGATTGGATCATTTCATCTTTTAAATAACATCTACAAATAAGTCAACTACATTTGTGCTTTATTTCTACATTTCTATATCTATCTTCATGTCCATATGACATAGTTAATCAAATTTAGCTTTAACAACGTGCGCTATGCAGATGTTACGATCCAACGACATCAATTCACCATAAGACCGTATCAGTTTCTCACTCACTTAAGCAACTTATCTACAGATAATAACGACCATTCTACACCCATCATATATGAATCGTGGGCCTAAGTTTCTTGTTTCCAGTTCGGCTTTGTTTGTTATAAATCGTGATGTTTTTTTTCCGAATTTACTCGCTGCAAGATGAAGCAGTAAAACGGTAGTGTTCATCAATTAGGTGAAAGCGTGCACTGATGTTTCATTGTTGCGTAAACTGCGGGCAATGAATTTACAATGTTTTTGTTAAGTGTGACCCAATTAATGGCATAATAATGTGGACAAAATTCTAAATATATCTTGAATAAGTATTCAAAGATATTTTGTAAAGACATTTCTAGAATGTAGAAGATAGAGAACAATCTAGAAAAGTCTAGAAGGATCTAGACATGTGTGAAATTCTCTAAAGGAGCTTGGAAGATTCTAGAGATGTATGGGGTTCTCTACAGAAGTCTAGAAGATTCTAGAGAAATGTGAATCTTGAAGGAGGAACCTGGAAGGTTCCAGAGCATTCAAGATAGGTGTAGAGATTTTTTACACCTTGTAAATATCTAAGATATTTAGGGAGAGCATTCTAGATACAAGATATTTTGGTAGAAGTTTCTAGAGACTTATTTGTAGCAATTGGATCAAATTGATCTTAGCCGTCTATTGGAGAGGTGGAGTAGTATAAATACCACCCCATGACATTCATTTTGGAACCATCTAAGAATCCAAAAATCAAGAAGCAAAAAAAAAAAAAAAAATCAATACAAAGAGCTTCCTTTTATAACCACATTCCATATTCTCTCATATTCTCCTTCACACACATTTCTTATTTATATATTGTGAGAGTTTGTTATTTCTCTTACTATCTTAATACTTGGTATATTATAATACTCTCATAATATAGATATTATCCATATTGTGTGTGTTCCTCATTTTTTTACTTATCTTGCATCCATTCTTCCATATTCTCAAATTTTTCACCTTATACACACTTGCGCTCTCCTCCACTCCTAACGATTGGTATCAGAGCTAACAGTTCATTTTGTTGACAGTCACTAAGTTTGACATTGAAAAATTTGATGGAAAGATAAGTTTTAGTATATGGAGAATCCAAATGAAGGTCATTCTCAAATAGAACGGATTAAAGAAAGATCTTGAGGGAAAAGCTAGGAAGCCTTCAACAATGACGGATCAGCAGTGACAAGAGTTAGACGAGAAAGCATTGGATGCTATATTATATCTCTCAAAGGAGGTATTACATGACGTTGTTCGCAAGGAAACTGCAGCTGGACTATGGACAAAGTTAGAGTCTCTTTACATCACTAAAAATCTTGCCAACAAGCTTCTCTCAAAGAATGACTTTATACTATCCGCATGACTGAAGGTAATTCTATTCAAGCTCATCTTAATGAGTTTAATTCTTTTATTATTTATCTTGAGAATATGGATATTAAAATTGAAGATGAGGGGCAAGGCTATTTTATTAATCGTCTCCTTACCTCCCTCTTATAAACACTTCAAGAAAATAATGTTATATGGCAATCATGGTACTTTAACATTTGAAGATGTTAAAGGATCCATTCTTTCTAAAGAAAAAGTTGACCTTGAAGTACATTCTGAAGATAAAGCTGAAGGACTTTATGTAAGAGGGAGGACTCATGGAAAAGTAAATAATCATAAAAGAAATTCAAGAGCCAAATCCAGGGGATATAAAGCCAACACAACTTGTCTCTATTGCAAGAAGCCAGGGCATGACATTTCTGAATGTTATAAATTAAAAAAATAAGAAAGAAAAGGAAGAAAAATCCAAACAACTTCAAAAATGTCGAAGCCAGTTTCATTGAAATAGACTCAGAAGGTGACTCAGTGTTACTCGTATCTTATTCTAAGAAGAGTCTTAATGAATGGGTTATTGATTCTAGTTGCACCTATCATATATGTACTCACAAGGACTGGTTTACCACTTATGAATCCATTGATTGTGGCACTGTCTTGATGGGGAATGATTCCCCATACAAGGCTGTTGGGATAGGTTCAATTAAAATCAAGACACATCATGGTACTATCCAAACATTAACTAAGGTTTGATATGTTCCCAATTTAAAATGAAATTTGATATCACTGGGTACTTTGGAGAAACTTAGCTATAAATTCTCAACTAAAGGTGGAGTTCTGAAAGTCTCCAAAGGTACCCTGGTTCTCCTAAAGGCCATTAGAGATGGAAGTCTGTATGTTTTGCAAGGACATACAGTGACAGGTTCTACAACCATTTCATCCTCTCTTTCTTGTGTTGATCACACTTGTCTGTGGCACATGCGCCTTGGTAATATGAGAGAGAAAGGCATGGATATCTTGAACAAACATGGTTTTTTAGGCTCACGCGAAATGGGTAAGCTTGATTTCTGTGAGCACTGCATTTTTGGGAAACAAAAGAAAGTAAGTTTTTCTACTGCCACTCATAGCTCTAAAGATGTTCTCGATTATGTCTACTCTGATCTGTGGGGACCTTCTAGAGTCCCATTTTACTCTGGCTAGTGCTTTATGATGACCATTATTGATGATTTCTCTCGTAAAGTTTGGACTTATTTATTGAGGCATAAACATGAAGCTTTGTCTGCCTTTAAAAGGTGGAAAGTTCTTGTTGAAAACTAGACAGGGAGAAAGATAAAGAAGTCGAGGATAGATCGAGGATTGGAGTTCTGTGATGGAGACTTCACAGAGTTCTGCGCACAAGCCGATATTGCTAGACATAAAACACTTCCCAGAAGGCCTCAGCAAAATGGTGTTGCAGAACGCTTAAACAGAACTCTTTTAGAGAGAGCTCGCTGCATGCTCTCCAATGCTCATTTGTGGCATCAACGGGATCTATGGACGAAAAGTCTATTCTACAGCAGCATATGTCATGAATCGACCTCCACACAATACAATTAACTTCAAGACTCTAGAGGAAGTATGGTCTAGGGGTGGGCATGGTACAATATATACCGAATACCATATCGAAATCAAAACTTTTTATACTGTGGTATGGTTATTATGATATTTGGTATGACTTATAAATTTTTTTGGTATTCGGTGGTATTTGGTATTCAAAACATAAATACCGAAATGCCATATCGAAATATAATATAATATAATATAATATACATATATATATACATTCAGTGGACTTTTTATATATATTAAGAAAAAAGATCAATTATACAATTTATGTCCACAAAGCCCATTCAATTCATGTTTATAAAGCAGTTGCAGTAGTGTTTGATGTCTTAATTCCTAAAAGTTCATAATTCAGACTAAAGGTTCATAATTCAACTATAAAAGAATGATTCTTGCTTATTTTGTAAAAAGAGCTATATGTACAATTTATGTAGCATGTATGTACTGTTAATTAGCTTTTGTATTATTTATTGTCTATAATTATGGTTACCAAATTACCATACCATGAAATATCAGAATCGAAATTAGAAATACTGAACCATACCGAACTAATTTGGTATGGTAATGGTATCGTATTTTTAGATATCGAATATCAAAATTACTATACCAAATTTTTAAATATCATACCGTACCGTATCATGCGCACCCCTAGTATGGTCAGGTACACCCATCAACTATTCTTTCCTTAGTATTTGGGTGTACTGCTTATGCTCATATTAATGATGGAGAATTAGCTCCAAGAGCTATAAAATGCATTTTCATTGGTTATTCTTCTGAATCTAAAGGTTATAGATTGTGGTGCCCTGAGACTAAGAAGATCATTCTTAGTAGATACATCACCTTCAATGAAAATGCTATGCTAAAATCCTTTGGTTCGAAGTCTTCTATTTTTTCTAATACAGATGATTAGGAAGGTGTTGATGAGAAGGAGGAGCTAGAGACTAGAAGCCAATCTCCTATGATTAATGATATCTCTTCCTCAGACATTCAACACTCTTAGTCCAGTCATGAAGCACATCAAGAGATACATGACCCTGTTACATCGATCAACCACGAGGTTCACAACAGTCGGATTATCGACTTACTAGGGATCGTTCGAAAAGGACAGTCACAAAATCTACAAAATACCCTGAACATGAATATGTTTCTTATGCACTCTCAGTTGGTGAAGAAACTCCAACTGGAGTGGAACAATCATCTTATTCCGAAGCTATTTCTTGTCATAACTCATTTGAGGCTTATATGAGAAGAATGCCACAAACTTGTGCCAAGGTGGAGATTGTTAAGTGTGGCCAATTTATGACATAATAATGTGGCCCAAATTTTAGATATATCTTGGGGTCCATCATTCAGAGTAGTGGCGATATCGACGATGTGTCACACACCGTATTAGGGCAGCATGGACTAAATGGAGGCTTGCCTCTGGAGTATT
>JAPFFP010000008.1:7341844-7358938 GCA_026153255.1 Solanum medicagineum | reverse complement strand
TATATATATATATATATATATATATATATATATATATATATATGATATTATCTCTATATAGTGTTGGGGATGACCAATACTAGCTCGGGGGGCCTGGGTAACTTATCGAGGGGTTGGTACTTTGGTCGCCTAGCTCGGGGATGGTGGGGTCGGGTAACCTTGTTGGGGGTTGGTACCCATCAACCTTGATTGGGGATTTGTACTCTATCAACCTTGGTGGGGGGGTTTGTACTCCATCAAACTCAGTGGGGGGTTTGTACTCCATCAACCTCATAAAGGGGTTAGTACCTCATGCGCCTATCCAAGAGGTTGGTAGGCCTTGGCTTGCACTATAATGGCCACTCCTTACACTCGTATTATTTCTATATAAGCATCCTTTTACTTCAAGCATCATTCATACATGTCATATTATTAGTATGCTATCTATTGCTTATGATTATGCATTTTGCCTATGATGCCTATCTCTTGTTTCATTGCATCCTACATATTTTGTACATTCAAACATACTGACGCATACTCTATGCCTACATGATGTCACTATGTAGGAACCGGTGTACCGATTGATCATTCTCCTCCACGTGGCTAGTACGACTTGCATCAAGCTTGTTGGTGAGTCCTCCATTCTTGGGACATTATGTATGCTCTATTGCTATGTATTAAGATTTTCTCTCTTTGACTTATGTATCGACTATGAGGGAGGGCCCGGTTGCATTGTTTTGGCACTCGCTCTTATCTATGTAGTGGAGGTGTTGTTGGACCTGTTATGTATCTATGCTATGAGCTTGACTCTATTGGCTCTTGATATTTATGATATGAAAGTTTATCCTAAGTCCCAATTTCCCCTTATTTACATTTATCTCTTATTGTCATTCTAATTGCTTTAGCGACCAAGGATGTGTAATAATATGCTATGAGGCTTGTTTCGGGTTCCTTCGAGTTCCCTATTAGCCGGTCACGTCTAGGCCCTAGGCTTGGGTCGTGAAAAGGTGGAATCAGAGCATGTTGTTAGATCCTCAGAGTCCAACACACCGCGTTGATTAGATTCTTATTCATGGTTGTGTTGTGCACCATAACTATGAGTAGGAGGCTATGAGACGTTTTAGGAAATGTTTCCCTTCTTCATGTCCTAAGTCGTGCTATAGAGTTGAAGTAAGCTTTCCCCCTAACAACTGTTCTTTGGTATGCTAGATCATGCCTAATATAAGGGGAAGACGAGCCTGCACGCTCGAGGAGCAACTGACTAATGGAGAGCTTAGAGATGTTCTCATCTTACTTGCACAAGTAGTGGCTAATCAAGCCAACAAGGTGCCCAAGCTCCTCATTCTCCTATACTGGCCTCTCGAGTAAGAGACTTCATGAGAATGAATCCCCCGAAATTCCATGGGTCAAAGGTGAGTGAGGACCCCCAAGAGTTCATTGATAGGGTCTACAAAAATTTTTTCATCATGGGTGTGAGACCAAAGGATAAGGTGGAGTTGGTGGCCTACCAACTCAAAGGGATAGTACAAATATGGTACAACCAATGGAAGAATGAGAAGGGAGTTGGCTATGTGGTACTTTGGGAGGAGTTTGAAATGGCTTTCCTTAATCGGTTCTTCCCTCTTGAGCTTAGGGAAGCTAAGTTGGTGGAATTTATGAATTTGAGACAAGAGTCCATGAGTGTGAGGAAGTATGCTGTCAAGTTCAACCAACTTTCAAAGTTTGCTCTTGATGTGATTGTCAACTTGAGGTCGAGAATGAACAAATTTATTGTGGGATTCTTCAACTTGGTTAGTGATGAATGTTGTCCGCCACGTTGATTAGTGACACGGACTTGTCATGGTTGATGACCTATAACAAGCAAATGGAAGAGGAGAAATTGAGGAAGAGAAGGGGGCATGAGGCCAAGAGGGCCCGTTTTAAGGGTAAGTTCCAAAGGAGTGGTCGATTCCATCAAGGCCAAAGGCCTACTCATGCATTTGATAAGAGGGTTGCAAATGATCTTCTAAGGGCCCAAGGTGTAAGGAGGCTCCTATTGATGTGTGTCTGAAGTGTGGTAAGGGTCATGGTGGCCGATGTTTGAGCAATATCGGTGCTTGTTATGGTTGTGGGGAGATAGGGCATAAGGCAATAGATTGCCCTCGAAATCGTAACAAGGGCAAGGAGGTTCATCCACAAGGTGCTAATGCATTCCCATTGGGGAGAGGTAGCCGACAAGATGGTGCCCCAAGGCTTAATCGGTTCTATGCTTTGCATGGGAGGAAAGGGGTTGATGAATTCCCCGGTGTTGTTACCGGTGTGTTGAAAATCTTTGACTTTGATGTCTATGCATTGATTGATCCGGGTGCCACCCTTTCTTTTGTTACCCCCTTTGTTGCCCAAAAGTTCCATGTTGACCCTGAGTTGTTGCATGAGTCATATAAGGTGTCTACTCCTATTGGTCCATCTATTGTTGCTAGAAAAGTTTATAGAAGTTGTCCTATTTGTATCTTGCACAAATTGTTGCCTTGTGATCTTGTTGGATTAGACATGGTTGATTTTGAGTCATTCTTGGGATGTATTGGTTGCATGCCTACTATTCTTCTATTGATTGTAGAACCCGTAGGGTCAAATTCTAATTTCCAAATAAACCTGTCCTTGAGTGGGAAAGTCAAGATGTGATGGTCAAGGGTAGATTCATCTCTTGCATTAAAGCCCATAAGTTGATCTCTAAGGGGTGTCTTTACCATCTTATGAGGTGTTAGCAATGTAGAGTCAAAAGTCCTTCCCATAGAGTTGGTTCCGGTTGTAATAAGTTTCTTGATACCTTCCCAAACGACCTTCCCGATGTTCCTCCAGAAAGGGAAATAGACTTTGGCATAGACCTCCTCCCCGATACTCAACCCATTTCCATTCCCCCTTACCATATGGACTTGGCGAAGTTGAAGGAACAATTGAGGGACTTGTTGGAGAAGGGATTTATTAGATCTAGACAATCACCTTGGGGTGATTTAGTGTTATTTGTAAAAAATAAAGATGGGCCCTTAGGACGTGTATTGACAACCGACAACTCAATAGGGTCACCATCACGAATAGGTATCCTCTTCCAAGTATTGACGATTTGTTTGACCAATTGCAAAGGGCTAGTCATTTCTCTAAGATTGATCTTCGGTCCCGACATCATCAAGTGAAGGTGAGGAGCGTGACATTCCCAAGATGGCTTTCCGGACTAGATATGGGCATTATGAGTTTGTTGTGATGTCTTTTGGGTTGACCAACACACTGGCCATCTTCATGGACCTTATGAATAAGATCTTCAAACCCTACCTTGATTCCTTTGTTGTGGTCTTCATTGATGATATTTTGATCTATTCTCATGGTGAGAAGGAGCATAGGGCTCATTTGAGGGTTGTATTGCAAAGAATGAGGGAGAAGAAATTATATGCTAAATATGAAAAGTGTGAATTTTGGTTGAGGAAGGTTGCTTTCCTAGAGCATATGGTGTCTGGGGATGGAATTAAGGTAGATCCATAGAAAATCGATGTGATTAGAAATTGGCCTAGACCATTGACCCGTCAGACATTAGGAGATTCTTGGGTTTAGCGGGCTATTATCGGAGGTTTGTGAATGGGTTCTCTTCTATTGCTTCTCCAATGACAAAATTGACTCAAAAGATGGTTAAGCTTGTATGGACCGATGAATGTGAGAGGAGCTTCCAAACATTGAAAGATAAGCTTGTGTCCGCTCCTATATTGTCACTGCCGGATGGGATTGAGGGATTTGTTATGTATTGTGATGTTTCCTGGGTTGGTTTGGGTTGTGTGTTGATGCAAAATAGTAAGGTCATAGCCTATGCTACTAGACAACTCAAAGTACATTAAAGGAACTATGCTACCCATGATCGTTGTATTTGCATTAAAGATTTGGCGTCAGTACTTGTATGGGGTACATGTAGATGTATTCACCGATCATAAGAGCCTCCAATATGTCTTCACTCAAAAGGATCTCAACTTGAGACAAAGGAGATGGTTAGAACTTCTTAAGGACTACGATATGAGTGTGCATTATCATCCGGGTAAGGCAAATGTGGTGGCGGATGCCTTGAGTAGGGTGTCCATGGGTAGCCTATTTCATGTTGATGGTAGTGAGAAGGAGATGGCTAGGAAGGTGCATCGGTTAGGTAGGTTGGGAGTTAGGTTGGAAGAGGATGGTAATGGTGGTGTGGTTGTTGTTGATGGCTCTAAGTCTTCTTTGATTGATGAGGTGATGGCAAAACAAGATCTTGATCCATCCTTGTTAGAATTGAAGGCCTTGGTGAAAGAGGGCAAGGTGAAGGTTTCCTCCCAAGGGGGAGATGGCGCCCTTAGGTACCAAGGTAGGTTGTGTGTGCCATGTGTGATGGTTTGATAGAAAGGATCCTTGATTAGGCCCATACCTATTCTTATTCTATCCACCCTAGTTCCACCAAAATGTATAGAGACTTGAGGGATACGTATTGATGGGCAAGCATGATGAGGGACATTGCCAAATTTGTTTCCGATTGTCATACTTGTCAACAAGTCAAAGCGGAACATCAAAGGTCAGGTGGCTTAACCCAAGACATTGAGGTTCCGACTTGGAAGTGGGAAGAGATAAATATGGATTTTCTGGTTGGTTTGTCCAAGACTAGAAGGGGTTTTGATTCCATTTACGTTGTGGTTGATCAGATGAAAAAAGCGGCTCACTTTCTACCGGTTAAGACCACATTTGGGCTGACGATTATGCAAGGTTGTACATTCATGACTTGTTAAGGTTGCATGGGGTTCCTTTGTCCATCATATCGGATCGTGGCGCACAATTCACTTCACTTTTTTGGAGATCTTTCCAAAATGGTCTTGGTACTAGAGTTAAGCTTTTTACGACCTTCCCCCTCAAATGGATGGCCAAGCCAAGAGCACCATCCAAACCCTTAAGGATCAAATTACATTAGCATCAAGTATAGTATCATCAGTATACCAACAGATTCTTATCTAACAAAAAACAGTAACGATGATTTATAGCCGATACCTAAATAATGATGGAGGTATTGCAACAGTTGACATGTCACGACCCAAGCCTAGGTCCTAGACGTGACACGGGGATGGAAATATCAAAGGGACCCCAAACAAGCCTCTTAACATATCATTACACATTATTGGTCATGGAAGCAATTAAACAACATAATAAGAGTAGAAATAAGGGAAAAGGGCTAAAGGGGTACTTTCATAACATAAGCACCAAAATAAAAGAGTCAAGGTTCAATACATAACATGTCCAACAACACCTCTACTACATAGATAATAGCGGGGGAAAGACAAACAACCGAGCTCACCCTCATAGTCAATACATACATAAAAGAAAGATAGTCTTAGTACATAGCATGAGATCATAGACATGGTCCCCAGAATGGAGGACTCACCAACTACCTTGAGAGAAATCGTACTAGCCACATGGAGGAAGATGCTCAAGTGGGGCTCCGATTCCTAAATGGTGACATCATGTAAGCATAGAATATACATTAGTACTTTTGAATGTACTAAGTATGTAGGATGCAATGCAACAAGAGATAAGCGACATAATCAAAATACATAAGCATAGGCAATAAGTAGCATATAACAGTATGACATGCATGGAAGATGCTTAAAGTAAATCATGCTTACATTAAACATTATACATGTGCAAGAAGAGACCATCATTATAGAGTTCATAATTTATCAAGGTATAAACCCCTTGATTGGTTGGTGGATCGTCTCACCCTACCACCCATGATGATTGAGGTACAAACCCCTCAATCCGGTTATCAAGGTACAAATCCCTTGATTGGTTGGTGGATCGTCGCACCTTACCATCCCTGGTGAGTGAGGCAAACTCCTCAATCTGGTGAAAGGAACCCATGAATGAACCCACATACCTTGACTTTGGAGAATTCCTTAGTGACGATTATAATGGTGACTTGAAGCTTGAGTGAAATCCTTGAGATCCGGAAGGAATTTGGACCCTTGAATTTTGAGAAGAATATTAGTCTAGGTGTTTGAGAATATATTGGGAATGTCTTGGATGATATGAGGGTGAAATATGGCTAAGTATAGGTATTTTCACGCATGAGAAGGCTTAGGCCCAAGACCCAAAAGTCTTGGACTGAGATAAAAAATAGTGGCAACAAAATACACAGGTCCGCGTCTAGTCTGCGACGTGGACCTATCGAGGAGGAAATTTTTACACTGGTCCGCGATGGAGGCGTGTAGCGGTACCATCACAGACAGACACTAGATAAGAGATTTTTGGAAAATTGAAATTGCGGTTCGTTTGCTCTAAAATTGGGGTTAGACCCATTTCCACTCAATTTGGCCCCATTGATCAAGAATATGAAGTCGAATTTTCGATATAACACATGGATTTTGAGATATATAGAAATTACGATTTCGGCACTTTTGAGGCACATTTTCGGGCACTTTTTGGGGTCGTTGCATGACAGAATTCAGAAAAAATGTGTGTGTGATTTTGCATGCGAAGAGAAAGACGAATGCTATCAATTTATAAAAACAAAAGAGAAAATCGACAAATTAGGTTAAAAACGTACCTTTGGCAAAGAAAGTCTATTAGTAATTAGTTCAAGCTTTTTCTTATTTTTAACGTGTGATTTGTGACCTGGTGATTTTGAACTTGAGTTTATTTCATTCATGTCCTCAATTTCTTCTAGCAAATCTTCTTCAATGGCGTCGTTTCTGTTGTTGGTTGCCTTTGTTGTTATCTCTACTTGCAGTGGTTGAATGGCCTGGGTAATGCCAAATGCTAAACGATGGTAAATCATGCATTAGAGTATTTGATTGATACGAAGGTGAAAAAATCAAAAAAAAGAAAAAGTGAATCGTTCAAAGAAGGAAGAAAGAGAAAGACAGACTCTTCCATATCCGAAATTACCAATAGGTTGTTTTAAATTTGAATTTTCAATTAGTTCTAATATATTTGTTAACTGATCAGTGATTGACACTGATTAGATACCAAAAGATAAAAAATAGGCGTGATAATTGTTAGTATAAGTTGAGGGCGAGAAAAAAAAATGTAGGTATCTAAAGTTATGAGAAAGAATGTCAAAATATGAGATATTTATAAAAAAAAATTTATATGGTAGGGAATATTGAAGATTTGGATAAAATAATATAATTTTTCCTTTTTTTATTCCATGGTAGGCTGATGTAAGTGGATCACTGATTGCTAGGCCATAATTTATTCTCGAAAATTTGAAGGCAACCAACTTTAATGCAGTTTGGCATATTGTAGTTATTGTTCATGGAAATGAGATAGTGCAGTTTGAAATGCTCAGTGTCGTTGCTGGGTTTGTTTTCTAAAGGTTATATTGCCTATCGTGTTTTTGAACTAATTGTGATTTTAATTGTTACTTGACCAATGAAAAGCATTCCGTTAGAACTTGCGACATGTCTTTTGTCTTCCTGACCCTCTGTTATAGCTGAATATGATTTTACTGATTTGTCATATAGCTTGCAGTAGCCCGTTTTGACTCTCTTCTAATTCAAGTAAATCTGTGTTTGCTTCATAATGATGCCAGTACGCAATGTGTTCCGTGTCTTTGAAAAAGAATCTACTGTCGAGTTGGCCTTTTAGATGCAACTTAGAGTTTGCTATGAATGGTACATTGCCTTGCTTGTTTTGGTAACCTTTTTCCAGGTTTAAATACATGTCTTGCAACTTCCAATTTCACTAGTCACACATGCCTCATTCAACTGATACACACTTGCAACTTTTAAATTGGGGAGGCCGTGTGATTAATGAACCTTAACTGTTTCAAAAAATTAATTTAATTTTTTTGGAATCAAAGAATGAAGTCATTTCCTTTTAGTTTTTCCATGGGCAAAAAATCTAACGTCACAGAATAAGCACTTAAACCACCATAACAATGGATTTTTTATAAAATACAAAAGACTAAATTAAAAGAAACAAAAAGGACAACCCACGATTGATAATTGGATAAGTTCCTCCTCTTATATAAATTATTATGATATCTCCACATTAGTTAATACTTCTCAAAAGAAGTACCTTGTCCATCATGAAAGTTATTTTAATTTATCAAGAGGAAAAATAGGATGCAACAGATATGCACCATCATAGATGTTTGATTAGGATATTTACCACACATGCCTCATTTACTTCCAAATCATCCCAGCAATCCGTAGTAAATATGTCTAAAATTAGCTTTAGAGCATTCCAGATAATTCCTGGATTGAGCCATTAGGGGTATCTTCAGTTTTTCCAAGATGTTCTTCATGGAAAACACTTCAGATCCAGATGCTCCAAAGAAATTCCAAAATGTATCACAATCCCTCCTTTTATTGAATCAGTCATCAAATTGTCATACTTCAACATTTAACATCTCAAACAAGTATCTAACAAAGCATAAACCTCATGTTGGAAGTACATACACAGTAGAACTCGATTAAAGGAGTAACTCTTCTGCCCATACACAAATGCATACATTGTGTTAAATCAAATTATGCGAGTTATTGCCTTCATGGACTTCTCTTGCAAATAGCAACACCAACAAAAATGGAGAACAATACCAGACAAGCTCCCTTTCTTGAGAACATAAACTCAGTCCAGGTCAAGGGCCTTGTAATCTGAGTTAACACTTTCTGGAATTGTTCATGCAAAGCCTCCAGGGAACCGGTGTTATCAATCACAATATCTGCCTGTGATCTCTTAAGATCCAGGGACATCTGTGCATTTATCCTGCTTTTGGCATCTTCCTCCATTGATCCATCTCTAATCATGAGCCGTTGCAGCTGTGTCGTAGGATCAACCCAAACGACAATAATGGGTTTAGTCCACTTATCCATCTTGGCCTCAAACAAAAGAGGAACATCAAGAACAATTATCGAACAACCCTTTATCCACAGCTTTAAAATATCCATTAAAATACCACGTGAGATAAATGGTGCTAGCAACCTACATAGACACAATCCCATGTTCAAAACCTTAAATTGCAACAAAAACCATTATGTGATCCTGCATTAAATCTGATAACACTAGGCCAAAATATAATATAATTTGGAGTAAAGCAAGAAATAAATTAGTAACCTCACACATTTTGTTATTGAAGATATATTAGCTGCTCCTTATCTTGTTTCTCAAGAAGCCAAGATCCTTTTGAGAATCCGTTTCAGCAGAACAGAAAGCTGATGCTACATTGCCATTGGGATGACCTCAAAGGTTATTGATGTACTCAATAAAATACCAAAAACGGAATACCAATCTCCAGACGCAGAAGCAGTTTGCCAATGTTAAAGGAACAATTTTAAGTGGCCAAGTTTTTTTATCATTGTTTCCCTAAGACAACGATATGTCCACATTTTAATCTCGTACATGTATATACAAACACATGAGTTAAAGCAGCAGTAAACAGTGGAAACCATCATTAAAAAAACCCAACCATGCTTACAAATACTGGTTCACAAGGATCCTATCATATCAACTAGTAATCCATCCTCATCCAAATAGTTTTCTTTACACCAAAAATGAAACAGAAGAATACAATTCATCTTGACTTTCTGCACAGAAATGTATTCGTCTTAGAAAAATCAAGAGTTCCTTTCCTTCTGGATTCTCCACTAGACGCATGCAGGGACAAGTTTCCACCACTTCTTCTGCCTCACGGCTCAATCATTTTAGTTCAACGCATCAATAACTCGCAACTTGTTGCTGGCATAGACCACCTGAGAACTACCTTGTTGAGAAATAGTTGCCGCAGTTGCCCAGCAATGGAACAATTTAAGAATTAATGACAGTTTCCCCAATAGCACCACATATATGGTACCTAGAGCATACCTGGAATCCCCTTAAACTTTCCTGAGTAAGGGAGGCTTCTCTTGCTACTGGACAGGGAAAACATAGCAACTTTAAAGGAGCCCTTACTTTCCTTATGAACTTACATGGCCAGTGATCAATTTGGTGGTTTGACCTTGACAATAAGGTATAGGAAGATTTGACAGTGAAGGCCCCTTCGTTGGCAGGCTTCCAGATCAAAGTGTCCTCAGAATCTTTGAGGCCATGGAAGAATTTTAATATCTTGAACAATTCACAACTCTTTCAAGAACCAGTCATGTAGTGATCTTTCGGAAGAAATGTTTCACCTCTGCACTCCCTTCACTGTTTCTAGATTTGCTTCAGGTAGTGTTGCAATGCTATAGGAATTAAGGAACAGTTCTTTCATAGAGCCATGTCCAAGCCAGTTATCATTCCAGAATAGAGTTTTTTCTTCTTTTAACCATTTCTATGCTGGTGTTGTCAATCATAAAGTTCCAGGAAGATCTAATGGCTCACCCCACAGGGGTTGTTGACGATACTTGTACACCACTGTCCATTTTGTCCATACTTGTCAGGAATAACCCTTCTCCATAGAGCATTGGTCTCCAATTTACATCTTCCTAACTATTTCATAAGCAAGCTTTGATTATGAGCATTTACATTCCTTGTGCCTCAGTCTCTTTTCCTTTTGTAAATAATGAGACTGTTCCAATTAATCAAAAGAGTTACTTTCTTGTCTTCGTTGCCTTGCCATATGAAATTCCTCCTTAATGTATCAATTCTTTTCCTTACCTTACAAGGTAAAGGAACCAGAGACATGAATATGTAAGGAGTGCATCAAGAACACTGTTTATCAGAACTACCCTGCCTCCAAGGAGAGATATTGGCCCTTTAAGATTGCTAGCCTCTTTTCACGCCCTTCAATCTATGTTGCTCGGACTCTTCAAAAAGGTCAATGGGTGCGCGTCGGATTCTCCAAAAGTAGTGTATTTTTTGGAGAATCCGATACAGGCGCGGCATCAAATGAAGAGTCCGCGCAACTTAGCCTTCAATAACCCCAATCCAGAGTTCTAAGGCTTTACTTGTGCCCATAGGGAGAGCTCAGATAAATAGTTCGCAATGACCCCACCTCACATCCGAAGATAGCTGCTAGCACCTGGATGTTGGCAACTTCCTTGACTGGGAATAGCATGCTCTTACTCCAATTAACATGTAGACCCAATACTGCTTCAAAGATCACCAGAATAATTCTCAGATGTTTTACTTGGTCAATATCAGTATCACAGAGGATTAAAGAGTCATCTGCTGTAATATCAGCACTATTGCCCTCCCTGATTGCAGCTCTAAACCCCTTCAGAAAACACCATTGTCCTTCACCACCTTAAACAACAGTTTCGGTCCTTCCATTGCAATAAGAAACAAGAACAGTGATAGAGGATTACCTTGCCTCAAACCTCTCATGTCATGGAAAGGCTTTTCTGTGTACCCATTCACCAAGATAGAAAATTTCACAATCTTTGTGTCAAAAGAGATCCAACTAATACACTTCTCACTAAAGCCCATGCCTTCTAGAAAATTAAGGAGGTTCCAATTAACATGGTCATGTTCTTTCAAGCATAACATCCAAACAAAGTTGACTAATTTCTATGTTCGCTGTTAAACTTCAAGCATAACATCCCACAAAGTTGACTAATTTCTATATTTGTTGTCGAATTTCACTCTCAATTAATCAATCAAAAGCCTCAGGCCCATAATAATTTGACATTGGCTATATGCTCTGCATCTGTTCCCACTCTATTCAGGCTACTTCATTTCATCACTCAATAACTTGCTTTTTAAGCCTACTAAGAGTTCTATAAAACTGGAGCTACTATAAATGACTAAATCTCACATGTCTCACTAGACCAACATATAAATCTCTAACTAAATGGAAAAGACTACAATAAAACACAAGACTGATGTAAATGTCATAAATAAAACCACACTCCTAAAAAGTGATATCACCTATATAACTGGAGCTTTCTGCATCTCTCTTTAAACTATCATACAAATCTCTAATAAAACGGAAAGAATATGGTAAAACACAAGTTTGATATAAATGGAACAAAAACAACCATGACTTAGTCCTTCAATTATCAAAGAGCTACTACACTGACAATCCCAAAGAGATTATTACTTTTTACTGACCATAGTAAAACAAATGCCATTGATAAGAGATGTTTTAAACCTTCATAAAAAAAATAAGGGGTGTTTTAAACATTTTGTATTAATATTCTGAAATATAACAGTTCGATAGCAGTTTACTTGTGGTTTTCATTTCTCCGCGTTCATCCCTCATGTTTACTTCTCTGAATTCAAGTTCTAGGCACGGAAACAAGATGTCTCATCTATGTGGAAAGAGAAAATAAGTTCTCAAGGAAGCTCCAAAATCACCACACTAAATAAAACCAGAAATTAGCTATAGGATGCTATTTTACTTGGACTCTTCAAAAATGTCGACAGGTACGTGTCCGATCCTCCAAAAATAAGTGTATTTTTGAAGGATCCAACATGGGTGCGGAAATATTTTTGGAGAGTCCGAGCAACTTAGATAGGATGAAGGTTTCCAGATATGTAATTTTTCTAGTTATGTTTTAATGTTAGCGATAATAGCAAAATAAGAGGAAGTACTAGTTTTGTTTATTTGGATTAGACAAAAGACATCCAATTGAAATAGTGAATACAGGATTAATCATCTGAATGTCTACTTTCCTTTTATCATAACATTATATCAGACAAGATACCAGTGAAAAAGTAGAACTTCACTCAGCAACTATTTCAAGCTTTACCTATTAAGAAGCTGACGTTTTCCCGGATCAAAGAATACTATTTGACCTAGCTTTGCACGATCGACTTCTCCATTTTGCAGTAAGATATCCTCACCAAATGCAGCAACTACCTTTCTCCAACCACCTGTTCCTTTCTTCAAAACATTCTACATAATTTTATTTTTCATCAGTATAGAGCTTTATCCAAAAACTTAGACAAAATTTAGCGGATGGAGATAGTCCCAAAATGGACAGCTAATCAAGCATGATCTGCTAAGACTCTTTATATTTGATGTACTAAATAGCTGGTAATGGAATAGCAAAAGAAAGAGGGAAACGTAGTGACCCGAGCTACAATGTCAGCATCGACAACAGGAATACCATGATCCTTGAAAAGATTGGAGACAGTGCTCTTCCCTGAAGCAATTCCTCCTGTCAGTCCGACTATCCTCATTCTTATTTTGAAAAACTCAAGTACTACAGCTGCTCAAACTCAGTTTCTTCCTCGGGTTCACTCACGATTCCATCAATCAACTAGCTTCTGGTTTTGGGGAAAATCTTCAAATCCACTTGGAACAGAACAAGTAGTTGGAGGTTAATTACCAAAAAGAAATTGGAACTTCTTTAGTGAAGGTAGAGACATTTTCGACATTCAAGCAATAAATATTAAAAGTTATGATTTTTAAGTTGGTGGGAACATCAACATACAGGGACATTATCATCAAAAGAAAGATTAATTTCAACAGAGACATTATCATCCAAAAAGTATAGAGAGAAAGAAGATTAATTTCAATTCACGTAGTTGTTAATAGGAACAATTCATAGATTCTTAGAGATGTGATATGTTGCTAGTGAACATACATGCTGAGTGGTTTACATGTTTCTCATTTCTGAAGGAACATATTCAACCAAAACATTTCTATCATTGCAATACTGAAGTTGAGAAATAGAAAAGATATACAGATCCTACCTCAAATATGTTGTACAGCCACCAATCACAAAAAGATATTATACTAAGATTTATTTTGTGGGTAGTGATTGAGCACCAAATTCGTTGAATTAAGAACCCTAATGTAACAGATTCAGAGATTCACATGGCGGTCAATCGACAACCCAATATCATAAACACTTTACACTTTTTTAAAAGAGAAGAATATGAATATGAACACAATTTTAACTTGTATCCCAAAATCAAAGCTTGAAACAAAAGAAACCAGGTGATGAAGTAAAAATTTCATAAAGGCTAAAAGAAACAGTTGGGCAGCCCATTTGGGGCAGAGTTACCTCAAATCGTTCTTTCTATGTTCCTCGGAACACTCCACTAAACCCACACCAATTTCAGACCTAAAATCACCCAATTTGGAGCTATGTAACTCGAGTTATTAAGTTTGGCAGTGCCTTCGAGATGAAATTATTCTCAGCTCAGAAGTCCTCTATGATCTTTGACCACTCCACATTGTACCCACGATCAAAATGAATATGGTGGGCTTTAAATCACTCAAAATGGAGATTCTGAGAAATTTGAGTGAGGTGTGACAAAAAAATTGTCAATTAAAATAAGGCTATAACTTCACCAAGGAAAGTCAAAGTCAAATGCTTTGTTAATTAACGGATTAAGTTAAATAGTGGATGATTTGCAATTCATAAAAATTTTAATTTCTTCTTTTGGACCCATAAGTGTACTTTCAAATCAAAAGTCATCCATTCATCTCTTTTTTAAAGTAAAAAAATCTAACTCTGCAGAATTCTTCTATTCTTCTTTGCATCTTCTTCTTCATTTTCAAGGCCTTCATTGCCTCCTCCTTCTTCGTTCGTCCTGTCCTTTGCTCGTTGTCCTTGTCTTAGTCTCCATCTCTTGTTGTCGTTATTACTGAGGTAAAAGAGAATATTTCTCTATAGTTAGGATTTTGATATTTCTCCATAGTTAGGGTTTTGATATTTCTCCATAGTTATGATTTTGATATAAAAAGAAAAAGAAGAATATGCATGTGTTTCCTTCTTCATATATTTCATAGATTGTTCTGTATTTTTCACTTGTCACTCTCTAATAATATTGTATTCATTACTGTGATGGTGTTGACATTGATGAATGAAAATCGACTGAACTTGAGCAATTTAAGCAACTCTTAAACAACTGCTTAAGTAGTTGTAGTTGTATTTATTGTTGTGATGGGTGTTGTGTCGATGATGAATGAAAATCGACTAAACTTAATAGTTGCAACCTTTACAGCAACTTTTAAGTAATTGCACAAGTAGTTGTATTTGTATTCATTACTGTGGTGGTGTTGACATTGATGAATGAAAATCAACTGAACTTGAGTAATTTAAGCAACTCTTTAACAACTGTTTAAGTAGTTGTTGTATTCATTATTGTGGCCATGGTGTGAGACTGATGAATGAAAATCGACTGAACTTAATAGTTGCAACATTTGCAGCAACTCTTAAACAATTGCACAAGTAGTTGTACTTGTATTCATTCTGTGGTGGTGTTGTGATAGTGATAAATGAAAATCGACTTAACTTAATGAAGTTGTTGTAGAAAAATCATTTAGTTGCTTAATAAGTCCCAATAATTGAAGTACTTGATAAAACAACTGTTAAACTTACAACCTTAAGATGTTGTAGTAATTTAAATTAAGGTAGCAATCTAAGAAATTAAAAGTACAATAACTTAAGCATTTGCTTAAGAGTTGCTGAAAATAATTTTAACAAGTGGACAACCTTCAACAACAATAGTTACATTTGCTTAAAAATATTTTAGCAACTATGATGTCTGATTTAGCAATTGTTATAGTTGTTGAACAAAATCCTCAGCAAGTGAGTTGTATGATTTAACAATTGTTGAAGTTGTTGAAAATTCTTTTAGTAAATTATTGAGTAATTTAGCAGCTATACTTTTAATTTCTTAAATTGCTACATTAAGTTGTTGTAATAACTTCAGTTATTGATGCATCTTAAATTATTTGCATTTACTGTAGTTTGTTTTTCTATTTTATTGAAGAATTAGTTATGCTAATTTAGTTTTATTTCATCTGTGTAAACAAAATAGCTCGCACAAAAAGATAGAGTGTTTGAAGCAAATTTGTTCGTAAATCTAGCAGACTTGATCCACAACCCCAAATAGAAGCAGAAAAAGTAGCAAAAGATGTCACAATGTTATATGAGGATGAGGTAGTCTCAACCCGTAGACAAAAAAACGAGGGGTCTGAGGCTCAACAACAATTGTCAAGGGATAAAGCTGGTTCTTCTTCAAAACAAGAAGAAGAAAAAGAAGAAAATATATGTGACAAAGCCGATTCAGCTTCAAAACAAGCAAGCAAATCAGATAATGTCTCTTATGCTTCCACTGCTGATTCCTCTGCATACATCCTCCTTCAACAGATGGTGGTGCTAAAATCGTTAAATTTTCAAATTATGATTTGCAAACATACTTGGACAATCACGAAGTTGATTTAAAAGGTGACATTGTTGTTCGATCAGGTTTGGGAAATTTTTTTGCTGAATTTAGAAAGATTCTGGTGGTAGAAGAGTCAGAACGATATTTTCGATCTACTATATTTGGAAAGTATTTAGACATATCTGAGGAAAAAGTTTCAATATTTCCTATGAGCCTAGTTTATCAACTTCTTTGGCGAAGAATTATTTGTGATGAAAAAAATGTGATTTGGATCAATTATTATGGCATGCCAGTTTGCTTTGGCATGAAAGAATTTGCAATCATGACAGGCTTAACTGTCATAATACTTATAGTGTTGTTGATCTGTTAGAGAAGTCACTAAATACTTCTAATTCTAAGATTGTTGAAAGGCGCAAGAAATTGCATGAATTAACCGCAAAAAGTTTCAAAAAGAAAGATTTAATTGACCTTCTAAACTCCAAGGAGGTTGGAAAAAAATTGCAAGAAGTCACTGTGCTTACTTTGGTTCGTGCATGCTATTCTTTGTGTATGTGATAAAAGCATATTAGTTCAGGCTGATTGGATTGACATTTGGGCCCATCGTAAAGCATTTTGTGCCTATTCATGGGGTCGTGAAAGCTTCACACTCACCGTTGAATATCTGTTAAAGGAATTGAATTCAACATGAAAAGTAACCAATCTTTATGGCTTTCCTTGGGCTTTCATGGTAAAATTTATTTTTTGTTCTTTGTTCTTTGTTGTTTGTTCAATATTTTTTCATCCTTATTAATCTTTGGTTCATTATTGCGATCTGTGATGATATTATTTTATATAGGCTTGGGCATTTGAAGCTGTTCCCCAACTTCAGCGTTTGTTTAAACATTTATCAGATGAAGAAACTTGTCCGAGAATTCTTAGATGGCTAAATGCGAGGAAAAGTGTTAGAACCCGTATTGTAAAAATATTGGAGTGCTTGTGAAATGGAGACAAATGTTGCAAATTTCAAATAAGTCGGGACTTAAGCGTTGAGATTTCAAGTGGAATTATTTTTTTTTAAAATAAATTATTTTTGGGAGTTAAGGGAACTCGGAAGTC
>JAPFFP010000008.1:7312711-7341744 GCA_026153255.1 Solanum medicagineum | reverse complement strand
TCCTCCAAATATTTATCTACAACATAGTAGGTGATAAAACTAGCATTAATAGCCAATAGACACACTTTGGCAGCCCAATCACATGACAAAACAATATAGGGACAACAAGCGGGCATTTATAAACCCAAGCGTATTCTTTCAACCTTTACGCCCCTAATCATATTTTCTAACACACATTCACCTGTACACATCATGTGCAGCCTGGTTTAGTGCCACAACAGTCTTACAAAAGCCCACAAAGCACAATACATAACAATTCTACACAACCTACAAATGGACAGCATAGTGTTACCTCCTTTTTTCGCTACATTTCGACGTCGACAACTCCAAATCTATTCCAACTCTAACCAAAATATTCTAGAAACATTTTACACATAAAAATAGTACTAAAACAGTCTTAGAACAGCACCCAAGAGGTCATGAAGGATGTGAGCCAATAACCTTCCATCCAACAGCCCACAAGTTCCGATCAACATTACACTTAAGATAACACAATAAAACGCGTTTGTTAAATGAAACCAAAATCAGGGCAACAACCTTAGGGTAATATTTATACCTCAAACTATTTAATAACATCAATTTCTCTTCATAATACAACCCACAAACCACAGAGAGGCCACTAAAACAAAAGGCAAGTGTGCAGCAACTTTCTAAGTACATGTTGTCCCAAACTTCCAGCACAAACATACTAGCATATACTTGTTGTTTTTCATAAGAAAACCATACTAAACACATGTGTGAACTTACTTACCACTAACTTCAAGGTGTAGGGTTTCTCCAAGAACCCTAGAAGTCCCCTTGTAGCTGCTTGCTAGGTCAAGAAAGAAAAACACCAAAGTTTTGAGGAAGCTGAATGTTTTTTTTCTAAGTCTAAGAGTGAATAAATGTTGCTGCTTATAACCCCTTTTTATAGGACTAATTTGGCTGCCTTTATTTTGACATTTTGACCACTTAATACCGCACATTATCAAGCTGGTTATCCATCAGCTTGGCCATTACAATTAGGCCTAAATGGGTCTCTAAGTTGATGGGCTTGGGCTACCTATTTCCAACTTTCTCTTAGTTATGGGCCCAAATGGTCAAGTGGGTTGTTATGCCTTTGGGCCCTTTTTAATATCTTTCTTGGGATGAAAATATAGACCATGTGTGATGTTAAAACATGGGCCAAGTTTACACCTTTAACACGGACTTTATTCATAATCGAACTTGGACTAATTCGACGTTGAGCCTCGTCTCCGTTTAGCTAGCAAATTTAAGCTAAGAAAGTAAGTGACTCATCTGCTAGCTTGCTAAGTCCTACAAGCACCTCAATTCTCTTACTTCATTTAAGGCCATAATCTCCTCAATTTGACACAAAACATGTATACACTCGACCCTCTTAAGCGTTAGACGCACATATCCCCCTATGACACGAGATTCGAGCACTTTTTAAAATGGGCACTAATTTGACTAAACCGTATCATGTTTCATTTGAATTGTACTAGTATTGTAAGGTGTGGGGTGTTATAGGTGAATTGACTACTTATCACTCTTATGATTACTATTAGTACTATGATTGATTGACTGAATAGCAAGAGAAAAAGGGCTAGGCCTCTAGGGTGGAATATGATTGCATTAGCTATTGTATGTAATTGTATTAGCATCATCAATTAGTCGGGAAACCACCTAGGGTTAAGTTGTAAGAATTGCTTGCGTAAGGGAACCGTAAACAAGGTAAAGTCTAAGTATGTGGAATATGGCTATAGTTGAGGATAATTGTGATTGGTTGGGTATCGGCTAGTATGCCAAAAGCACGTATATTTAGCCTATTGATGTCCTATTATGTGCTAGCGGATTGAGTTGATGGGCTGAAGGGTTGTTCGTCTGAGGATCCCTTATACATTGTTACACTAATTCTCAGATGCACATTGATAGGTTATTATACTTCTGATTAGCTGGGGTGGCTAGAATTATTGTCTGATACTGAGCATGGTTATGACTGTTGTATTTTCTATCTACTGTGAGTTCAAGGTAAGAATCCCTACGTGGTTCAGAGGGGAGTCTTCAGGTACGCATTCATTCTTACTTTTGCGAACCAAAGTTCTATTAGATGGGGATGTTGTGATGACCCTCCAGGTCATTCCTGTAGTTCTGCAAACATTTCATCAATTTGAGCATTTTCATAGTGACTGTGGGCTAGTTCTAATTTATTGACACTGATTGTTCAGTCGTTGGGTGAATCGTTTAACAATTAGACAACTTTTCGAGTTAAAATGAGAGATTATAACCATAGAATGAATTTTCAGGTGAAGTCCTAGTAAATAGCCTTGGAGCAAAATTCTGACGATTTCATCAGCTCCGGAATGGCTATTGCGTAAGGTACTGGTTATTATGTAAGGTACTGGTTATTATGTAAGGTACTATATTATTTGTAGTTGTTGTATTAGTTGCATTCTGGTTCGGTTAAACTACGGGAAGATTTGGAAATGGCTAGATATGGGTTGATACCTTGTAACGGGTATGTACTCTGGCTTAACTTTTGTGTGTATGTGGGTGTAGCCTGGTGCCACAGAGATATGGTAGTTTATGTGTTGGGGATCTGCTCTGGTATATGCTTGGTTCTGATAGCCCTGATTGTTCTAGATACCTGTGAAACCGCTGTGACCGCCCTATTATTTTGAATACGTGTGACTGGCTAGTTGTGATATACTTGTCTCTGGTTAAACATGATTCCATACTGATCTGTGATTTATATTCCTATTTATACAGTTGTTAGTCATTATAAATTTGCTAACTTTACTTGATGTTGGCTAACATGCTATATCCTGAGAAATATTATTGTTTTTGCCTTAAAATGCATATTGTGACTTTTAACATGAGATATGATGCTGCTACACCTCTACTGAGATAGAGATGGAGATTTGATTCCATTAAAGAGATGTATGTCTTTCCCTATAGGATTTATTGGGTCATCTATAGTTGAGATATTGATTTTGCGAGTCAGACCTTATGACTACCATCTATATAGGATTTGTTACATTACCAGCGAGCCAGAACATAGTTGTCGGGAGAGTTGTCTCTGTTCTCAGCTAGACTGTACGTATTTCTACCCGGAAGACTTGTTACAGTCACTAACGAGCCTGGATATTGTTGGTCTGGTTACGATTATTCTATATATTGGCCATGTCTCCAGCTGGGTATGAACTTGTTGATAGCTCGACACGATACTATATTACTCCTATTGACAAGTACATTTATATTACTCCTGTTGAGATGTACCTTTGGGTTGATTGCTTGTCTACTTGTTGGCTTATTAGATATTGAGCGAACTGTTGTATTTTGGGGACTAAATCTCTGTGGTACTCCTGATTGTCTGCTGAGGGGATCACCTATAGTCCAGCATAGGGTGCTAAGGGCATCGCCTATAGTCCAGCACATGGCCTTTTGTGTTGCACTTTTGATTGTGTGTTGAGTGGATTACCTATAGTGCAGCACAGGGTGCTGAGGGTATTGCCTATAGTCCAACACATGGTATAGCCTTTTTGTGTTGCACTTCTTATCATGTGCTGAGGGGATTGCCTATAGTCTAGCACAGGGCATGATCTGTGGGCCGAGTCCAGATCAAGGCACCTATGGAGTCACATCAGCGGTTCGGGTTTCAGGTTTTGAGTTCCTCTGTTGCCATCAGGGTTGGGTTACTGGTTTAAGTATGGGTGGGTGGTTGAGACCTTTATTGTCGGTTATTGATTCGTGTATCCTACACATATACACCCTATAGCTGTGTGTGGATGTACCTTCTGGCCTTATGAGGGCCCAGTCAGCGTACATGCATAGATACTATGGCCTTACACCCATGTACATCACTATACCTCGGTCCTGTGATAGTTGTGATATGATCTCATTTGGAATTCGTCGGTTGATTCTGTTGTACACTATTTGGCCTTGCTCAGTTAGTCTCTTCTGTTTCTGCTTGATTGGTTCTTCTAGTTCTGCTCAGTTGTGTTCCTTAAATGCCACTGACATAGTTGACACTTGATCTTTAGATTTCGTCACTCGATATTATTATGCATTACTTAGATTGCTCAATTAGAGTTTTATGGTTCTCCAAACGTGCTTATCTTTTGGCCTAGATTCAGATAACTAGCACTGCAGTATTTTATTACATATGTTCCTACCATATTTACTATACTTCACTCGGTCGACTAATAATGCCTACTAGGTGCCTGTTATCGGTACTCACCCCTATATTTCTGCATCTTCCCATGGTGCAGGTCTAGGTACTAGCCACAGTCACTGATTTAGGGGTTTGCAGAAGATTCAAGAGATATTGGTGAGCATCAGCAACTCTAGATATTCTGCAGTCTCCTTCTATTTCGACGATCGTCTTTTGTATTCAAACACTAGCCTTGTATGTGTACTTTCGATCTGTACGTATAGATTGTTATTCTGGTTATGTTGTAGATATTTCTATTTTGTTTTGAGGCTATAGTAGCTCTATTCATGTGACTTCCAGGTCTTGGGATAGGTTGTTGTTTGCTTATTTTTGTGTCTATAGCTATCATTATGCTTAGCTATTAGGACATGTGCTGAAGGTTTTGGGTTGGCTTGCCTGTAAGTGAGATCTAATAAGCGTCATCACGACCTCGAAGGTCAGTTCGTGACACAAACAAACGACCAAGCATTCGAACTATTGGCGCCAACAAGTCATAAATGACTTGGGATCACTACGAAAAAAACCTCTAAATGCTAAAAAGATCAAAATAAAAAAATGGTTTGAAGGGTCATTAAAAGCTTTTACTAGATTTGCTATAAAATGACAATTGTTTACACTTGATTGTAATTTTTTAAACTATAGTTGTGTTATAGATATGATAGTTCTGTTTACTTACCTTACCTAATTAGATAACTTTTTTCAAAAAGAAAAAAATTAGACATCGTTTAAAACAGATTATAAACGTTAAATGAATTTATTATCTTACATAGGTTGTTAATCAAGTTAACAAGTCAAATCATAGATCTTAGAATTATGAAGAATTTTATTTACTCAAATCTTGAGAAGGGCCACTTTAAACCAAAATTATGGGCTAACCTTTGGAACCAACCCATAGAGTATAAATTTTCTAGAATCCACACAAACATCTTAATGAAACTCATTTCTTTATATATAAGGAAGGAATTTTCACATGTGTGAATTTTGTTGATTAAGTATTACTTTTTGTGTGGTACTTTTTTAAATTACAATTTACAGCATAATTTATCTTAAAATTATCCATTATTTCCCTTATCTCTTTCCTTCTACTTCAACTCCTCTTCCCCCTTTTCATTCAACACCTTTTTCTCCTTTTCTGGCCAACCTCGCTGGAGATGACATTTTGGCAAACAAAACAATGACAACAATCAACCTTTTTTTTTATTTTTCATTTTTGTTTTCACTTTCATAGCACCAAAAAATAGACCAAACAACAAATCACACAATCAGAAAATCATCAAATTTCAACAAAAAATTAGAAGTTTTGGCAAGCTCCATGAAAATCGACAATGTTCAATCTCTATTCTTCTTTGTCTTTTACATTAATTTTTATTTTATTTTTCAATTTATATCTATTAAAACCAAATAAGATTATAGTTTCTATTCATTGCTTAAGTAGAAGTGTAGAACATAAAATTGATGGTTTTGTTAAATTTGAAGAGAATTTCAATGGTTTTTGTTGCTCTGTTGAACTTCTGAAATATTAATGTTTAGATATGATTGAAAAATTCTTTCGGCATTCGTATATGATAGTGGTGGTTAGATCCCAAAAAAAGAGATTAATTGTTGTGGATGGATTGCGTGGTGATTTATTTGGATTTGATTTGAGCTACTGTGTCACGCCCCGGGAGGGGACCCAAGACATGACCGATACCCAGAGACTATTGCTAGTCCCCAGGCGAATCGCTTCGCCTCATCACAATTATTCAATCAATAAACTCTACCAATCAACAGAAGACATAAAAAAATATAAATGAGCACATCTATCATTTAGTCTCAAATGATAATATAAATGAAAGGCTAGTAGAAAGAACTAACTCACAGTCTTAACAATCAATATACGACTTTAGTCTATGAAGTCTCTATCATTATCAGGTGGTGTCAATGATAGAACCATGGCTACCTCAATCAAAGTAAAGCTAATAAATGTCCAGCTCTAAAGCAAGATGAAAATAACATAATGAATCCTCCGAAGTAGGAGAGACTCACCAATCCGCTGAACGTCCTAGATCCTAAATGATGCATCTGCTAATCTTATCCTTTATATCTACATCATAAAATGATGCAGCGTCGAATGACATCAGTACGTGGAAAGTATGGCAGTAAAATATCCGAATGAAACCGAAATAGGTAGAGTAAATATAGAAACAACAATAAACTCAGAATAATAACAATCAACATGTCAATTGTCTATCTAAAGCAAGAATAAATCATAGACAAATGACCCCTCTAACCCATCAATCAAATCAAACTCCCCTCAGAAGGAATCATCTCATCTCATCTCATCTCATCTCATCTCATCTCAACTCAGAGTACTCAGTTTGGGAACTTTTTGGGACTTTCTCTTATCCAACAACAATCACTTATGAGCCAGTAATTGTACAACAATCACGTTAATGTTGCCACAGTCATTCTGCACTTGCCAGGTAGGGAACAAATTGAATCTAGTAGGGACCACCAGCAAATCAAACTAGCCCTCTATTGTTTCAGGGACTCTATCAAGAGGGGACCTGAACATAATGTGATATGATGGTCCTAGTCCTCACCTACGATTGGTTACGTAATTTGATGAGTGCGAGTTGGATTAACTCTTACTCTTTCGATGCTCGATACTCCTCCTAAGACTCAATGCTCATAAGACAATCAATCCCATCAACTAATCTCAAGTCATCCTCACAGAGAAACTCATCATTCAATCAGTCCCATAGAGACTCTCATCATCTCATCAAACAACATCTCAATCAATAGCTCAAGACTTAGAATAATCATCAGGGAACGATCGAATGGACACTCATTAGAGTTCATTTGTGGAAACTAATAGGACTTTCAAGCTATATCAACTCATTATCTTTTTTTCTCACATCACAATCACAATCAACATTCTCAAATTGATACCCTAGACTCAATCTCTAGATTCATTCATGCATGCTTTCAAAATTATCATGTAGGGTTACATAATATCTCATGAAAATTAATCAATTCAAGAAAACAATTTTATGATGATCATCAACATATGAAAATATATGTAATAAGTATAATTTCTCAAGAAAATAATCAACAATCATACGTGTATACTCAAGAACTTTCAACTCACTTTTAAGACCATCTACGGGGAACACGAGAAAATATTCTCATGCTTTAAGTTTAGCCTTACATACCTGGGATGAAGTTTTGGGCAATCAATATCTCAAAAATCCTCCTTGAATTATTCAATCTTATGGTCCTCTTCTCTTCTTTCAAGCCCTAGTCTCTTTCAAGACTTAGAATGGCTTAGGAATGGGGTTTTAGAACCTTTTATGCATCAAAACGACCTATTTGATCATGTTTTGAGTTTAAGAGGAGTTGAGAATTGATCGAAATGCCCCTCATAAATTTTCATAAAAATTTTCACCTCGAAGAAGCGGGTCTGTGACGCGGACCTGTCACACCTACGTACATTTTTTTGAAAATTTTTCGAATGAGTTTTCCAATTTCCATTTGAAATTTTTTTAAAACAATAAGTGTGCATCCATGACACTGGCGTGATGCGCCTCTGTCGCGCATCAACACTGGAATTCGTTTCAGATCAAAAGATCATTTTTTGATTCGATGACTCTAAAATTCGAACGAGACTATTTTCCCACTCAATTTTCCATGTTGATTGCATATTTATTCTCAAATTCGCAAATAGAGCATGGAAAGACTCATTACATGCACATCTCTATTTTAGGGGTATTTCGATAATTTTACCATGTGGTATATCATCTCCCCCTTGGAACCATTCGTCCTCGAATGATGAGTAAAGGTGGATATCAAGGCACGAATAGACTCAAGCTCATCTCAACATTTACATCTATCAATTATCAATCAACTCTCGACTCTTTCTCAATCATCAATCTACTCTATTTGAACTCAAGAATAGGTCATCAACTTAAGAAAAGACAATCAATTTAGTTAAGGGTAGGGAAATTACCTTCAACATTCTCATCATTTGGCACGAATAAGTGCGGATATTTTGCTTTCGTCTCTTCCTCAACTTCCCATGTTACTTCTTCAATGAATTGATTCCTCCAGAGGACTTTGACTAAGGCTATTTCTTTGTCTCTCAACTTGCGAATCTAACAATTGAGGATTTGTACTGGAATTTCTTTGTAGGTCAAGCTATCCTTCACTCCAATGCTCTCCGTAGGGATCACCAAGTTAGGATCTCCCAAATATTTCTTCATCATCGACACGTGGAACACTGGATGGATTCTATCTAACTCGAAAGGCAACTCTAATTCATAAGCAACCTTCCCAATCCTCTTCACAATCTGATAAGGTCCAATATAGCGTGGACTAAATTTACCCTTCTTCCCAAATCTCATGACACCTTTAATAGGTGACACTTTCAAATATACCTAATCATTTACCTCGAACTTGAAATCTCTCCTTCTCATATCGGTGTAGGATATCTGGCAACTCTGTGCAGTCCTTAACCCCTCTTTAATAAGCTTAACCTTCTCTATTGATTGATGGGAAAGATCAGGCCCCATCAACTCTGCCTCTCCAACCTCGAACCACCCAATTGGTGATCTACATCTCCTCCCATATAAGGCTTCATAGGGAGCCATCTGAATGCTTGCATGATAGCTGTTGTTGTATGCCAATTTAATCAATGGTAGGTGATCATCCCAATTTTCCTTGAAATCAAGAACATATTCTCTCAACATATCCTCTAACTTCTGAATCATACATTCTGCTTGACCATCTGTCTGTGGAGGAAAGGTTGTACTCAAATTCATTTTTGTACCCACTCCTTTCTGGAACAATCTCTAAAATTGGGAGCTGAATTAAGCTCCTCTGTCCGAGATGATGGACAAGGAGACCCCATGCAATCTCACAATCCCTTGGATGTACAACTTGGCGTACTCCTCCACTGTGTTAGTGTTTTAACTGCTAAAAAAAGTGAGCCAATTTTGCCATCCTATCCACAATCACCCATATCAAATCATGTTGCTTTCGGGACCTCAGTAGACCAGTAATTAAATCCATAGTGATCGTTTCCCAATCCAATTTAGGAATCTCAAAGTTCCGAGCCAATCCATATGGCCTTTGATGCTCAAATTTCACTTGCTGACCATTTGAGCACTTTGGGACGAACTCAGCAATATCCCTCTTCATCCCACTCCACTAATAAACTTCTCTCAAGTCATGGTACATCTTGGTAGAGCCAGGATGAATGGAATATCTAGTGTTGTGAGCTTCAACCATGATCCTATCTCGAATACCATTAACATCTAGAACACAAAATCTACTTTGGTATCTCAACACCCCATCTCCCCCTTTGGAGAAGACCATCACTTTCTGTTTGTGGACCGCCTCCTTTAGTTAGAGTATGATAGGATCTTGACCTTTCTTTTATTTCACCTCTGCCACTAAGGATGAAGCAGACTTATTCTGAACATTAATTCCTCCCTCATCATTCTCCTCAAGGTGAACTCCCAATCGAGCCAATCGATGCATTTCTTTGGCTAACTCCTTCTTTCCTTCTTTAATATGGGTTGTACCCATTGACAACCTACTAAGAGCGTCAGCAATAATGTTAGCTTTACCTGGATGGTAGAGAATGCTCATATTGTAATCCTTGAGCAACTCCAATGATCTTCTCTATCGTAGGTTGAGCTCTTTTTGACAGAAGACATACTGCAAGCTCTTGTGGTCGGTGAACATGTCCACATGCACTCTATACAGGTAGTGGCACCAGATTTTAAGTGCAAACACCACTGCTGCCAACTCAAGATCATGGGTTGAATAATTCCTCTCATGGATCTTAAGTTGTCTATAAGCATAGGCTATCATCTTCCCTTTCTGCATCAGCACGCATCCCAATCCAACTCTCGAAGCATCATAATAGATTACAAAATCTTCTGTCCCAGTGGGCAAGGTTAGAACGGTGCAGTAGTCAGTCTAGTCTTCAACTCTTGGAAACTCTTCTCACATTCGTCGGACCACTGGAACTTGACCTTTTTCTGAGTCAATTTAGTCAAATGGTGTGGATAAGGAAGAAAATCCCTCAACAAATCTGCGGTAGTAGCCTGCCAACCTAAAGAAATTCCTTATATCAGTCAAAGAGGTTGGTCTGGGCCAATTCTTAACTGCGTCAATCTTCTGAGCATCCACACGAATACTATCACCGGAGACAATATGGCCTAGGAAAGCCACTGACTTAAGCCAGAATTCACACTTTGAGAATTTTGCTTACAACTCATGGTCCTTAAGTGTTTGGAGGATGATTCTGAGGTGATTTGCATGTATTCTCTTTTTTTTTCAAAAAAAATCATCTTGGAGATTGTGTCATGCTTACTCTCAAACTCTTCGTTTACACAGTAGTGATATTTTTTGTTTCTCTCTTCATTTTCTCATTATCTCTTGAATACACTAACATGTCATTAATGAACACAATCACAAACATATCAAGGTACTATCGTAACACTTTATTCATCAAGTCCATGAAGGTTGCAGGTGCATTCATCAACCCAAAGGACATGACCAAGAACTCAAAATGGCCATATCTAGTCCTAAAAGCTATCTTTGGGATATCACATTCTCTTACTTTCAACTGATGGTAGTCAGATTTGAGGTCTATCTTTGAGAAACAAGAGGCACCCTGAAGTTGGTCAAACAAATCATCTATACTTGGGAAAGGATACATTTTTTTATCGTGACATTGTTCAGTTGCCTATAGTCAATACACATTCTGAGAGAACCATCTTTTTTTCGCACGAACAAGACAAGGGCACCCTAGGGAGAAACACTCGGCACTATGAAGCCCTTTTGTAACAAATCTTTCAATTGTTCTTTCAGTTCTTTCAACTCAGCGGGGGACATCCTATAAGGTGGAATTAAGATAGGCTGGATATTGGGAAGAACATCAATCCCAAAGCGAATCTCCCTGTCAAGAGGGACTCGGGGCAGATCCTCAGAAAACACTTCTCGAAACTCATTCACAATCGAGACTGACTTAAGGGTAGGAGACTCGACATCATCAGATTTAACTTTCATAAGGTGATACTACAACCCTTAGCAATCATCTTTCTAGCTCTAAGATATGAGATAAACGTTTCTTTAGGTGCTACAAAATCACCCTTCTACTCTAGAATCGGTTCATTTGGAAATTGGAATTTAACGGTTTGGGCTCTACAATCAATGGATGCATAATAAGCGTGGAGCCAATCAATGCCAAAGATTAAATCAAAATCAGTAATATCTAACTCAATGAGATCAAGATAGTATCCCTATGATTGATGGACACTACACAAGATCTATAGACTCTTTTAACCTGAGTAGACTCACTAGGGGAGTAGAAACATCAAAAGGCTCAAGAAGACTCTTAGGGGTTCTATCAAATCTACTGGCGACATAAGGAGTTACAAAAGATAATGTGGTAGCAGGATCCATCAATAGAAAAGATTCGAATCGTACCTGTCAAAACATCTGGGGAGTTGTCCTGATCATGTCAACTACCCGTGGTGTACAAATGGTTTATAGCTCCGCTTGCACTAACGTAGTTCCTCTCTGATTTCCCTTAGCTGGCGAGGCTAGTGTAGAAGATTGAGCTGGTCAGCCCACAATGGACAATGTTTCTGATAGTGACTTGCTTGGACACACTTGTAGCAAACATCACTCCCCTCGCGACATTTACCTATGTGTAACTTGCCACATTTACCACATGGTGGTTTACCTCACGAACCTTTGAGCCACACTAGCTTGTGACCGAGACCCACGGCCTCCAACATTCTGAGACCTCTGATTATTTTTTACTCTAGGTACAGGTGTACTAGCAGATGGTGCTGGGAATCGGCTACCATTGCCTTTCTTTCCAACCTCATGGCTGGGTGTTTTAGCTTTCTTGCTTCTAAACAACTCTCCATCATATTGCCTCTCCACATTTGCTTATTGTACAAAGGTCATCAGTCTTCTAATGTCCATATCCCTCACAAGCATTGGTCCCCTCCTATCTCTCTCTGGCCCTCCATTCAACCAATCAACATACATTTCCATCCTCCCTCTCATATCAAAAACCATGTCCAAGCATAGCGAGACAGTTGTGTAAACTTCAGCCCACACTCTTGCACAGTCATAGACCCCTGCTTCAAGTTCAAGAACTCTCTTACCTTTGCTTCTCTTCACTCCCTTGGGAAGAAGAACCCTAAGAAAACTTCCTTGAACATAGCCCAAGTCAACACGGGGACATCCTCTCCTTTAGCCTTCTTCTGTAGGCCATACCAAAGTCTAGCCACTCCCTTTAGTTGATAAGCAGCCAGTTCCACTCTATCAGCATCAGCTACATGCATCACTTGGAACACTTTCTAAAGCTCCTCCATATAGTTCTCAGGATCCTCAGTAGATCCAGACCCTGTGAACTTTGGGGGATTTATCCTCAAGAATTCCCCGACTCTAGAAGTGTCATAGGCATCCTTTCGACTCGCTCCTTGTCTTGCAGTAGGTATTGTGATGGCCACGGATAGAGTTTGAATAGCCTGCGTAGCTCAGCATTGAAGACCCCATCTTGTGAGGGTTGTGTAATAGGGACAACTTGTTCTAGGGGCTCCTCATATCCTTGAGGCTCCGGTGGATTGACATTCTGTCTAGCGGGATGTCCTCTACCTCTGATTGCTCTTCTGGGGGCATGATGACGATTTTGTAATGCGCAAAGCACGAATTAGAAAAGAACTTTCATAGAGCATAACTCTTTAGCACGATTTAGAACATGAATGAAGGGAAACAATTCCTAATGTCTTATAGCCTCCTGCTAATCAAGTGTGGTCGACAACACACTCATAAACAAGACTCTACTAGATACAGCTTCATAGACTCCCTAGGACACTTGAACTCATGCTCTAATACCAAGTTTGTCATGCCCCAGTAGGGGACCCAAGACGTGGCCAACACCCAGAGACTATTGCTAGTCCCCAAGCGAACGACTTGGCCTCATCACAATCATTCAATCAATCAACTCTACCAATTTGTGAAAGACATAAAGAATGTAGAAGGGCACATTCTATCATCTAGACTCAAATAATAATATAAATAAGAGTCTAGTAGAAAGAATTAGCTCACAGTCTTAACAATCAATATCCGACTCTAGTCTATGAAGCTTCTATCACTATTAGTGGTGCCAATGATAGACCCATGGCTATCTCAATCAAAATAGAGACAATAAATGTGTAACTCTAAAGCAAGATGAAATAGCATAATGAATCCTCTGAAGTAGGGGAGACTCACCAATCCACTGAACGTCCTAGATCCTCAACGATGCGCCTACTGATGATCTTTATCCCTTGTACTTGCATCATTTTATGATACAGTGCCAAATGACGTCAGTACATGGAATGTACGGTATGTAAAATAGCTGAATGAAATCAAAATAGGAAGAATAATATAGAAACAACAATCAACTCAGAATAATAACAATCAACATGTCAAGTATCTATCTAAAGCAAGAATAAATAGTACACAAATGACTCATCTAACCCATCAACCTCATTAATCAAATCAAACTCCCTCTCAGAAGGACTCATCTCAACTTATCTTATTTCATCTCATCTCAACTTAGAGTACTCAGTGATCCAGTGATTGTACAACAATCACTCTGATGTTGCCACAGTCGTTCTGTACTTGCCAGGAAAGGAACGAACCGAATCCACTAGGGACCACCAGCAAATCAACTAGCCCTCTATTGTTTCAGGGACTCTATCAAGAGGGAACCTCAGCATAATTGTGATATGATGGTCCTAGTCCTCACCTACACTTGGCTACGTAGTTTGATGAGTGCGAGTTGGATTAACTCTTACTCTTTTGGTGCTCGATACTCCTCCCAAGACTTAATGCTCATAAGACAATCAATCACATCAAATCATCTCAATCAACTCATCTAAAATCAGCCTCATGAAGGCACTCATCATTCACTGAGTCCCATAGAGACTCTCATCATCTCATCAATCAACATCTCAATCAATAGCTCAAGGCTTAGAACAATCATCAGGGATCAATCAAATGGACACTCATTAGAGATTATTTGTGGAACTCATAGGACTTTCAAACTCTGTCGACTCATCATCTCATTGTTCTCACATCACAATCACAATCAACATTCTCAAATCGAGGCCCTAGACTCAATCCCTAGGTTAGTTCATACATGCTTTCAAAATTATCATATATGGTTATGCAATATCTCATGAAAAGTAATCAATTCAAGAAAACAAGTTTATCATGATATCAACAAATGAATATATATGTAATAAATATAATTTCTCAAGAAAATAATCAAGATATATGCATGTATACTCAAGAACTTTCAACTCACTTCTATTACAGTCCCATTCTCTTCTTTCAATCCCTAGTCTCTTTCAAGACTTAGAATGGTTTAGGAATTAGGTTTTAGACTCTTTTATGCATCAAAACGGCCTATTTTGATCGTGTTTTGAGTTTAGGAGGGGTTGGGAATTGACCGGAATGCCCCTCATAAATTTTCAAAAAAATTTCACCTCAGAGAAGCGGGTCCGCGTCGCTTACGTGCATTTCTTTCAAAAATTTCCCGAACGAGTTTTTCAATCTCAATTGAAAAAATTTGAAAAAAAATAAGTGTGCATCCTCAACAAGAGCGCGATGCGCCTTTGTCACGCATCAACACTGGAATTCGTTTCGGATCGAAAAATTATCCGATTGCTCTAAATTTCGAACGAGACTATTCTCCCACTCAATTTTCCATGTTGATTGCATATCCAGTCTCGAATTTGCAAATGGAGCATGGGAAGACGTGTTACGTGCACATCTTTATTTCTAGGAGTATTGGTAATTTTATCGGGTATTACATATTGATACTCATGGTGGTAATCACTAGAGAAGAAGAGGTGCAACTTCAAAAAGTTGCATTATAATTGTATAAAAAGTGTATTAAATATAAATGATACTTGTAATACAATTTGAATTCAATATTATGCATTCTTATGAGTTCGATTATTTTTATTTTAATAAATATATACATTCTAACAATGTAAAATTAATTAAATTATACTGAAATATTTGATAGTCAAATATAATACTTGTAACACATTTTTATTAAAAATATTTTAGTTATAGATTCAGCACATGCATTGAAACACGCTTATAATATGTATTATTGACTGAATTTAAAATGTAATATAATTATTTTATTATTATGAGAGGTTGGAGGCTTGGAGACATGCCTTGGAGTCCAAAGGATTCAAATTGAGCAGGACCAAAACTGAATACTTGGAGTGCAAATTCAGTGTTGAGAGGGATGAAGCAAACTTTGATGTGAGGCTTGTCATTCAACCTATCCCCTAGAGGGAAAACTTTAAGTATCTGGGGTCCATCATCCAGAGTAGTGGCAATATCGATGATGATGTCACACATCATATTGGGGTAGCATGGACTAAATGGAGGCTTGCCTCTGGAGTATTGTGTGACAAGAAGATACCACCTAAACTTAAAGGTAAGTTCTACAGAGTGGTGGTTAGACCATCCTTACTGTATGGGGTGGAGTGTTGGCCAATTAAAAAGACACACGTTCAGAAGATGCAGGTCACAGAGATGAGGATGCTGAGATGGAGGTGTGGTCACACCAGGAGTGAAAAGGTTAGGAATGAGACCATTCGGGAGAAACTTGAAGTGGCCCCGGTGGCCGAAAAGATGAGGAAAGCGAGACTGCGATGGTTCGTACATGTGCAGAGAAGGAGTATTGATGCTCCTGTTAGGAGGTGCGAGAGGTTGGTTGTGGGAGCTACACGGAGGGGTAGAGGTAGACCGAACAAATACTCGGGGGAGGTGATCAGACATGACATGGCGAAACTCGATCTCACTGAGGACATGATTTTAGATAGAAAGATGTGGAGGTCGCGAATTAAAGTAGCAGGCTAAATTATTATTATTATTATTATTATTATTATTTTCTCATTATCTGTCGTAATATGTGTTAGTTTTATCATATTTACATACTGTCATGTGCTATTCATTGTTAGTTGCTCCTTCTATTCCCTTCTGTCCCCTTCCATTCCCTTTTCTTTTTGTCATATCTAGTTATTTCTGCTAATGGATTTTGAGATAAGGGTTCCCAGGAAACAGTCTCTCTACCTCTATAAGGTAGTGATAAGGTCTGCGTACATTCTACCCTCCCCAGACCCCACTTGTGGGATTTCACTAAGTATGATGTTGTTGTTGTTATTGTTGTTGTTGTTTCTCTTATTAATGGTGTTAAAATATATTATTATATTAATTAAAAATATATTACTTATATTCTCCACATGCATTGAAAAATGTTTATAATATATATGATGTATTAAATTCATAATGTATTGCCTTGTAGTTTATATTTATTTTTTATTAATGGTGTCAAAACAATATTATATCTGAATTTTAAATATTCAAATAATATTTAAATTAGCTTATATGTTAACACATTAAAATTGTGTTAGAAATACATTATATACGTATTTACATAAAATAATTATTTTAGTTAAAGAATAGTATAAACATTATTAATGTAATATTCAATCTAAAATTAAGTTTTAAATTAAGATAATTAATTATTAGTTCTAAAAGAAAGAGAGAAACCGGAAGTAGGGATGGCAATGGGCTGGGGCGGGGCTGGTATGTGACGGATTTAGAGTTATGCAGGGTGGGGTAGGTTTAAAGTTATGTGGGGCAAGACAGGTTGAAGGAACTATTTTTAAAACCAATGCGAGGCGGGGTTGCAGATTTAAAGAACCAAATAGGAATTCGAAGAAAATTAAATCTTTGTAATTAGTAAAAATCCAAGATATAAACTTATTATATTAAACATTGACTTTAGTTGTATTTTTTTCTAAAATTTTAAGTAGACATGTCTGGTAAATTGTTAGTTATTGAAATATTAATTAGAGGCTTTTAATTAATGATTAAGAAATAATTGTTGAGATGTCAACTACAAATAATTAATTAGTTGTTGAGATGTTAATTAGCAAAATATTTTTAAAAAAATTATGAATTTTTATTTTTCATATTAAATTCAATTAGAAAAAAAACTTAAAAATTTAAGGGAGCGGGGTAGGTTGAAAATGAAAAAAAAAATCATGATGTGGGGGCAGGGTTGAGCGAGTTGAAAAATTTGCCGGTTGAACTCAATCCGCCCATCCCATTGCCATCTCTAACCAAAAGAGAAAGAAAAAGGCCAACAAAACAAAAAAGAGAAAAAGGAGAAAGAGAGGGAAAAGAACAAAGAGAAAGATTTTTTTTTGTTGTTGCTATTTTAGGTAAGAAAAGTATAATAATTTTTTGGCAAAATCAAAACATATGCTAAAGTTCATAATTAATATTATATAATGTATTATTTAAGTAATTTGACCTATGAGAAATCAAGTTGAATAGTTGAGCATTAAGGGAAAAATAGCCGATAAATATACAATATACATATTTATTAAGTAGCGACCGCAAATATTTCTATTATACAGACAAGCAATCCATAGAGGACCAATGACATATTTGTAATTATGATTATAATTTAAGGGCAAATGATTAATAGCAATTTAAAACATCTATTGATTTTCTCACTCCAAATTTCTATTCTAATTTTTTTTTTTAAAAAAAAAAAAGCATTTACACACAACTTAATTCTAGAAATATCATTACAAATATATAATTATACTTATCATACAAAAATAAATAAAAAATATCCATATCAATTATCTACTGATTTGCTCAATTCAAATTTCTATTCTAACAAAAAGAAAAAAAATTAGACACTTACACATAACTCAATTTTAGAAATATCAATTGTATTCTTTTATTGTCTATAATTTTATACTCATCATTCAAGGACAAATGATTAATAGTCATTTAAAATTTCTATGATTTTCTCACTCTAAATTTCTATTCTAAAACTTTTTTTAAAAGAAGACACTTACACACAACTTAGTTCTAGAAACATTAGTGCAAATTTATAATTATACTTATTATACAAGGATAAATGATAAATATCCATATCAAATATCTACTTATTTGCTCAATTCAAATTTCTATTCTAAAACAATTAAAAAATAAATAAAAACCAAAATAAAAACTAGACTTACACACAACTCAATTTTAGAAATATCAATTGTATTCTTTTATTGTCTATAATAAATATCCCATTCTTATTATTTTAGCTAAAAAAGCCATGTACCTACTTCTATTTTCTTGATTTTTCATTTACAATATTTCTTTATTTCAGCTAATTAAAAACCCATATATCTACTTCATTTTCTTTTGAATAGTAATAGGCTCTTAACTATACATAATAGCGAGTTAGCTTATCAAGAAGTTTTAGAATTGGATTAGAATCTACTCACCTACGGAACGTAATCACATATAAGGCTTAATCTTTATATTTTTTAAAATCACATAAAAGACTTAATCTTTATATTTTCTTTTAGATTCCTGGATTATACAGAAACTAAGACAATAATAGTGCAATCTTTGAGCATTTTTTGAGTTTTCAATGGTTGAAAGTTTTTTTTGGTGTTAGGCGTTTATACTTCACTTTAGAAATCTTATTGATTTTGCATATCATATTTTTTTTATCAGTATCTTTTTCTATTAGTAAAGCATTGTTAGTCCCCTCCTCCTCCATTGTTATGTTAGAAGAATAATATTGTGTTGTGGCTTACGACACTTTTAGAATAGTTTGGTATCCATTTTGTTATTTCAATTAATTATTATTTACTTTCCTTTTGCAGATATTCATCCTAAATTTCTTCATACGATGGTTTCTCTAATGATAAAAAAATTATCTGCTAAGATGATGATTACAACTCTTACTTATAAAAAATGATGAATTGAAATGTGCTATATACATATTGCAGATGAAAGAATCCTACAATATATGAATAACGATGTACATAAGTGTTGCGTGTTATTTCACACGTCGTATACAAAGATGACATGTTCTGCTGGGTTAGCATGGAGACTTTTGACTGAGTTTAGTCTAATGATTACGTTCTGTTGTGTTAGCATGAAAATCTTTGACCGAGCTTAATCTAATTATTTTAATCATATTTATAAAAAAAATGCACAAAAAATAATATGTTGGCCCGTGCTGAGTACGAATTTTTTATCTAGTTTTCAGCAGAATAGCCAAATGTACAACTTCCTGTCCATATTTAGGTTACTCAAAAATGAAGTGTGTGCCTAAAATCGGTGAAAGCCGTAGCATGAGGCCTTTTATAGTTGCCAATAATTCTGGGCCTAAACTTTTCTCCAGCATATCATGTCATGCCTCCAATTTTTCTAGTTTCACTGTATTTCTCTCAATCAACATACTTTTGAAGAACTAGTCTTCCTTATTTTTTTTAAAAAAAATTGGATGTAACTTGTATTGACTAACATTCTGATTATCACACTTTTAGTGTATTTTAAACATTTCCTAATTATAGCAGGTTATTTATTGCGATTAAAATTATCAAATTTGGATTACTATAACCAATTTTTATGGGTGCCAAGTCATTTTATCCAGATTCAGAGAGAGAGAGAGAGATATTGTTAGTATGTAAAAGTTAGACTCAGTATCTTTTTTAGCAAATAAGATCTCTTTCCTTTTTATAATTTGAATAAAAAGTTTTTTTCCAAATTTTTTTGGGTGTAAAAATGAAGATCTCTCATAAAAAAAGACATAAAATTGAAAAACATATTTATCAAAAGACTAGAAAATCATTTCTCCCATATTTTCAGCCCTTATATAATTATAGAAAAAAGGTGCTTTCTCTTTTGCAATTAAAGATACGTTACAAGTAAAAACAAAATTGAACTTGATATTAATTAGAGTTTAAGTTTTGTGCACCATCGGTGTACTAAATATTCTATACTCTCAGGTAAAATTGACTTACTATTACATGTTATTTTTTCTATTTTCTTTTCATTTTTCTATTTTTAACTTTAGTTTCTAAAATTTAAAATAACTTTCATAAATTCATCTAAGTTGGATTTTCGGTCAAAACCTTTTCTGCATGTTTTTTTCCTTGTCTTTTTAACCCTATTTCATCTCTCTTTAATGTGATAATTGAATTCGAACATTTTAATTCGAATTTTTATGTGATTTTTGTACTTTAAATGTTTTTTGAAGTTCTTTTTCTAAAAACTAAAGTAAGGAAAAACTTAATATCATTAGCTAAGTTTTCATAGATTATAAATTTTGATGCATATATATATTTCTCCCCAAGATTAACAAGTTGAAGCATGGAAGAGTTCTTGCAATTTTAATTAGTATTTAAGGTGAATAATTATTTTATTAATTATGATGATGTTGTTGAGACAGAAATATGTAAAAGTTAGATTTGATTTATATTTTGTAAAAGGAAATAATAACTAGTTTATTTAAGGTACAATTAGGATTCTAGTTTTAATATTTTTCCCTAAATTTTAATTATATAAATTTGACTATATTATTTAATTTACTTGATAGTGTAAAATATTTTATACATTGACAACGCAAAATTTAAATTCTATTAATATATCACCAAACTTGCTTGACAAATGTAATACAAGAATATGTCCACCTTTTAGTTATATGTTTTGTTTAAAGAAAACATATCCATATATAAAAACTAATTCTGGACTTTATTGATGGATTTTGAGAACAATTTCTTAGGTGCCATAAGGGAGGTTGTAAGCTTAAAATAGCTCAAGTTTAGTGAAGAGTTGGGGAAAAAAAAATCCATAGATATAGGCCTTAGGTTTTACTCTAATTGGAAATAATTTAACATTAAAAATTTCCTATTACCGTTGATGAAATGATTTTCATCCATATAAATATCTAATAATTATTTTAAACCACAAGTTTTAAAAGTCTTCCGATTCTTTTTTTTCTTAAACACAGTGCTAAGTCAAATGATGCAATATAAAATAGAATAGAGAGAGCAAGTAATTTAAAATGACCTGATGTTTTTGTTGTAGGCATCAATGTATATAACTTATGCTCAAAATAAATAGGAAACACTAGAGGTACAACTTTGTAGACATAGATGTGTGTTGTGTGTGAATAGAGGATGGGCTTAGGCGACAATCTTAGAGAAGAAATATTCCCTTGAATCATTAACTACCATCTTAAGAATCAAGTCATGTGGACTGTCCATTTTGAAGTAAAAAGGAAGAAAGATGGAGTAACTAAAAAGGTACATATATCTAGCAATAGACCTACCATGTTATCTAAAGACCCTATAAATTGGTAGGAAGGCACCTTCATTAAGTTTCGACAGAAAATGATAAGCCTTCTTAAAGGAGTTGTTTGACTTGAGCCTTCAAAAGTATAAATCGATATTTGGTTGGTCGAGATTATTTGAAAATTAATTTTTTTTTTCAGAAAAACAAACTCCGACTTCTCATTTTGACAATTATTTTTCTTAGAAAAAACAAACTCCTTAAAAATTAGGAAAATGACTTCTCTAATAAATGTATATCCAAAAAGATTTCATTAGTGACATTTCAACTTCATCAATCCCCACTCCTTGACCATCCCAGCCCCTACTGGCCCTGAACTCCCACTCTGCTCACATCTCGTCCACGTAGAGTTTTGCTAAATTAAATTATACATGTTTTCGGGATAGCGTTCTTTTGTTTACTTGAGAGTAAACGAAACACTAAAAAATAATTTTGAAACCTCACTTATTTTATAACAAAATATCTTCATGCCAAACTAACATATTTATGTAGTTACAAAAGGAAAACAAGAAAAGGGCTTGGGTGGGGCGGCATCAATAAGTTTATCTAATTGAAAACGAATTCTTTTGTTTATTTTCTGATTTGTCGGCTTTCCTATTCTTTATTGGTTTTTAAAGGTGTGAATAAAAATGAAAAGTTGTGACTTTCTAAAGGATCGTGACTTTTTCGAAAAGCTCTAATTTTTCCTAAAAGTTGTGCCTTTTCCAAATGGTTGTAACCTTTTCGAAAAGTTGTACCTTTTTCAAACGATAAGGCACAATAAGCACTCTTTGTTGGCTATAAATAGAGGGATTTTTTTCTCATTTTTAGCATTGAATTTTCTCTTTCTTCTGCATACATTTCTTATAATACAAAGTAAACTCTGTGTGCGATTTTGTTGCCACTTTTTGAGTTTGCTGAAGTTATTGAAATTTGAGGTACCGCTACTTCTTTAACAAGTATATTTGTTTTATCCTAGGAGCAAATAATCCACAATCTCAGATACAGTGACGAGATTAAATTCCTTAAGAACAGACAGTAAATTCTATGGGCTCAATATTTTCCTTTCTTTTCAATATTGTTTCTGTTTTTCTTTGCATATCATGTTTTAGTTACTAGTTTCATTTTTACTTTTGAATACTTAATAGAAACTTTGTATTTGTTATTTCCAAAAATTTTTGCTTAACAGGAATTTTATTCTGCAAAAAAATTGTTCTGAATAATTTTCTAATACAGATTAACCAATAATTTTTTTTCCAATTGAGAGAAATCATATTCAAATGATAATAATAATAATAGCAGAGACATTGGGTTTGCCTCAAATATTAATTTTCCTTATCGTTACAAATATTGATGGCACACTTATATCTATAGCTTCGGTATTAAACTTGTCTCTTCATCTGTGTATAATTTTGAGCATCAAGATTGCAATAATCAAAAGTTGCAATAATATTCTTTCATCCTCATTTCTGTTTATTTTTTTTTGTTCTATAGACTATGTAACATATGATATTTGTATTACTACTAGTGATAGTTTCTAGGAAGTTTATTAAAAAATGTCATTAATTAACTTACCTATCAGCTGTAAAAATTAACGAATGCTATTAAGTATTTTAGAAGGTTTAAATGATATTTTTAGAAAATTATTTCTTGATTCATTAATTAATTGGTTTTATAAAAAGCAAAAAAATGTTATAAATTAATTAGCTTTATTTTTATTCTTCATTATATTTCAATGCGTAGTGCACGATAATATCTAGTCACGATCACTTGCAAGAATAGAAGCTAACTAGCTCTGCAATTTTTTATTTATGTAATTAACAAAGTGGGAAAGTAAAAAATTTCCTTAATTAAAATATTCAGATTTAATATAGACAAAATAATATTTAACATATATTCAAATTTAAAAAAATGGGTAAAGGGCATTCAAAAAACCATTTTTCTGTGGGTCATAGCTCCACAAAATTGGGATGCAAATAAATAATAACCAAGAATTACACGAATTAGTAAACATTACTAGTGTATTATTTAATACAAATATAGTTTCACATAAAAAAGGGCTATATTTTTAGCAAATATAATTATAAATATACACAATAAACTAATTAATTTACAACAAATATAACCCTCTTTTATTTACATAAAAATAGGAAAATTTACGGAAGTACTGTTTCATTATTTTTAAATATTCCCTGCCGTTTTTAATATTTCTAAAATCCCCTTTTTCTCAACTTCAATTCCCTCCCACACGTCTGATACATTCCGTCCCTTCCCCAACAAAACTCTTTTTTGGGCTAAAATTAAGTCAAACGTGATTCAATAACCTTCAACTTCTCTCCAATTCTAGCGGCACTTTCTCCCTCTATTATCAATTTCAAATTTCAAAATCAAGGTAGGTTAACTTATCTTCCCCATTCTAATTTCATAAGGTTTCTTCTGAAGTTCATTGACAAAATTTTTTTTCAACTTTCACATACTTCATACATATGGATCCTTCATCATTTAGCATTGGGCTCACTCCATTAGATGAAGAACGAGCTATTCGAGATGGTATGTATGACTCTGACGATGAAAATTCAGGAAAATAGATCTAAACAAACTCATAATCTTATGGCCATGAAGAAAAAGAGAGAAATCATGTCGAAAAAAGACAAAGGTTCAACTTCAAAAACCCCAAATTCCAAAATCACCAAAAAGTCGAAGAAGAAAGATGTTGTAATTAATCGGTCATCTTTGCCTGAGGATAGTATTTTCAAACACTTTTGATAACAGTGATTGTAAAAATAGATGTTGACTCAATATGAAAAACATAGTTATTCATGTGGGTAGCATGTATGTTGTATTTTTCTTTTTGTGAACTATTTATGGTGTTTCATTAGCACCGCACCAAGTAAATACAGTGAATCATTTTAGTTGGTTCATTATTTTTGAGACATAAACTGGCTTCGTGATTCATGGGTATGTATTGATTGGCTTGGCGATTCATGAGATTGTTTTATTTTGAAAATATAATGATTCATTGTTTTATTTTGAAAATATAATGATTCATCATGTTTAGTATTTTATGATTCATTGGGATTGGTTGCTGACTGTTATATGTTGATTCATTACATATATCAAACAAAGAGATGCACTTTACAATGAATCATGTTAGTTGGTTCATTCTTTATGAGACATAAAAATGATATGGTGATTCATTGGGTATCTATCAGTTGGTTTGGTAATTCATTAAATTATTTTATTTAAAAAATATATAATAGACATAAAATATAGTCATGTGTGTGTTTAGTAAATTGACTATTTAGATCACTTTTTCTGACTATCATATGTTGTTGTTTTAGTACATGTATCAAACAAAGATACACTTTACAATGATTCATGTTAATACATGATTCATTGTGTCAGTCATTCAGTTGAAATTGATTTTTTAATTCATTGAGTGTATCACAGCAAGATGATACACAATACAATTGATAATTCACCGGAGGAATCAAACATAGTGTTATACCATATAATGAATTATGTTAATTAATTGTTGTTTAAATTTTTCTAGCACTAATAATTTCTAAAATTGATGATTCATTCTTGTTTTATAGGTTTGAAATATAAGATCAAACAAATTTCATCTCATTCTTTGCGGTTCGGTACTGTATATATACATGGTTTTGCAAATCATATAAACGCATCACTAGGAGAGGAATAGACCAAGTTATTCAAAGAAATAATATTTGGCCCTTATCTTGAAATGCCACAGTGCAGTTGACATGGTCAAATCACAAAATGTGTATTGTTGCTTGAGCTGGACCAAGACAACTCTGATGAACTGCATGTTTGGCACATCCAGGATAACATTTTGAGATTTTTCATTAGAGAATTTGCCATTATTATTGGGTTGAGATGCATTGGTAATTCGGATGATTTTCAATAAAATGATGACATCTCAAGTAGATTAATGTTAAAATAGTTTTTTGATGCATACGTGGGTGTCAATAAAGTGCGCTCAACTTAAGTTTTTGTGATGGGTGAATGGGATAACCAATAAGACGTTGTCCAGATGGCCATATATTTTTTTACATTGCTTTGTGTTTTCTCAACCTGATAACGCATTAGTGCCGGCCTGTGATTTTAAATTGGTGGAAATGGTCGTCATGTACAATTTCTCTGGGGTGAGGTTTCATTTACCAAACTCAAAGACAAGTCTTCATCAAGAATTCACAATAACAAAGCAGATGTAGCGATTAAGTAGCATGCCATATGCGTTGAATATATGGATATATGAATGTGCATCACAAGTTAGGGAAGATTTTGCTGTCAAGAATACAAATAATATTTTAAAAATCTTGAACTAGAAAATGATTGCAACGAAGCCAAAATATGACAGTTTCTTGTCCAGCATGTTTAGTAAGGTATTTTTTCATACTTTTTGTATAAAATATATTTTTTACAACATCTTTAGATTTGTTCATAGACTGTTTTTGATTCAGATTACTTGAATATTTTAGCATTGGTCTCAAACAGCACATAAGATTCAATTGAATCAATATTCATGATTCATAAATACACAGCTGATTCATAATTCATGATTCTTACGAAGCTCCCACCATGAATATATGTGCATCTAAATACATGATATATATAAAGCATTTCATCATGCAGTGTTTCTATAGTAATGATACACATAGATTATTTGCATCACAGTATGTGATATACATGTAATTTTTATTAAGCAAATCACATGATTCATAGTACCTTGAGGAATCAGACCATATGATTCATTGAACCAACTAAAGAGCCAATTCTATGCACAAGTCTATGCAATGTTTATTAAATAATTTATGTATTTTTTTATCATAAGTGTACAAATATTGTGCCTACACATGATGAACTTACCGCATTTGACTTGCCTGGAGTTGAATATATACCTGATAGTGAAACATACCCTCAAGTAGTCAACCAAAAATCATAGAACCTTCAGAGTTTGAAGACTCCACTTCTGAACCCCGAAGCATTTGATAAGAAGGTCCAAATATGTTGGTGATACATCCTCTCCATCGGCTCTGAAAAGAGTAAGGACTACTGGCAGTAAAAGTCCAACTCTAGCACGAGATGTTTCTGAAAAAGTTACTGATCCTTTTACAAAAAAGTCAGCCCCCACCCCCAAATCAATGATAAGAAGTTCTTGTTGACACTCAATTTTGACCGACTTATACCCTTTTTAGATTGTCATTTTATTAAAATAGGTATTTTTGAAACTTTTTAAATAAATGCGTCTATTTTTTCAATTTTATCCGTGTGTATTTTTAACATTCTTAATTTCAAAATTTATTCGTAAATTATTTTTATCATTTTGAACTACTTTTATTATTATTATTTACTTTTATTATTATGATCATTTTAGTGACAATAATAGTAGTAGTAATATTTATTATTATTTACTTATTACTTTTTATTATTATTAATATGTTAATATCGTATTTTAAATGCATTATATTTTTTATTACATAAAAAATTATTATTTTAAAATATTATATATTTTATTTTGTGTGTATATTATATTAATTAAATGACAATCTAATCAATATCATCCCAATTCATGTAATTCATAGTCCTTTTAATCGAATCCATTCCGATTTATTCAAATCATAATCTTTTTCTATCCAATTTATTTCAATTTCAGTCAATTCTATAATTTTTTTCAATTCTAATCTAAATTGGGTCAATTTGTGACTCATCGTGAGATTTTCAATCCAATTTCATTCTAATTGAATTCAATTGACCCAATTTGACCCGGATCTAAACCCATCCCCTAAAAAATTCGTCACAGTCATTCATGTTTTTGATCCCATGATAAGAATTAAATTTTTTTCCTTTCTCTTTTTTTAGTAACCAAACCCAAATCCCAAAAACATTTGCCCTCTTCACCCTTTGAAGACAGCCGCCGCCCACCGCTCCTTTGTCGGCGAAATTGTCGTCGCCACCAGCGCACACCCTCAACTTCACCGTTACGAACCTCGCCGGAAAATCATCACCTTGCTACCACCGGGAAACAACCAAATGACCTCTCTCCCTCCGTCACCCGCGAAGCCATCTTCTCGTCGCTCCGAAAACTCATTTCCTGTCACCCTCAAACCACCAGCAAACTCATGCAACCAGCCACCGCCTCACCGGAAAAACCCCAAACCCCTTTTCCTTCCAAACCCATCATAACCCATCGGAGATCCACTGAAAAATCCATACGACCAGATATGGGTGAGCAACTAGTGATGCCGATGAAACAACTCCAGTCAAAAATGATATTAAAACACTTGGGGTCTTGAAATATCAGAATTCGATTTGACTTTTATTTTTAATGTTATTACTTACTATTTTTGCTTGCCAAATTGGATGTTATGTGTTGATTATTGTTATCTCTTTCACGAATTATTGATTCATCATTCTCGTGCTTAATCATATGCATGTGTGGTACCAATTAATTCTTTATTTTGACTCAACTGCTAGGAATTATGATTCTAATGCTCGTTTAAACTGATACTTGTCTACCTCTTTTAATTCTGGTGGGTAAATTAAGATTATTATTATTATCTTGTACCCTCTTGAGATTAAGGTTTTAGTATATTTCGTGATATTATTGATTCGTTCAAATCTTTTGATTTTAAGATTCTCATTGGAAGATTATTGATATTCTCTTTTCTGTTCAAGCTTTGATTTTCAATTTGGTAAATTATATTTGAAAATTGATTTGCTTAATTCTAATAGTCTCTAAATTGATTAAGTTGTGAGGTAAATTACGTCATATTTTTGGTAATTCCGTGATTAATTGTCGATATAATTGATCCACAATTATGATACTGGTGTCTTCTTGATTTTATTCTATTTTTTTCTCTGCCCTTTTTATATTATTTTTTTGGATATTTCTGGTAGAGTGAATCAAATTATTTAATTTATGGTAAATGTGTGATTGAATTAATTTTATGATAAAACTTTATTTTTCTCCCTCTTTGATTATAAAACGAGGAATTCTTTGGGATCGGAGGGACAGAAGACACATTTTTCACATTCACAGTTGTTCATATGAATTCTTCCTACGAAACACACAGACTACACTATTCTGCTTTCCTTACCCCATCTCCATACTCTCTCTAAAAGAATAGCAATGAGAAAGGAATTACTGCATGCTATTTTCGACTTCATTATTTTTGGTTAATTTTACTTTGCTGTTTGAATTTATTTGGTTACTTTCCAACATTGGTTAGTTCTATTCTCTTTTTCATATATATGTTAGAATATATTCTTGACATATATTTAATATGGGTACTGTTAATTTTTTTTTTAGGTGTTAGCAGGTTCTTTAAGTTTTTACAAAATCTAGACGTAAAGAGTCGCCAGAGAACATGGATGGATTCGGAGTTGAAGATTTCCTTTTTATTTTCATGTTGATGTTATATTTTATTTTCGCAAAAAATATGTAATGTAATATAGTGAAAATTGGGATTAGATAAGGTGGGAGGGGAGTTATGTACTAACTGCTTGTGCTCTATTTTCATCACTTATTTGCTGAATGAGTGTGTGTTATGGTGTTTTCCATATAGGCAATTCTAATCTGGGACTTAATATC
>JAPFFP010000008.1:7274517-7312611 GCA_026153255.1 Solanum medicagineum | reverse complement strand
TGAGATTCGAGGGTCCATTTCGAGAACAAAATTGGATTTGGCTTGCTGGTTTTTGCTGATATCTGGTACAGGTAAGTTTCTTCTCCATGTTCGTGGAGATTTGGTTGAGGTTACATTCTGAGTTTGCGGAGTGTATGTGTGTGTGAATGGCCCCCTCCAATGTACTCTTCGCGAATGCATAGGTCATTCTGATTAGCCTTCTCCGTGTTCGTCGGACCTCACCTGTGTTCGCGGAGAACTTTTTACAACTGAACAATGTTAAATCTATAAGTAACAATTTTTACTCCACTTTCAAACTTATCAATCTTTTTGGGTGATTTTGAGAAGAGACTTTCGGAGATTTAACTTGGAGAAGTGTTTTTAACACAATATTAATCATATTCCGTAAGTTCTATCTTTTGTCCTTAATTTCATGATTTTGAATGTCCAAAACTGGAGATTTTTAGACCATGATTTTCAAACTTCAAATGTTAATTTCTCGCTCAGTTTAAGCTTGATTTTTGTGGAATTTTCACGAATAGACTTCATTTTTCGTGTAGAGCTTGATTTTAAAGTGAATTTGCAAATTTGAGAATTTCAAATCTTAGCCCTAAATTTGACCATTTTGTCCCTAAGCCTAATGTATGCCAATATGAGTATCAAAATATTCCTCTTAATTTGTAGTATCTATTGTTAATAGTGGTGGATCAATTTGAGGATAATTTTGCGGATTGAGTCGATTGAAAGCTTGTCTGAGTGCGGTATTGAGGTAGGTTCAGCTAACCTTTTCAGACTGAATTTGAGTTATTGATCATGTTTATGTGATAGTGTGAGATCTAGAAAAATTCATGAGTAAATATGTGGATATAATGGGATATTGATTGTATTCTGATTCCAATTGAGCCAAATCACGATGTAATTTTGATTCTATTGATGAAATGAGATGAAATCTCGTGAATTATGATGAACTGGGATAAAAATGTGATAACATGACTTGTGATATTATTTGGGTAATATATGTGGTATTGATGGTTGTTGAGATACTTACGAGATGTATATGTATAATTGGGACGAGTAAGGTCTAGTATGATTTATATTCTTGTATAAGTGGGATGAGTAAGGTCCGGTATGATTGGCATTCTTGTATAATTGGGACGAGTAAGGTTTAGTATTACAGATATTCTCTCATAATTGGGGCAATAAAGTCCGATGTTGTTGATATTCTTGACTACTGATATAGTTATGATGATCGAGGCGTGATGATGGTTTGGGCATTAACTGAGACTTTTGATATTATTCTTTATGTGTGTATGATTATATAAGGTTTTATGTATCAACATTCCTACCTTGATTCCATTCTATATGTACATGCATTTTCTGGATTTCATCATTAATTTATATTTGTTTTATGTTGCATATGACATCCCTTGACCCGATAGTAGGCAAGGTGTCACTCCCCATAAGGGTACTCTAGACGTGACTGGCACTCGATGACTATTGCTAGCCCCTAAGCGGACCACCTAGTCTCATTTGGCTTCATTCAGTCAATTCATCAGCGAAAGAAATAAGATAATAATAGTAATACAATTCTATCTTTGGGCTCAGTACGATCAATATCAATCTATAATAGAAGAAATAGAATACAAAACAAAAATTTGAATATAAAGAAAGGAGAGGGAAAGAACTCCCAATATCAACTTCAACGTCTATGTCTATGAAGCCTCTATACTGTAGTCTGAGATGGTACCATGATAGGCCATGGCTACAAAAATCAAGTAAAAGACTGCCTAACAAGAAAATAAACATCCTTCGAATGTAGGCGAGGACTCACCACTGTCTGGAATAGAGAGCTCTGAACCTTAACGATTGGGCTGCCAAAGTCCTCGGTCTATCAAATCTGCATGATAAAATGATGCAGCGCCAAAGGGGCATTAATACGTGGAATGTATTGTATGTAAAATGAGCTAAGGAAAAAGGAAACAATATAACCATCACTCCTCAATCACTCAGCCTTACCTCAGATAAAGGACAAGACTCTATCACCTCAATATCCACAACATCAAACAATCACATCACCTTGGAGTTCTATTATCACGAAACCTGTCTGGGAGTTTCAATAACCGACAACCACTACTTATGAGCCGGTAGTGATACAACAAAGAGATATCGGTGCCACATTCATCCATTATCTTGCCGGGGTAAAGGGAGAGTCTGTCAATGGATCCAAAAGTCTGTCAAGTCTTCCTTTGGGACAAAGGAAACATCTGCTTTCACAGTCCAATCCTCTCTTACGCTAGCCGCATAGTTAATAGCTACAAGTGGGACTCACTCTTAACCATTTGGTTGCTAATACTCCTCCCAGGACTCAATATGCTTATAAATTTATCAATCCATCAAGAAACTCTCATCACCCAACCACTACAGGTAAGACTATATTTCCAATTCAAGGGAATATATTCATTCAATTCTATCAGTACTAATTTCAGTTATCACAGTCATCAACACACTCTCCTCAAGACTCAGACTCAGTCAGACATCCAAAGCTCTAGACATCCATCTAAGTTCATTATTCAGGTCTTTCTAGAGAGAATTTATAAGAGTTTAATCACAATCACATAAATATGTTAGTATACAATAAACTTTAAGCATCATGATCATCAATTTTAGGATATGAAAATATATTTTAAAGAATATATTCAAGAACTCAAGATAATACCCAAGAATTTAATGTAAATATTCAAGAACTTTCAAAAAATCATAATGTAAGACTTCTAGACATTTATTTTTCATTCTAACTCTACATTGGCACATGGAAGGACAATCTCATGCTTTTGGGTAGCCTTTACATACCTGGGAATGGAAAACCTTCAAAGAAATTGGAAGGTCTCTTGAAAAACCCTTGAATTCTCTCCTCCTCTTCTCTCAGACTTACGTAAAAATACTTAGAAAAAATTATGGGTTTGAACCCTTTATATACGAAATACCCTTTAAAAACCAGTTTGGGATATCAAAATATATTGGGAAGGATGAAATTGCCCATCCCAAATTAAAGAAAACATAAAATTTTGCGGCATAGTTGAGCATCGCGAAAGGGGCGCGCACCAGTGTTTTTGGTAGATTTTTGCAAAAGTCGATTTCACATCGAAAAGCAAGAAAAACTTAAGTGTTGCTCTGTGCCCCTGGCGCGTCGTGGAGGGGACGCAAAAAGCTCACTATTTCTGCCCAAAATTGGGCATTTGAAAAATCGACCCAGCTTGTTTTAAGTCGGATTAAGACCATTTCCTGACTCAATTTCTCGAACTGATCGCAAATCCAATCTCAAATTTTCTATCGGAGCTTTGGAAGACGCATTGTGGGAACGATGCATTTTAGGGGCATTTTGATAATTTTATGGGGTGTCACATCATCTCTCCCTTGGAATCATTCATCCTCAAATGATGAGTAAAGGTCGGACGGGAACACGAATAACCCCAAAACTCATCTCTTTCCTCACTCTGGAACACTCGAACTCTTACCATCCACCATCTATCTATCTCTGTCTCAGACTCGGGAATGGAATAAAGCAAGGCATCAACTAAATGAAAAGAAACATTCGAAAATGCTAAGAATAAGAATATTTACCTTCAACATCATCATCACTTGGCACGAATAGATGCAAGTATTTGAGTTTCATCGCTTCCTCAGCTTCCCACGTAGCTTCCTCCACAAATTAATTCCTTCATAGGACTTTAACGGAGGCTATCTCTTTATTCCTCAGCGTACGAACTTGTCGGTCAAGGATCTGGACTGAAATTTCCTCGTATGACAAGCTAACCTTCACACCTGTACTCTCCATAGGAATCGCTAAGGCTGGATCCCCCAAACACTTTTTCAGTATAGATACATGAAACACCGGGTGAAACTCCATCTAGCTCGGAAGGCAAATCTAACTCATAAGCGACTTTCCCAATCCGTCTACTATCCGGTATAGCCCAATATAACGGGGACTCAGCTTCCCCTTCTTACAAAATCTCATGACACCCTTCATAGGTGACACTTTACACCCAATCGTCTACCTCAAACTCTAAGTCTCTTCTTCTCATGTCCGTACATTACTTCTGGCGACTCTGGGCTGTCTTCAACCTTTCCATGATGATTTCCATATTCTCCATAGACTAGTGTACAAGGTTAGGCCCAATCAACTCAGCTTCGCCCACCTTGAACCAGCCAATCGGTAACCTACATCTCCTCCCATATAATGCCTCATACAGGGCCATCTGAATGCTGGTATGATAGTGTTATTGTACACGAACTCAATCAATAGTAGGTGATCATCCCAATTTCCCTTGAAGTCAATAACACATGCTCTCAACATATCCTCCAAGGTCTGAACAGTGTGCTCTGCCTGCCCATCTGTCTGAGGATGAAAAGCGGTGCTCAAATTCACCTTGTACCCAGTCCCTTCTGGAAAGATCTCCAAAATTGAGAGGTGAATTGAGCTCATGTGTCCGAGATGATAGACAAGGGAACCCTATACAGCCTCACAATCTCACGAATATACAGTCGGGCATACTCCTCAGCCGTATAAGTTGTCTTAACCGCCAAAAAGTGTGCTAATTAAGTCATCCTGTCAACAATCACCCATATTGAATCATGCTGCTTTCTGGATCTTGGTAAGCCGGTAACAAAATCCATGTTGATCACCCCCCACTTCCACTCTGGAATTTCAAAGTTCTGAGCTAATCCACACGGTTTCTGATGTTCAACCTTGACCTGTTGGCCATTGGGGCACTTAGAAACAAAATCGGCCAGGTCTTTCTTCATCCCATTCCACCAATAGACTTCCCTCAAGCCGTGGTACATCTTGGTAGAGCTAGGATGGATGGAATATCTCATGCTATGAGCCTCAGCCATGATTCTGTCTCGAACACCACCAACATCGGGCACTCACAGTCTCCCTTGATATCTCAATACCCCATATCCCCCTTTGGAGAAAATCATCACTTTCTACTTGTGAACCGCTTCTTTCAATTGGAGTAATACAGGGTCTTGGTCTTACTTTTCTTTCACCTCAGACACTAAGGAGGAAGCAGACCCATTCTGAACAATGACCTTGCCTTCGTTGTTCTCCTCAAGTTACACTTCTAGTCGAGCCAGCCTATGCACTTCCTTAGCTAATTCTCTCTTCCCCTCCCTCACATGGGCAGTACTACCCATGGACATCCTGCTAAGAGCATCAACAACAATGTTACCCTTACCTGAGTGACAGAGAATGCTCATATCATAATCCTTGAGCAACTCCAGTCATCTCCTATGTCGCAGGATGAGCTCTTTCTGGCTGAACACATACTGCAAGCCTTTGTGGTCAGTTAACATGTCCACATACACCGCATACAAATAGTGACACCAGATTTTAAGTGCGAACACCACTGCTGCCAACTCAAGATCATGAGTCGGATAATTCTTCTCATGAACTTTAAGATGTCTGGAAGCATAAGCTATCACTTTCTCCCTCTGCATGAGTACGCAGCCCAATCCCACTCTGGATGCATCACAGTATATCACGAAGTCACCCGTCCCATCTAGCAAGGTCAACACTGGTGTTGTAGTCAATCTAGTCTTCAACTACTGAAAACTCTCCTCACATGCCTCAAACCACTGAAACTTGGCCTTCTTCTGAGTCAGCTTTGTCAACGGGGCTGGCAAAGAAGAGAAACCCTCCACAAATCTGCAGTAGTACCCGGCCACACCTAAGAAACTTCTTATTTTTGTTGGGGAAGTTGGTCTTGACCAGTTCTTAACCGCCTCAATCATTCTGCGTATCCACCCCACTACCATCTCCCGAAACAACATGGCCTAAGAAAGCCACTGACTTGAGCCAAAACTCACACTTGGAGAAATTCGCATACAACTCATGATCTTTGAGTGTTTGCAAAACCACTTTAAGGGATTAGCATACTCTTCTTCATTCCTCGAGTATACCAGAATATCATCAATAAACACGATCATGAACACATCAAGATACGACCTGAATACCCTATTCATCAGATCCATGAAAGTTGCAGGTGCATTTGTCAACCTGAAGGACATGACCAAGAACTCAAAATGGTCATACTGTGTCCTAAAGGCTGTCTTTGGAATATCACTTTCCCTCATCTTCAACTAATGGTAACCCGACCTGAGGTATAACTTGGAGAAAAAAGTAGCATCCTGAAGCTTGTCAAAGAGATCATCTATTCTGGGAAGAGGGTACTTATTCTTTATGGTAACCTTGTTCAACTGTTGGTAGTCTATACACATCGTCAAAGACTCATCTTTCTTATGCACGAATAAGAAAGGATCACCCCAAGGTGAGACACTACGCCTTATGAAACCTTTCTCTAACAAGTCCTTCAATTGCTCTTTCAATTCTTACAACTTTGAGGGGGCCATTCTATAAGGTAGAATTGAGATAGGTTTGGTCTCGGGGAACAACATCAATCCCAAAGTCAATCTCCCTATCAGGAGGCACTCTGAGAAGATCATCAGGAGATATCTCAGGAAACTCATTCACAATTGATGCTGACTTGAGAATAAGAGACTCAACACCATCAGACTTCACTCGCACGAGGTGGTGAATACAACCCTTGGGTAATCAACTTTCTAGCTCTAAGATAGGATATGAATTTACCTTTAGGGGGAATAGAACTCCCTTTCCACTCTAAGACAGGCCCATTAGGAAATTGAAATTTAACAATCTGGGTTCTACAGTCAATAGAAGCATAACAAGCATGCAACCAATCCATGCCCATTATTACATCAAAATCAACCATCTCTAGCTCTATCAGATAAGCTAAGGTGTCTCTATGATAAATAGACACTACACAGTCCCTGTGAACCCTCTCAGATAAGACTCACCAGAAGGAGCAAAAACAAAAAAAGATTCATGCAAACACTCTCGAAGAACCCCAAACTTGCTAGCCACGTAAGGTGTCTCAAAAGACAACGTGGCACCTGGATTAAGTAGTGCATACATGTGGCACCCGGATCAAGTAGTGCATAGCAATCATAAGTAAGGTTCATGCATACCCGTGACAACATTTGGTACAGCCTCCTTCTCTTATCGGCTACCCATAGCATAAAGACGGTTCGTCCCGCCTCCTGTACCCGTTGCAGTACCCATCTACTGGTTACCCGCTAGGGGTGCTATTGAAGACTCAGCTCTGTCGCTCCCCTCACCTCGCCTCCTCTTTGGACACTCAAAACTGAAATGACCAGCCTGACCACATGCATGACACAAATCTTACCAACACGGCGCTCACCCAGATGAAGCTTACCGCACTTGCTGCAAGGTGACTTTCCCTTCATACCTTGAGTCACGCTGGCCTGAGATTAGGCACCTGGGGTCCTAGAATTCTGATAACCCTGAGATTTCTAATCATACCTGGTTGGCTGCATGGATACACTTGTAGTAGATGGTGCATGATGTGATGATCTCTCCTGAAAATAAGATTTGTCACATTTATGTTGTCTTTGCGGCCTAGGCTCATGTCCCGCTGATTTTGCCTCTCTATCTCTCTTCTTATCTTCCTTTGTCTGCTGGGCATACATCGTAAGTCTGGAGATGTGCATACCAGGAATCAGCAAAGTAGCCTTACACTCTTTCTGCATATGTCTGGCCATACCAGACACAAACCTCCTCATTCTCTATCTCATATCTTTCACCATCTCTGGAGCATACCTTAACAGTTTGATGAACTTAAGGCTATACTCCTTTACAGTCATCCCTCTCTGTTTTAGATTCACGAACTTTTTCGCCTTCGCCTCCCTCAACTCTTGAGGAAAGAAATGATCAAGGAAGGCAGTTTCAAACTCCTCCCACGAGGCAGGCTCTGCATCCTCACCCCTACTCCCCTCTCACTAGGTGTACCACATATGAGCCTCACCCTTCAGCTGGTAGGATGCAAGCTCCACTCGCTCAAGCTCATTCGCATGCATAGCCCTCAGAACCTTATACATCTCATCTATAAAATTCTGTGGGTCCTCCTCCACTTTCGACCCGTATACACTGGCGGGTCCATTCTCAAGAAGTCTTTGAGTCGGGTTACAGGCTGAGACTTCCTGCAATCCAGAACTAGGAGCTTGAGAACCTTAATTGTTCCCTTGTGAGGCCACCGATTGAGTCAGCATGGTGATGACTCCTCTGAATTCTGCCTTAGTAGTGGGAGCTGGCTAGGGCTGAGCAGGGTGGGCCTGAGAAACCTCATCAGTCCTAGCAGGGCATCCCCGTCTCTTGGTCTCAGTCTGCATCGGAGCCTTCGGTTAGGTGTTCTCAGCAACTGGGGCTAGGGCATCTCTTGAGCGGCAGTTATCTTGGGCGGCATTCTCTGTGAGCATAAAACGCACGAGTTAAAACAGGATTTCACAAGTTAAACTCTATAGCGTGATCTCAGAGCATAGAAGAAGGGTAACACTTCATAAAGTCCTATACCCTCCTGTTTATGAAGTGTGGTGCACAACACACCCATAAACAAGACTTTACTAGACACGTCTTCATAGACTCCCTAGGACACTCGAACTCTGGGCTCTGATACCAAGTTTCTCACGCTCTAGGAGGGTACCATAGATGTGACTGGCACTAGGAGACTACTGCTAGCCCCCAAGCGGACCACCTAGTCTCATTTGCCTTCATTCAATAAATTCATCAGCGAAAGAAATAAGATAATAATAGTAATACAATTCTATCTGTAGGCTCAATACTATCAATATCAATCTATCATAGAATAAATAGAATACCAAGTGAAAATCTGAATGTAAAGAAAGGAGAGGGAAAGAACCCCCTCTATACTATAGTCTGAGACGGTACCATGACAGGCCATGGCTATCAAAATCAAGTAAAAGACTGTCCAACAAGAAAATAAATATCCTCCGAATGCAGGGGAGGACTCACCACTTTCTGGAACAGAGAGCTCTGAACCTCAACGATCGGGCTGCTGAAGTCCTTGGTCTATCGAATCTACATCATAAAATGATGCAACACCAGAGGGACGTTAGTACGTGGAATGTACTGTATGTAAAATGAGCTAAGGAAAAAGGAAACAATATAACCATCACTCTTCAATCACTTAGCCTCACCTCAGATAAAGGACAAGACTCTATCACCTCACTATCCATCAACATCAAACAATCACATCACACCGGAGTTCTATCATCATGACATTTGTCTGGGAGTTTCTATAACCGACAACCACTACCTATGAGCTGGTAGTAATACAATGAAGAGATGTCATTGTCACATCCATCCACTACCTTGCCGGGGTAAAGGGTGAGTCTGTCAGTAGATCCAAACGTCTGTCAAGTCCTCCTTTGGGACAAAGGAAGCATCCACTTCACGGTCCAATCATCTCCTACGCTGGACACATAGTTAATAGGTACGATTGGGACTCACTTTTACCCATTTTGGTGCTAATACTCTTTCCAGGACTCAATATGCCCATAAATCTATGAATCCATCAAGAAACTCTCATCACCCAACCCCTACGGGCAAGACTATCTTTCCAATTCAAGGGAATATATTCATTCAACTCTATCAGTACTAATTTCATCTATCACAGTCATCAACACACTCTCCTCAAGACTCACACTCAGTCAGATATCACATTCAGACATTCAAGGCTCTAGACATTGCCCTAAGTTTATTATTCAAGTCTTTACAGAGAGAATGTATAAGAGTTTAATTACAATCACATAAATATGTAAGTATATAGTAAACTTTAAGCATCATGATCATCATTTTTTAGGATATGAATATATATTTTAAAGAATATATTCAAAAAACTCAAGATAATACCCAAGAATTTAATGTAAATATTCAAGAACTTTCAAGAAATCATAATTCAAGACTTCTAGATATTTATTTTTCATTCTAACTCTACATTGGCACATGGAAGGGCAATCTCATGCTTTTGGATAGCCTTTACATATCTTGGAATGGAGATTCTTCAAAGAAATTGGAAGGTCTCTTGAAAACCCCTTGAGTTCTCTCCTCCTCATCTCTCAGACTTACGTAAAAATACTTAGAAAATTTTGTGGGTACCCTTTATGTATGAAATACCCTTTAAAAACTAGTTTGGGATATTAAAATATATTGGAAAGGATAAAATTTCCCTTCCCGAATTAAAAGAAAGAAAACATAAAATTTTGGGACATAGGTGCGCGTCGCGGAGGGGACGCGCACTAGTATTTTTGGTGGATTTTCACGAAAGTCAATTTCCCGTTGAAAAGATAGAAAAACTTAAGTGTTTCTCCACGCCCCTAGTGCATCGCGGAGGGGGCGTGAAAAGCTCACTGTTTCTGCCCAAAATTGGGCATTTCAAAAATTGACCCGACTTGTTTTAAGTTGGGTGGAGACCATTTTCTGACTCAATTTCCCGCGCTAATCAGAAATTCGGTCTTCGATTACCCATCGAATCTTTGAAAGATGCATTGTGTGCACGATGCGTTTTAGGGGTGTTTTGATAATTTTACGGGGTGTTACACAAGGATAATATGCTCCACATTGGTACAACCCCCTTGACCTGAGCAAGAGACAAGAGTGGGATTCATACATTATATTCCATTGACCAAGGGCAGGTGGCAAGGACATGGCACTGTGTTCCTTAACCACGGGCAAGTGGTAAGGTTGAGGCATTTTGATATTATCTTGACCACAGACAGGTGGCAAGGTTGGGACATTTTGATATTATCTTGACCATGGGCACGTGGCAAGGCTGTGAAATACTTGACATATGGATTGATGAGTTGTATTTTGCATTCACATTATTTGAAGTATGCTACCATGAGTTTATAGAGTATATATATATATATATTCATATGTGCACTAACTTTTTTGGATGCAGGGATAGGATTCTTCGTTATTGCATACTTATTTCAATTTCTCTTACCCAGTCGGATGAACCTACTGGGTACATTTCAGCGTACTCACTCCTACTGTGTTCCTCCCTGCAGATGGAGCATATGGACCCGCACAAGTTAGTTGATCACTGTAGTTGAGCTATTCTGCTTCCATCCAGATCTTACTGGTGGGGCTTAGACTTTGGGTTGCTGTGGATCTTTGGGATTCTCTTTATTGCTTTCTTTCAGACTTGTATCAAATATTATGAGACAACTTTCTATTTCACTTAAGACAGTTGTATATATATGCTATTGTACTACCTTAGATGCTCTTGTACTCATGACTCCAAGTTTGGAAGATCTTTATGTTATATGAGTTGTTTATGCTTTATTTTATCTTTCTTTAGTTGCGATCCGAATTCGAATCATGTCAACTGATTTATTTTATCTTTCTTTAGTTGCGATCAGACTTTGGACCATGATAAGAAAACAACCATTACAGTTACTAACCACTAGTGACCACCACCAATCACCATGAGTGCTAACCATTGTTACTTGTCACTACTATCCTGTCCCGATCATCTATTACAATTTTATTCATGATCATTATTGTCATCACTGCATCCACTATCATTATCAGCTACTAATCATCACTGGCCAATTCCTACTACTAAGTACCTCTATCATCATAAGTAGAACTACTGCTAACTACCACCAACATATCTTCAACCACTACACATTCTTCAGTCATCCCCATCAACACCTTTAATTAATCATATCAATCACTTTATCATTACAACTACTACCATTACTATCAACTGCCGCCATCACGATAATCACTACAATACCAATCACCTCCATCATTTCACAACTCTTGTTCTAACCCTAACTCCAATTATTATAATTACTGCTACAAACCATTGATCCCTACTATTACTAGCGAACATAAATATTCTATTTGTAACCAAATATTAATAATTTTATTTTATCATATTTATATTTTTTAATATGTAATTATTGCCTTATTATTTGAATTGTGTATTATATTTATTATGTTATATATAAATAAATTATGCACATTCAAAATGTTAAAAAAAATAAAATCTTAATCACTTAATATTTAAAACTACAGAGAATATCTTAATCATTTAAACGTGCATTCAGATATAAATTTCTTAATTTTAATAACAACAAATGAGGTTCCACCCACGGGGTGCTAATAAGCACATTATCTTCATATACAATAAATGGAGATATTGTTTACTTTGTTTAAAATGGGTAGCTAAATTGAAGAAGCTCGTTCATTAATTCTTCAACTAAAATCTTGACTAAACTGAAGAAGCTTGTTCATTTATTCCGATTACATTGAATATGGCTAAATAGTTAGATTTATGTCATTAGACAAGTCTGGAATTGACGTGATGTCATTTTCTGTTTTACCCCATTAGTCCTCTATTTTCAACTTCATTGTGGTCCTTCATGAAATATCTATGGTCCCTATTTGCTTTAATTTGCCAAGAATCAAAACATATATAGGGGAAGATTTTCGCAAGCACCTTATTTTCTATTCCACAACATTCACAAGAGGAATTGGACCCCCTCTATGTGCTTAGCACATGCACAAAAACATGTAACCTATCAATTATATATCACACTCTAGTCTATTGAGGGATGGGTTTTCACGTGGAGGATGGAAAAAGGGGTGTGTTCAAGAATTCTATTAAAACAAAATGTTGGAAGGATAAAAAAATATAAGTACGTAGCGTACCATATTAAAAGGATTAATTAGATGACAAGTTGTGTCTAAGAGAGAAAGAAAAGATGTGTGTTAAGTTCTACACATGTGTCAAGTCTAATATTTGTATGAGAAAAATAGCGTCTCATCATAAATAAAGTTTTTCTTAGGAACAACTAACAATAAAATTAAAATTGTAACAAAGGAGTTACATTGGATATTATCATTTCTACTTGGCGTGATGGAGATGCAATACAAAATTTCACCAAATATTCTCTCAGACATTAGAATTTACAATTGATTTTCCAAGCATTGTCTTTTCAAGCAAAAAAGCAAAAGCTGTCAATTATTGTAGAATCACTAAATTGATATTGTTGTGAAGGGAAGCAAGAGAAGATGCCTAGTTCTGACTAAGACAACTAGATGACAAGCTGTACCATAGGAGGTATGGCTCCTCTTCCTTTTTGTTGAGCATTTAGATTGGACTTTTTACCAATTTTCACTTTCCAAAAAGACCATTACATAACATGGGTTGGCAAGAGTGATAGACACAAACGTGGAGACATGTATATAGATATAGCAAATGGGGAAAGAGAATTCATTCTATGAGCATGTCCTTTATTCATAGACAATTCAAGAACACGAAGTTGTCACATATTTTAGGATATTAATTATGCCAAACAAGTGAAGCGGATAGAAAAGAAAATTGTATCCCATAAATGGTAGAGTAAGATGTTATTATTTGTACTTGGCATGATACAAAATGCTTTATAAAAGATCATGAAATGTGTTCTATGAAACAACTAGAACGGACTTGTATAGTTTGAAATATATTGTAACGATAGAGTAGGATATTATCATTTATACTTCTATCTTGACAACAGTTAAGAACAACAACATACCCAATGAAATCCCAGAAATGAAGTCTGGGAGGGTAAAATGTATACAAACCTTACCACTACCTCATAGAGATAGAGAGACCATTTTTGAAATCTTGACAACAGTTATAGACACAAATATAGACGTGTATATAATTCATGTTTTTAGCATTCTTTTTCTTATACAAATATATTCAAGATCAAGTGGCTATAACATGGGGTTGTCACATATTTTTAAAAAATTAAAGATATGCCAAACAAGTGAAAGGGGATATAAAAATAACAATAAAAGGAGGGGCAAAAGCCAAGCCAATCTTCACAAAAGCTACATTTCCATTCACACTTTAAAAAAGGTAAGAGAGTAGAGTAATAAGTGGATGAAAGGTTGGCCTTTCTTTTTTGTTTGTTAAGACAAGGTCCTTTTGGTTTTTGCTCTGCCTCCTTATGAATTATGATTCATTCTTTGGTCTCTCTCTTTGTCAGAGTCCTCATCCATCCATATCTCACCTTCACACCTTCTAATTTGGTGCCCACATGAGCACCTTTGGTAGATGATCTCTTTAATCTAATGAGATGAAATATATGACCAATCCGCTTTCGCCATCTAAGCTGCATACGTGGCTTTGCAACATGCTCTATTACTGCAACATTATTATTATCATTGTCACAATGCTTAGTTAGTGACACTTTTGGCACTGTGCCAACTGCTCCCTTCTCCCATGACCCAACTCCATTATTTTCAAACTTTATTGATATAAAAGAATCTACAAACAAGAAGAAAAAAAGTCGAAGTGAGTTAATTACATCTATAAAATAATAACTAAAAACAATTATTGTTATTATTTTACGTGCATTTAAAGTCATTCATATAATTGTTCATCAACAAAAAATAGCTAGTCATATTTAATTTGAATGATGAATTACTAATTATTGGAGATCAGAGATACGGGTATGCAACAATTATAGTAACCATACTTCATAAGCAAGGTTGATTTGCGTAACACATAATTTTGTAATACTATAGTAATTAAGTACATGCACTTTGTATGGAAAGATGCACGAAACTCAAGATGAAAACAGAATACTCCATCTGATCTCTTTTATATGTCGTACTTATTACAAATAGATAATTCTTTATATATGTCATTTCACAAAATACATAAATGACATTATTCTTTCTATTTTATCCTTGATAGTTAATAAGTGTTGAAAAGATATATTTGACCAATTAGAAGAACTAAAAAAATAATTAATGTATATTAAATAAGAGCACCATAGTAAATCTATTTTTTTTCCTTGATGCAAGTGCAATAAAAAAAAAGACATATAAAAGAGACCAAAAAGACTACAATTGAAAATATAAAAGTAAAAAAAGGCAAATGTAGATAATCATAAAAAGAGAAGTCACTTATTTGCTGTTAGTTATTCTCCTTCACTTGTTACTTATTGCTTTACCTAATGTTCAAAACTACATTTTCCAATTGACTTTTTTTTTTAAAAAAAAAAAAAAGAGAGAGAGTAAATTGGGTTTTGTACCTTTGTTGCATAGCTTTTCGAGTTCTTGTTTATATGAATTCATAATTTTCAACATGAAGTACATATTAAATTTGATTTTAATATTATAATAAAATTAATACTAAAAATTAATCCATTAAATTTATATCATTATTCTGCTTTTATTTGCATGTATTTCTTGTTTCTCAATCTACACAGCACAAACTCAATAAAAAAATTAAGGGGATGGGGGTCCTCATGTTATGCTATATTGTTAAATAGATATAGGTAATGTGTAAAATTTGATGCTACATTTATCAATTTCACACTAATAATATCACTTAAATGTCCAAATATATAAAACCAAGTTAACGTAAAGGCTGAAAATTCAAAAACATCATAAGTTCCCAAGAAACGGGACCTAGCCAAGAGTAAAGGAGAAAGAAAAGGTGGGGCGAGTGGTGGGGTGGGTAGGAATAGAAGTGATGCAATATAGATATAACATATTCAACTAAATCCAACATTTTTTATATACACTCAGAGCTTAGGGGTTAAAGTGTTCACTAAAAATAAAAATTTACTATATACATAAAGTTAAAATTATTTTATATATAGAGCTAGCATTTTGAGCATAAATTATGAATTAAATATTAAAAATTTATCTTCAATTTTTTTCTCAAAAATTTAATGAAATTTTGAAAATATGATATTTCAAATATTTTTAAAAAGTTTCTAAGACTTCCATTTGCAAAACTTCCAAAAAAAAAAAAACAAGTATAATGGATGCTCAAACACTACTTCAATTCCAAAAACCATAAGAAACTCAAATTATGAAATTTATGGCCAAATGGAAGCATTATTTTGGTTGAATTCCCAAAATTTTCATCGCGTGTAATTTTATATAAGATGAATCTCCTTAATAAAAATCCTGATTGTCAATATATACATATAACAACAATGAAATACCACAAGTGAAGTCTGATGAGGATAAAATGTACACAGACCTTATCACTACCTGAATTGATTGTTAAGAAGGGTAAAAGAATAATTAATGGCTAATTATATACCTTCATAGCTACAAGTGGAAGAAACATCAATGTCATGAATAGTCTCTTTGCGGGAATGTCTAATATCAAGACGATTGAAAAAAGATGTCAAAGCAAATATCTTTGGTAGATAATGCATTCTTGAATGATCTTCTCCATCATCATTTTTCTTCTTTCCTTGCAAATTAATTATAATCTTCTTCTTCTTCTTCCTATTCTCCTTTTCTTGCTTACTAGATAAAACTAAGAGCCTTTCATTCAAGCACAAAGCACATACTCCCACTACCACTTCTTTTGGATGGAAATAACACAAACAAGTGTTGTCATTCATGTTAGTCTTTCGTAGTTGAAGAGAAATGAAAGACTGCTTTCAAGTTTAACAAAGTTAATTATAAGAAGAGTGTAACAATAAAGACTATGTATATAGTGTGTGTGACAGAGAGAATAGAAAGAAGGAAAAAGAGAAGTTTGTGTTTGTGTGTTTTTACGTTTGAATATATATATATATATATATATGATCTTGACACGTGACTGAATGTTGGTCATTCGATCAAGGATGAATTATCAACAATAATTTATTTACACAACCTTCAAAACATAGATAAAGGGAGATAATTCTCGGATAAGTTTTTAGTATTTTTTGTCTGGGATAATTTATTTTAGGATTCATAACTAGTAGCGGAATATAAGTTATTCCTGTCTCTAGGTGAAATATATAATAATCTTAGATAACTTATTCCGGGATAAATATGATAAAAATATCCCCTTTAACTCTTTTTATACATCACCTTTAACATCTTTTACAGTTATGGAGTTGGATATTTTTGTGCAAACAAAAAAAAAATTATCTTAGAAATTATGCAATACATATTATTTTTAATATAACAAATCACACATTTATTAAGAACAACACTAGGATAATTAATCCTATCAAAGCTTGTCTTCAGGTATTAATTACTCTTAATTAACAATTTAAATTCAAATATTTTCAGGGTAAGAAATAATTATACCGTCAATTATCTTAACTTTTCTTTTTTAAACTAACGAGATGTATTAATCACCAAATAAAACATTATGAAAGTGTAGCCACTTTGCAAAACTAGCTAATTAACCTACTAAAACAAAAATCTAGAGGCATAACCAATTATCAAAGGCAAAAATATTAAAACATGAGTTGTTGTACATAGTTCCTACATCCTTAGTCCCTTAGGGACTCTCACATTATACATATATAGGCTATTGCTAAGTCTCAACATATTTTTGCTATTGTTATTTTGTTTCGTCAAATTATCGTTTATCTAGTATAGCTGGTAATTATGTTATTTAGTTATTGGGACTAACGTGGGGGACTATACACTTTTGTTGTGTGGGGGTCACATAAGTACTGGTAGATCTAACATTGGAACCAAAGCTTGTAAATATGATAATGAAATTGGAAAAAGCCATTCATCCAAAGGCATTGTATAGTATTAGTTGGACCATTAGCAACAAACAAATTAATAGCAATGGGGCTATAGTCTTCTAATCAAAGACTTTGGACTCTGTCTGCTACAGCAACCTCATTAATTAATTCTTCCAGACCAGTCAACTTATCTTGAATAAATCATCAGACATTACTTTGAGTTGTATCACTTGTCTCCTTTTTTAAAAAAATTAAAAATAAAAAAAATTGTGTTGTATTTTAAATTAATGACTTAAAAGAGTAGGTTTTTCTAGCATGTGGTGTAGTCATCTTTTTCATGAGATAATCTTGTGTTGCAAGAAAAATGGGTCATACTCTTCTGTTCTCACTTAATTTATGTTCCCTTTTCATTTTTTGAATTTTATGATAGGTAATTTTGAATACTATATAGTAGAGCACATGATATAAAATCGTCGGAAAAATAAAAATCAAACACAATATATATAACATTGATTGAGATTACTAATGCATGTTAACCTACAAGCTAGCCAGTTAGATGCGATAACACGGCATCGAAAATGATCTTTAGCAATAATTAATTTATAATAATAATTTTATTGTTATTAATATATGTAGAGGCATGTATTAGTGACGATTACATTTTAGCACATTCTGTAAATGCCACTAAAGTATATAGCAACATTAGATCTAAAGACAATCAACTAATATCGTTACATGCTTTAACACTCTTTGCACCACTTTCTTTAGTAGAAGCTTGATATGAAATAGCAATCGTTATAGACTTTGAGATGCTTGAATAGCTGCAACCTAACCTTTTCATTATCTGGTAGATCTCCTACCTCCAGTATTAATAAGTGACAACAAGACTCCAATCCTGTACATCTGCCTGCTCTGCTATGAGTAAAATCATAAAAACTCAAATTTCCTAATGCCTGTTAAATAAGAGTCCTACTGAGAATCTAATGTCTAAGGTGTCTAAATTTCTCCCACAAATAAGATTGTGTATATTTATCACTGCTAAAAACTCATTCGTATTATAGTGTAAGTCAATATTTATTTAGTTTACACACGTGGACTGTTTGGATATATAAATGCATGACTTTAATTAAATCACAATCATAGAGGACTACTATATTTACTTTTCCAGAGTTCCATTCTGAGAAACTGATAAAAATGTATATCTTATAATTTAAAAAAATTATATAAATAATAAATAAAGTTAGGTTTCAAAATAATCCATTTATGTATTAAATAGTTTTTGGTCCTTTATATTTACCAAAAGTTAATAGTTTTAGTCTTCGCCAAAATATTTACTAAATAATATATTTTAAATTTGATGGAAACTATAAACAATGAAAAAAATTCAATAAAATTTCACAACGTAAGATTTGAATTTGATGGAACTATTAAAAAAAACAACTCCGAGAAAGCACATACTTAGAGGTATAAAGTAATGAATATACAAAATATAGACGACATGTATATTTTTATGCTAGTTTTGGATCATTGGTGCAATACCTAGTCGACTACCCCAATATTGCTACTTGACATCACTTAATATTATTCATACCCCTTAAATATTGTGGGTTCTATTGCGAGCGTTAACTTTCAAAATAGTCAAGCCAATCTTTGTACTTTGAATAATAATAGTGTTTAAACTTGTAACATCTTGAAGTATTTGATTAAGCTAGCGTTTGATCATAAGCTCATAAATATATTTAGAAAATCAATTTTTGAATGAAGTTGCAATATGTGTGTGGTCATAACTTTTAGGAGAGAAGCAAGTGAAATCGAAAAAGATAGAGAAGAGAGGAGAGCAAGCTGTATTTCAAATAAAATTTATATCTCAATTGAAACTAAGATACACAGATAACAAATGCACATATGCATATACAATTCCTCCTCTCCCCTGCCCCTTCCCTCTCTCCCAAAACTCGTTCTCCTCTCTCCTCTCTCCTCTCTCATCAGTCTCCCAATATCAAACTTGGACACATAGATACATATATTAGCTTTAAAATTAAAACATATATATATATTGTATCAACACTAAAATAAATCCGTGTAACGGCAAATAAATAATCAACATTTGTGATATACACAAATAAAAAAATATCAATAAAGTGTTTGATTATTGTATCACCCCTAAAAAAAAATATGAATATGGTATAACTTTTTTCATATAATAGTAGTATCATTTTTTTGATACATAGATACTATAATCTCATAAATAGTTGTATGAATTTTTTATGAAAATTATATAAAAACTTTATCAAAAACAAAAAGTTTTCTCCCTTTTCTCTCTCGGCGCAAGTTATAGTGAACTAACTTGCACCTTACCGGAAATAGGGAGGGGACGACCCAGGAAACTCACACAAAACCAGCATGAGGAAGCAATTAGGATCGGCATTACTAGTACTACAATTGAATCGAGGGAAAGCACAAACCAAAACACTGGAGAGGTAATTAATGATATAAACACCAAAGGGGTAGACAATCAACTAGAGGAAGGAAGTAACAGACAAGGGCAAAGAAAAGAGTAGTGAACATTGGCCTGAGCTGGTATCAGTAAGATCTGGAGCTGGAAAACAAAGCCCCAACTCAGGAAGCAATGGAACGGTAGAAATAGACCAAGGAACAGTGCAGAAACCTACAAATCCAAAAGAGAAACCATGGGTAAATTTTGCATCTAATAGCCTCGCTGCTAAAGGTATGAACCTGACTTATTATATACCTTCGGTGGTTATTGAAGGGAAAAAAGTAATGGAAATTTTAGCTGAAGATGTGGCACAAGATGATGAGAAGTTGGCACCATCCATAGTTGTATATGGGGTAGGTAGTTCACCAACAATAAGGGCTATCGGAAGATTTATTTCAGCGCAGGGGAAATTTACCATGAAACCAGTAATTTTGTATCACACTGATGGGTACTTTGTGGTGAGACTTGGTAATGAAGAAGAAAGGGATATAGTGTTGTGTTCAGGACCTCATTATATGATGCGAAGACCAGTCATTATTAAACCTTGAACCCTGAAATTCAATTTCAAGGACGAAATCTTAACCATTATTCCATTGTGGGTGAAATTGTCAAATTTTACCTCTAAACTATTGGAACTTTGTAGTGTTAAGCAAGATTGAAAGTAGTCTAGGTAAATCACTATATGTAGATAAATTTACAACATATGTTAGTAGTATCTCACTTGCAAGAATTTTGGTAGAAGTTGATGTCACAAGACCCTTTCCTAAGATGATGAAAATGCATGATCCTAAGGGGAAAGTGATAGAGCAGCAGATATGGTATGATTGGAAGCCACTATATTGTCAGAAATGTCTACAAGTTGGACAACCATGCACAATAGCACCAGCAGCAAGGAAAGTGCAGGAAATAAATAAGACAGAACCACAGAAGGAATGGCAACCCATCATAGTAAGGGCTAATACTGACACTACCAAATATCAACAACCAAAACAACAAAAAGAAGGAGGAGTAGAACAGAAGGAGCAAAATGAGTGGCAAACTGTGAGAGACAAGAACAATCAAAGGAAAGACAGTCATGTTGCACAAAGTCGTAGAAAAAAGTCAAGTAGTTGGGGACAACTTGCTTCACACACAAGCTTGCACCAGAACAAAGGAGATGAAAATGAAAGTGAGAAGAAGGACATTCCACATAACCTCTTTTTAATCAATGATAAGTCACATGGCATGTTAGAGGCCTCAATGAAGAAGGAAAACAAAAGGAGTTAGGGTTGTTTATTAGGAAGAATAAGGTTCAGATTATAGCAATCAGTGAACATAGAGTCAATCCAGAAAGAGCTAACACTATTATAAATAAAATCATGTCAGGCTGAAAATGGTGATCTAACACTATCATTAACATGAAGAACAGAATCTGGTGTGCTTGGGATTTTAATGAAGTAACCTTCAAAAACTTGGATGAAGATGAACAATATATACATGGGGTAGTGAGCATGAAGCATAGTGGTGTGGCTTTTCAATTCACAACAGTGTATAGCTTACACATTGTCAATGTTAGATAGCAGTGTATGACTTACACATTATCAATGCTAGACAGCAGTGTATGGGTTACACATTATCAATGCTAGGACACATTTATGGACAGGCTTAAAGCAACTACATAGGAATATTCAGGAACTATGGCTGGCTATGTGTAATTTCAATGCAGTATTGTCACAAGATGACAGGACTATTGGTAGCTTAGTACAAGCAGCAAAAACAAGGGATTTCAAAGAGCTGTTGATTGATTGTAGCATGATTGAATTGCAAATAGGAGGCAGGAATTTTACATGAACAAATGGGCATGTGTATAGTAGAATAGACAAGGAAATTGTGAATGCAGAATAACCCATCAAGATGCCATCCCTACAAATTATAGCAATGGAACCAATGTTTTTAGATCATTCTCTTATAAGTCTACAAGTAGTAGAACAGAATGTCACAAGGAAGAGACCATTTAAATTCTTTAATTGCTTAGCATATCACCCTAAGTTCATAGAAAAAGTACAAGCAAGTTGGGTAATACAAGGAAAAAATATATAGGCTGTATGGAAGAACTTAAAAAGGGTGAGAAATGAAATGCGGTAATTGAATAAAAAGAAATTTATAGGAGTAACAGAAAAGGTTAAGCAGCTGAGAAAGGATATAGAAGAGAAGCAAAGGCAAATGAGAATTACTCCAATCCCACAGACAATCTTAGAGAAGGAGAAAAGACTGAGGAATGAACTGTATAGGTGGAGCAACATTGAAGAAAGCATCTACAGGTAGAAAGCCAGAATACAATAGCTATAACAAGGTGATGCCAGCACTGCATTGCAAGCATGAATGAGGAGGCTGCAAATCAAATCACAATGTTAGTATAGGAGAATGGCAACACTATTAGGGAACCAAAGGACATTATAGAGGAGGTTATGGATTTTACAGAAAGCTACTAGGGCAAAAAAAAAAAGATCATATGCCTGTTGCAAGATTAGAAATTCTGCAGGAAGGGCATACACTTGACAGATCACAACAGCTCAATCTAATCAAAACCTTTTACTGTTGATGAGGTGAAACAAGATTTACAGAATATAGGTGATTCAAAGGCTCCAAGAGAGGATGGTTTCAACTCTTTCTTCTTCAAGAAAGCTTGGCCAGTCATAGGTGATAAGGTGATAGCAGTTATGCTAGACTTCTTTCAAACAAATGTCATGTATGCACCAATTAACAAAACCTCTGTCACCCTCATTCCTAAAGTGCAACACCCCATCACTATTAAAGATTATAGACACATATCTTGCTCTACAACCATCCATAAGATCATATCTAAAATATTGACAAACAAGCTCTAAGGTGTGATGGAATATGTAGTGGATCCAAGTCAGGCAGCTTTTGTCCCAGCAAGAATGCTGACAAACAATGTAATTCTAAGTCATAAATTGATTAAGGGATATGGTAGAAAAGAAATCTCACCCAGATGTATGCTCAAAATAGATATGCAAAAGGCTTATGATTCAGTGGAATGACATTTGATTGAAGAAGTCTTAACAAGTATAAAGATCCCAAATCAATTCATTACATGGATTATGTGTTGTGTGAGGTGTGTAACCTATTCTATAGTGATAAATAGAAACCCTAGTCTAGCTTTTAAAGCTAAAAGAGGAATCAAACAAGGGGACCCCTATCCCTTTATCTGTTTGTTCTGATTATGGACTACCTGACTAGGTTGCTGAAAACATTAAAAGCAGATAGCAATTTCAAGTATCATCCTAGGTGCCACAAGCAAAATATCATACAACTAAGTTTTGCAGATGATTTGTTACTGTTTAGTAGAGGGGATTTGAATTCAGCTAAAATGATATATGAATGCTTCCAGCAATTCTCTAAAGCATCTGGTCTAATTGCCAATCAAACAAAGAGTTGTATATACTTTAGAGGAGTATCAGGAAATATGCAACAGTAAATCTTGATACAAATAGGTTTCACAAGAGGATCACTCCCTTTTAGATATTTAGGAGTCCCTTTGAGTTCCAAGAAGTTGTTTATTGGGCAATGTCAACCCCTTATAGATAAGATACTAGAATTACAACATGGACTACTAAATTCTTATCATATGTTGGGAGCTTGCAACTGATTAAGAGTGCATCGGAATCTGTGCAAGCATTCTGGGCCCAAATATTTGTCGTGCCAAAGGAGATTATCCAGCAAGTGGAGACAATGTGTTAAAAAATGCTGTGGAAAGGGAAGGTACAAACAAAAGGGAAGGCATTAGTCTCATGGGATATACTTTGCTAGCCAAAAATAGCAAAAGGACTTAAGATTACTGATATTAGTGTATGAAATAAGGTTTTAATCCTCAAATATTTGTGGAGCTTGAGCAAAAAGAAAGATAAGTTATGGATTAGGTGGATACACTCATTCTATCTTAAGGGTAGGAACCTATAGGAAGTGAGAAGCAATCAGGCATCATGGATAGTGAGAAAGATCATGCAAGCAGACCACTGGTTGGAGGAAAGAGGTATATCTATTACTGAGGTAATGGAGGATGATGAGTTTAGTGTTAAACAAACATATAAAAGCCTAAAAGGAGAATATTCAAAGGTTCCATGGAAAAAAGTTGACATGTAATAACTTGGAAAGTCCAACGTGGATATTTATCTTATATCTGGCAATACCAAGAAGACTCTACACAAAGGATAGATTAGGGGAATGGGGCATATTCAGTGATACAAATTGTATTCAATGCAACAGTGAGACAGAAACACATGATCACCTTACTTTTACTTATTGATCATACTAAAAAATGGTATGGGAAGCAATGGGGAGGTAGTTATCCAGCAAGAACAAGTGAAATGGATGGAATGAGGAATTACAATGGGCCACCAGACATGCTAAGACCAAGACACCACAAGAAGAGATTTATAAGATCACACTGGCAGTAACTATATACTATCTATCGCAAGAGAGAAATCACAGGATCTTTCAGCACAAAGAAAGGAACAAGGAAACTATCACACGAGTAATCATCTAAGGGATTCATAGTAGAACTATTTTATTCCCTAGGCTAGCAGGAAGTATGCATAGATTAGACTTCTATCCAACAATGTAGGTTATGAGAATGAAATAGTTGACTCAGAGAGTGGGACTATGTCCACTTCCAGAGTCCTCCGTCTAAATATTGATAATCTGGTAAATAAAATATAATTACCCAAAAAAATTTATGATATATAGATACAATTGATTGTATAATAAGTATCCACTATAGAAGATACAGTTTGATTGATGATAAATATGTTAATTTTTATAATATAAATAGAGAAACTTTTTTTGATACATAGATATAATTGAAAGTATCAATCCAAGAAGAAGAGAATATTCAGTATTCAACAACAAAGCAAGAATTCAGGAAGAAAAATTTTGGTATATCAATGTTAGTCCAATTAAAAAATGTATCGACAGTCAATGACCATCCAAAAAATATTAAAGATTAAGAACTATAGATGTAGATAAAATAATTCTGGTAAAATTTTGATAAGACTTTGTATAAACAAAAGAAACATAGAGCAAGAAGAAGAAAAATCAAGCAATGAATTATAAAGAGGGAGAGAGGATAAGAAAGGAACGTAGAGGAGAGACAAAAGCTAGAGAGGTATAGGGGAGAGAGGAGAGTGACGAGCAAGAGAGTATGAGAAAAAATTTACTATAAATCTTTTTTAGTTATGTTAAATAATTGTTTAAGAGTATTGCTAAGCTATATATATAGTAGTTATGTTTAGTTAGCTCTATAACTTTTCAAATAAAATTTATAAATATTTTTTATTTGTGCTGACACAAACTTCGAAGTCGAATACTATTAAAAATGTCAAAGTTGAATTGCACCTTACTCTGTAATATCCTTTAAGTGTTCTAAGGTATTTTGTAAATGCCTTTCTTTATGATTATTATAAGGCTAGGGAATTTTGTAAACGCATTTCTTTATAATTATTTTAAGGGATATTATCATAATAAAAAACTACAACTCATTCATCTTGTCTCATTGGAAAGAAGTTAGGCTCTATCAAGATTCAAATGTAGGTGTGATGGCATTTGTCTTATTCCACCAAGACAATTCACTAAGGACAATGTAATATAAGAGTAGAGGACAATTTAATGGAAGTAATAAAGATAATAACCGAACTAAAGTAACAATATTCGAATAAATCTTTCTAAAACTTAATTTCACATGTAAATGCCTCTAATATATGTTAATATAAGATAGACATTACTAGTTCCAACTGTCTTTGATTTCATAGAACAAAAATAATATATAATAAGAAGTCCTAATATATAGAATACTTGGCAGAATGTTCCTGTTCTAAGATCATGCGCACCCAATCACCTGTCTTAGGCGCACAGATGCGCAAATTAATCCTCAAAATGCCCTCTAAATCAAGAGAAGACGACTTGGCTTCGCCCCTCAACACCTTATCCTGAATCGTGCATAGCTTACCATCATCAAACTGGTGAGCACAGATCTGCTCCATTAAGTAAGATCTAGCCTCAACAAAGTCCAAAACATTGTGAGATAGAGAAATATCAAGCAGAATCAACTAATGAGCTAGGGACCGAACCTCAAAGGTCAAGGGCCTCCCCTCTACCCTCAAAAATGCCAGACTACCCATACTAGAAGCCTTTTGTCTCAAAGCATCAGCTACCAGATTGGTTTTGCCCGAATGATATAAATGGAGACGTCATAATCCTTCAGTAGCTCCAACCACCTCCGTTGTCACATATTCAAATTCAGCTGAGAGAGATATATTTGAGATTGTGGTGATCGATAAAAATCTCATAATGCACCTCGTAGAAGTAATGTCTCTACAACTTCAACACAAACACTATGACCGCCAACTCCAAGTCATGGATAGGATAATTCTTCTCATGCACCTTCAACTGATAATAAGGATAAGCTATAACTCTCCCTCTGCATCAATACACCAGTCAAGCCCACACCAGTAGCATCAAAAGACTACAAAGTGAACCCCCTCCTTAGGTAATGCCAAAATAGGTGCGAAAGTCAATAACTCCTTAACCTTTTGGAAGCTTGCCTCACACTCTTTCATTCACTGAATAGATACGTCCTTCTGGGTCAGTTGAGTCAACGAAGCTTCAATAATGGAGAATCCCTAAATAAATCATCGATAATAGCTTGCCAAACTAATAAAACTCCAAATCTCAATGACTAATGTAGGTCTGACCCAATCTCGAACAACTATCACCTTTGCTAAATCTATCATAATTGCCATATTTTATAATGACATGCCCTAAGAAGGATACAGACTCGAGCCAAAACTCGTACTTGGAAAATTTAGCATATAACTTATCTTCTCTCAACCTCTAAAGTACAGTCCTCAAATATTGAACATGATCCGCCTCATTCCTAGAATAAACAGAAACGTCATCAATAAACACTATCATAAATGTGTCAAAATAAGACATAAATACCCGGTTGATCAACTCCATAAAAGCGACTAAGGCGTTAGTCATCCTAAATAACATAACCACGAGCTCGTAATGCCCATAAAGAATCATATAAGCCATATTTGGGATGTTCAGCACTCGAAATCTCAATTGGTGATACCCTAATCGTAGATCAATCTTGGAGATACCGAGGCACCCTGTAACTTATCAAATAAATCATCTATCCAAGGGAGAAGATATTTGTTCTTGATGGTAACTTTGTTTAGTCGGAGATAATCAATACAAATCCACATAGAACCATCCTTCTTTTTTACGACTAGCATCAGGGCACCCCAAGGTGAAACACTGGGTCTAATAAAATCCTTCCGTAGAAAATCCTCCTACTTTTCCTTAAGCTCCTTGAATTCAGTGGAAGCCATCTAATGAAAGGAAATTGAGATAGGCTTAGTGCCCGGCTCCAAGTCTATAGCAAAATCGATGTCACAATCTGGAGGAATACCAGAGAAATCTATTTAAAACACATCCATGAACTCTCTCTCGCCACTCTCTCATCCTCAAAAGAAGGCAACTTCTGGGAACAATCCCATACATAGGCTAAATATGATAAGTAACCCCTATCCATCAAACGTTGAGCGTGAACATAAGAGACCACCCGCTTGAGGTATAAGTCTGGCACACTTGTCCATACCAAATGAGGCAAACTCGAGGATGCCACCATCACAGTCTTGGCATAACAATTAAGGATCATATGATGAGGTGATAAATAATCTATGCCCAACAGAACATCAAAGTCAACCATGTCTAACATGATCAAGTCAGCCTGGGTCTTTCTACACAAATATATCACTATACATCCCTGATAAATGCAATCTACCACTAAGGACTCACTCACCAGAGTGAAAACATAAATAGGCACATCAAGAGTCGCATGCATACCATCAATATCCGAAGGAAAATAGGTCGATACATATGAATAATTGGATCTTGGATTAAATAGTACTAAAGCTAAACCCTGACAGACCGAAACAATACTTGTGATCACAACATATGAGGCCTCTGCCTTGACCCTACCTGAAACAACATTACATACCCTACATTCCACTAGCCTGGGACCCACGATGAGCTCCACCTCGTACACCACCTCTGGCACCCCTAGTAACACTTCTCGTACTCTGTGAAGCACCTCTAGTTGTAGGAGCTGGTATAGATCAAGTCGTTTGTGCACTCGATTAAAAAGAAGCTAGAGTATGCCTAGGGCAATCCTTGGTCAAATGGCCAAACTCATCACACATATAGCAACCATGGGGACCTAAACACTGGAGGAATAACCTAAAGAACCGATATGCCCCCAGAACCTGAGAAACTTCCACGTCCAACATGATTATACTTGGGCCCTACTTATAGCCTCGGTACGCTACTCTGCCTATAAAAAAGGTCTCTACTCCTAGGTGCATAACTACCAAACTATCCATGATGTTAGGACCTCTTACTACGACCCTGTCAGGATTGTCTAATTCTTTCAATCATCCTGGCATTGTCCACAATGCACCAAAAGAGATCACCTGAAAGCATAAGGGAAACAGTAGCCTCTTGAAGATCAACCCCTTAACATATATATGAATCCGCTCAAACTCAATGGGGACACTAGACATAGCATATCTAGATAGCTCATAAAAGTGAGCCTCATACTCAGACACGATCATAGAACCCTGCTCCAGCCTATTAAACTCATCTTGGCGCTGGTCTCAAAGGCTGTAAGGCACAAATTTCTCAAGGAATAGCTTTGTGAACTGCTCTCAACCCATTTTAGGAGTATCGGCTAGTGGGCAAGAACTGACCTCCACCACTCTCTAGCTATACTTGTGAACTGATAAGATGTATAAGCTACCCCATGAACCTCAAGGATGCCCAAATTATACAACCGGTCTTGGAACTCTATCAAGAAGTCATAAGCCCCATCTTTTGATGTACCATTGAACCTAGGAGGAGCCAATCTCACAAATATCTTGAAACTCTTTTAAGATAGTGACATAGCAGCACTAGCAGAAATTGGTAGGGCTGAGAATATCAATGGTGCAATAGAGAGCATTAGGAATGCCCTTGAAGTTTGGAATCACACGCTAGGTCTCAAAATGGGGGGTCTAACGGACACAAGAAGAATTGATGTACCTGAAAGATCACCGTGGTAAGGGCAGTCTCTAACCTCTCAAATAGCCAAACTAGTAGCACCTGAAGTGCCAGTGTAGGGTCTGAAACTATAGGAGTAGGTGTTGGATCCTAGGCGGCCCCTTTAGCTCAAGCATAGGCTCAACAATGGACTCTGGGTCAATAGCAGGCTCTGGGTCAATAGCAGGCTCTGGTGAGGCCTATCTAGATCGTCCTTGAATTAGTGTCACGCCTCTGGCATTGCCATGGCCTCGACCTCTGACTCTCCACAATCATTGCCTCACCCGCGGACTAGGGCCTCAGCAGTAGGTACGGGCTCTCCTTCCATAACTCCAACTCCACCCCTCGGCATCTACGCAAAAAGAGTGGATTAGAGATATCCAAATACTTGATATGAAAGAACACATGAAAGGAACCAATAAAAGAAGTTTATCTTAAAAGCATCATGTAGCCTCTAAAAGATAGATACAGATATCGCACGACTCTACTAGAAACCCTGCTCTTTGATTTGTGAGACCGGTGAACCTAGAGGTATGATACCAAACTTTACATGACCCCAAAAGAAAACAGATTATAACTAAAAAACCTCACACCCCAAAATAAACAATAATACTTATACCATAAATAGATAAATAAGGAAAAATGCAGTACAAGACCAAGATATCCAAGACCTAGTGTCATAAGTTCGAAAGAGCATCTAAAGTAATATTAAATCAAAATATATACAATAAGTCTCAAGAAATACAATAAAGACTACTAACTATAAGATAGCATCTAACGAGAATTCAAAATCCTGAACCTCACCACTATATGTGGTTAGTGTCAACTGCACCAACTGGACTCAACTGACACGAGAAAGTCCCTAACTAGAAGCTGCACGAAAGAAGAAGTAGCGGTGAGTACACATGATATGTACCAAGTAGGTTTAAACAAATGAACATAGAGAATCAAATAAACTAGGACCGCTTCTACCTATACCAGGAAAATCAGTCTGGTAAAGTGTCACCAATATAATTATATAATCATCATATATATAGTACGAAAATGAGTAAACACTTATCACAATACAATATCTCACTCAAATACAATAGTGCAATGATATCAATAATGATGCAATGTATACAATGCAAGGTGGGATCAAGATTGTCGCACAACCCATCGTATATACCCCTAATCGATCTAAGGTTCCATAAATTAAGGAGACCCATGGAGACCTTGCAAGCCATACACCTCAATCACAATCAAAGTACCTTATATCTCCTTGCCACCTCTTTGTGGTCAAGGATTATGAAAGGTGTCACATTTTGTTACAAAAAGGTGATGCCACATTTCTTAAGTTATCAAGTGTTACTATATACAATATGAGGATGCATGATAATGGAACAAGAGACATAAGGAATATTCATGACTACAAGCATAATAAAAATCACAGTGTTTCCCTTATCTCGATCATTTCATGATAAAATCGCCTCTTTTATTCACAATAGGCCATCAATTTTGTTAGAGTAACCAATTACAATTCCACTATCTTTTACGTATGAATATCTCAACCATAGTCATGATTCTCAATCATAATTCACAAGTATACTCTCTTTCCATGAACCACAATCACAAAATATCATACATCCATGTTTCCACATCAATCACAATCGAATAAGAACCCGCATAGGAGCATCATATCATAAGTCTGGATGCATACACATCATATCACCCCAGAATATATCATATGGATATTCAATTACTCTATCTCAGTCCTAAAGAAGAATAAGCTAAACCTAATTCAAGACTGAACCGCACACGAACACATCAATTGGAAGATTGACTCATGAAAAATTGACTCTGAATCATCAAACCATTATCAAGAATGCAATCGACATGTCAAAAGGAGTTTATTGATACCCATATTACCATCATTGGGTTCGGAGATAAAGTCGTCCAAAGATTAATCAAATTTTGAAAATACCAAATCTCAAAATTGAGTGTAAAATCATGTTCTATATGAAAAATGAAACTCGTGGGTGAAAATTCCATAAACATTAAGTGAAAAATAAAGTAGAAATAATCAGTTCTTCTCAAGTCAAGGATTCTAGAAATTCATGAATTTAGAAATTAAAACCAAAAAATTTTGTGCTGAAATCATAAAGTAAGTAACGAAAATTCAAGGTTTTAAGTGAAAAATACTTATCCAAACATTTTCCTAGCAAGATTTTCTTAAAAAATTGCCACCTTAGCTTTTGAAATTCAAAAATGGAGGAATTGGGTGTTTTCACGATTAAACCTTTTCAAGCATTTAATGACCTCCACGAATATGGATCCCATTCGCAAATGTGGAGTACAAGACCTCAACCCTCCGCCGCGAACGTAGGAGAAGCTTTCGTGAACACGGAGGTGACCCAAACCTTTACTCTGTGAACACGAATCCTCTGTTGCGAATGCGAAGGTCTAAGTACAGGACCTCCGCGAATGCGATCGATGTGATCGCGGATGTCAAGGGACCTGCACCAGACACCAGCAATTATCAACACATAAATTTTCATGAAATATGACCATTGGGATTCGTTTGAAATTTTCTATACACAAACTATATATGCTACTCAATTAAGTTCAGTATTCTAGATTCAATGGAATTATTGAATCGAATTCGAGATCTCCTTGATTTGGAACCTGATAAAATGCAACTGAGCTAGTTTAGAACATAAAAAGACCATAATGCCATCGAAAATTCTAAAAAATATGACGATGTCATTCCTAGGCCTGAAATCACCTCCCCGAGTCCAACGAAACTATCATAAATTCAATCTGAGCACTCGAACTCAAAATGTTGACCAAAGTCAAACCTAGCTCATTCTAAATCAACTTTTCTAACTTAAGACCTCAATTTCACATACGGACTCCGAATTTAATTCTGACACTTTTCCTTGGCAATTTCCACTTTCCAAAGCTGATGGAATCGATAAAATTTCATTTTGAGACCCGAAACTCCAAATGACATCAAAACTCACTTTTTGAATAACTTAAACCTTAAAACTCAAAAATTCGTAATGTTCTCAACTTTTTTGACTTCTACCCAAAACCAACCATGCAATCTGATCAAGTAATATCAGAGGCAGCTAATGAGAGGGGTGAAATAGTAACTTTTACAGAAATTTCTAAAATGACCGCTAAGGTCATTACAAAACTGATAAATCTTTTCTTATAAATATGATGGAAATCCATAAGAAAAGATACATTGTCATGAAAATGCACTTGAAAATCTTTAAATAGACACGATCTCTATATAGAAGTTATGTTTTTCTCTTTCTCTCCATCTCAGATAAAGAATACTACAAATAATCTTCAAGATTTAGAAGATCAAATTCTTAAAACAAATTATTTCAAAGGAACAAAATTAGTGTTTTTACCATTCTTATATATTCATATCTCTATCTAATAATTTACCTATGATCCTCAATGAATTTTATAAAAATATTTCAACAAGGAGCCGTTCTTTTTTTAATTAAAATGCAACATATCTTCTATTCTTCCATTGCAATGTAACTTGGAGATATCTTACTTTTGTATATTTATTTGCTGAATATTCTTTCTGTTTTGTGATGTTCACCTAGGACAAAAAAAAATATAGGTGTCAAACTATATCTTATAATAGTGGAAACAACTCATGTAAGGAGGGAAAGAAAAAGGTCATACATTCTAATCCGTATAACTTTTATTAACTTCAATTCTTCTTTTATAATTATCATACAAAGATACTTTTAAACAATCTTTACTATGTTTATAACATGTCAAGCAAAAAAAAATTATCATGGGTCAATTCAAGTTTAAATAAGCTTTATTGGATAGGTCAAAATACACTAAGTTCATAGATAAATAGATCGCTCATGAGTTCATTAATATTATCACCCTTAAGTGAAACATCAGGAAATTACACTCAATGTCTTTGGAACACTACGAAAATTAGGTTAGAAACTGTGGGTCAAAATAGATATATATATTCATCGATTATGGTCGAGTAAAAACTTACGGACTACACTACATCTGAAAATGATGGATTAATTAAAATCAAGGGATGTTTGATCGATTTCCTTAAATTTAAAAAATAATTATTTTTACTTAAAAATTGATAATATTAAAAGAAATTAAAGGACTCCATCGATTTTAGTCTCCATCAAAATTCAACATATCAACCTTCAAAATCAATCTTATAAATGAATAACTCTATCCATGTGAGTTTTAAATCATATTGAATGCATTTAAACTATTTGGACCAAAGTGGAATAAAAGGGGACCAAACAAAAGAATTGAGGATTCATTCATGTTATGTCTACATGTTTTAGATTTAAGGTACATCTGTTTTCGAAAGAGATATTGGTTGTAAAATAATTATTTTCGGAGTATGCCTTTATTATCAAATATACGAATTGTTTTATAAATATTTTCCATGTATAATCCACATGGATAGTTGTTTGAATGTAATAATTTATATGATCAAACTTTTAATGTCTACACATATTTTGCAACAAATTTTAAAAGTGATGGAAAAGATAAATTGCAATCACAAATAAAATATGAAGAAACATAAAATTTTATTGATAAGTATATGGGTAGAAATTTGTTCCTCGCTTGATTCTCGTGATTCGGGGACCATTAGTGGTGTATTCTCGAATGTATGATGATTTTGACTCCTTAAGTCACCATAATTTGATGTCTTATGGGATATTTTGAAATGTCTTTTCAAGGGAATATAGTACCCTTTATATAGGCATGAATTAGGGTTTAGGATTGAGTAGCCTCTAAGAATTGAGTAGCGTCCAAGAAATCATGTCTGAAATAAGACTCATCCTGTAGAGTCTAACAAAATTTCGATGTCTACAAATGCCCCCTGCTTCAAGGCTTGTCGAAGTGTAGACTTGATGAAACTCAAAGACAAGGCTTGAAGTACTTATTCTTTCACCGTTGCTGGCTTCGGATTTGTAAATCTTGATTTATGAGAGAAGGAATGAAGGGCAGATTTGGTCCCATTGGGCATGTCAGTTTGTTTACAACAAATTTTAAAAGTGATAGAAAGATAAAATGGAATCACAAATAAAATATAAAGAAACATAAATTTAATTTATTGATAAATAATATGGTTACAAATCTGTTCCTCCTTTGATTTTTCTCTCATAAAGTTTCTCCATGATTCGAGGGTCGTTTCTCCATGACTCGAGGCCGCTAGTGGCATATTTCTCAAACTAGAATGATTTTGACCTCCTTAAGCCATCATATTTTGATCTCTCTATGGGATATTTTGGCTAAAATAAGACTAATTTTGTAAAGTTCTACAAAATTTCAATGTCTACAAATGCCCCCTGCTTCAACGCTTGTTGAAGTGTAGACTTGATAAACTCTAAGACGAGGCTTGACTCGCGGCTTTTAGCTTCAGATTTGCAGATTTGATTTAGAGAGAAGAGATGAAGAGGCAGATTTTGTCCCACCGGGCGTGCCAGTTTCTTTGCAGCAAATTTTAAAGTGATGGAAAATAAATTACAATCACAAATAAAATATGAAGAAACAGAATTTTGTTCATAAACATGTGGGTACAAATCTGTTACTCCCTTGATTCTTCTCTCATGATATTTCCATGATTCGAGGGGCCTTAGTGACGTATTTCTCCAATGTAGCATCATATTTTGATCTCCCTGTGAATATTTGAGATGTCTTTTCAAGAGAATATAGTACCCTTTATATAGGCATGACTTAGGCTTTAGGATTGAGTAGCCTCCAAGAAACCCTGATTGAAATAAGACTCGTCTTATAGAGTCCTATAAAATTAATTTCGATTTCTACATTTGTAATTTATTTTTTTTAAAAGAAAGTACTTTTCAAAAGTAGTAAATTGTGTTTGACTATCAACTCAAAAGTACTTTTACTAGCATTATTGCTGCTAGTTGTGTTTCATTAAGTTTTCAATAAATACTTTTAGAAAGAAATTAAATGCTTCAACTTCTAAAAAAATAACTTATGCTATGAAACAGTTAATTTTGTTAAAAAATAACACAATCCTCTAAATAAGTTTTTCTTCTCTTAAATAAATGTTTTTTTTTTTACTTCGAAAAGTTTGTCTGATCAATGATCATCAAAATCTACCAATTCACAAAGATACTTATCCTTGCTTAGAATATAGATCTTAGTTACGAGTAAGGAGGTATGAAGAGTGGATTGACTCAAAATTTTCAAATATTAAATTAAATTATTTGTTTTATGTTTTTAAAATTTTTAAATCAAATAAAATTTAATAAAAATAAAATTTTTCAACCCCCAAATATTTTTGAGTTTTTTCGAATTTTGGATATTTTTGATAAAGTATTCAACAAATATATAATTAACTTGTGTTTCAAATATTTTTCTAATCCTACCAAAATATAATTATCTAAGGTGTTTCTTAAAAAAATATATATATATGATATAAGTCTGACACTAAAATATTCAGCAAAAAATAATAATGAAATCACATTAAAAAATTACAAATAAGTAAATCATTATAAAAAAAATCATATTTTAAAAGTACCAAATCATGTTAAAATAAGTCTAATAAGTATTAATTACATGACTAAACGTTAAAAAAATAAGTTATATATTGTAATTGTCTAAACCAATGTAAAACTAAAAAATAAATATCCAACATTATTCTCATTTATAGTGGTTGAATTAAATTTATTTTGATAACATCGGCATTGATTTAATTTTGATTTCAATTGTATCAGAGGTACTAATATCTATGGGCTATAACTTATGTTGGATTATTCAAAATTATAAGTCAAAGTGCAAATAATATGTTAGAAGATAAAAACTATGAAAAAGTATAAGAAATTTATAAATGGACTCCTTATAAATTATATCAAAGTAAATACTTTTTTGTATAAAATAATTTTAAAACATTGTCTATATAATGTTGGGTTGGTATGGTCTCAGAATGACTCTTTTAAGTTAAAACCAAACTAAACCAAGTATTCTCCAGGGGTTTTCAATACCAAACAAAGTCAAATCAAATCATTAGTCGAGTTTTTTCCTTGATTTACAGTTTGGTATGATTTTTGATTTGATTTTATTCATTCCCGGTCATGAGTAGGGAATATAGATATCCTTGTCCCAAAGTACGTATCCTTCTAGTATTTTTCCGTCTTTATTAGGAAAAATAATAAATACAACATATTATTCACTAAATTGCTCCAATTTGTAAGACGCTTCTTGAGAATTGAGCACTATTATTTCATTTGTTTATGTTTACTTATTATATTTTGCTTCGCAGGAGTCGATATAATTAATATCTGAAGCAATAAGAGGGAGGTCTTCAGATGGTAAGCATCCCACACTTCTAACCCGAAAATTGTGAGTTCGAATCACCAAGGGAGCAAAAAGATTAGAGCTCCTAAGGAGGGGTAAAAAAAATATTTTAAAAAGAACTAATATTTGAGGCTAAATTGAATCAAATTAATTTAATATTTTGAACTTGAAATTTAAATATTTGATAATTATATAAAAACTACTATAAATTACAATTATGCTCAAATTTATACAATGATAAAATATATCTTAAAACATTTGATCAAAATCCATGCAAGTAACTGAAAAAATAATAATAATTCTTTAACATTAGAATATAATAAAAATTAATTACTAATTATTGTTTAATTTTTTTAAAAAAAAAATCATTTGACTGTATCTTCTTTTTGATTTCCTTTGCTTAACGGAAACAAATTTTATTTTATTAATCTGTTCAAGTTCATCCACTTATCACACATTATTATTCAGTACATACTCTTACTTTTTACACGACAATTTTAAAACATGATGGTCTTGTGTACTTCTTTATTATGATTGTTGTGTGGTAACAAAAATCAACTTGAGTACTTCATCCATAACAAATTGGAGAAAAACATTATTGAAGGGATCTATTTCAAGTCTTCTTGAATACTATTGACCGTTTATTTTTTTATTTTAAAAAAAATTCAATATTTCATCTTTGTGTAGTGTGGCAAATAGCAGATTCAAGATTTAAAGACTGTAAATGCTTATCTGATTAAGGTAAACAATTTAATGTTGCCAATGGGATTTGATACCTCACCTGACAACTCACTCTAAACCCCTTAGGAAGGTGCCCAGAACCAAAGCACCATTAGTAAGTGCTTATTTTTATATTTATACAATTTTTGCATATTTTCTATATAGATACACAAAAAAAATTCCGCACCTGAATAAAGAGCAATGAATCTTAATATCAATATTACTTAGTACTCCGTATTATAATTTCCAATTTTACTGATGATAGGGATTATAAGATAGATAATCAAATCCTCACTAACAAGATAAAAGTTCATTGGAGCTACTTAGATCCTCTAAACTTGTTATCACTTCAATATAAAATTGTAATGATCATAAGATTATGTCAACATACTCATTGTTTGATTCAAAACAGAATACATCAATGACCACCTAAACAGGCGGAGTTGGCATAATGTGTGTATTGTATTGCACACATATTCAATGCATGAACAGATTAAATTTTGTCTTCCATCATCCACTACCATATCCAACCTTCCCCTCCACTGTAATCTCTAGATGTAGCATATCAAATCTTTCTTTTAAAATTAAAGCAGATATTCAAATAGTAAGATGAGAAATGTTATGCAACAATATGTAGCCTTAATAATTTTAAATATAAGAGGCATTTCAGTTATTTGATTCTTTCTCTTCGGCTTCAATTCTGGAAAAAAATGATCAATTTAAAAAGAATGATGATAGTGATTATGGTAGCTAAACTATGGATAAAAGCTTGTGACCTAAATTAATGTTAAATTCAGTGATTATGATGCCTAAATTTGAAGAAAGGGATGGTGGTAGTGATGAGTGATAATGCTCAATATGAAAAAAATAAAATAACAGATTTTGGTGGTCAATGCTCAGATGGAGTTGGTGAGAGAAAAACAATTTTTTATGAAAATGTAATTTTTAAAAAGTAACAACAACAACAACAACATACCCAGTAAAATCCCACAAGTGGGGTCTGGGGAGGGTAGAATGTACGCAGACCTTAC
>JAPFFP010000008.1:7250874-7266224 GCA_026153255.1 Solanum medicagineum | reverse complement strand
ACGAACCAAACCAATTTGATTTTTCCGTTTGGTGTCGGGGTGCGGTGGGGGGCAAAAAAAATTACTTCTATTTATTTTTTATTGAGGCAGGCATAAATACTGGAATATCGAAAAATCAAACCAAACCAAACAAGTTCGATTTTTTGGTTCGGTGTCGGGATGGGGGGGTGGGAGGCGAAATTTTTTATTTTATTTTTTATTGGGGTGAGCATAAATACCGGAAAATCAAAAAATCGAACCAAACCAAACTAATTCATTTTTTTGGTTTGATGTAGGTGCTCTTTTCTCAAAAGTTCAGTTATTTGATTTGGTGTAGGGGTCTCAAAACTTCGGTACACCGAAGAACCTAACTTTTATTAAAAAAATTGAAAAAAATATAATTTTTTCAAAAATAATTATTTGGGAGTAAGGTTGAGGTGATTGGGATTGAACATTAACAATTTAGCTTTGACTCAATCTTTTTTGGCTTCAAGAGAATAACGTGGGTTGGAACCATTCTTATCCAAACCATATTTGATCAAATCCATATTTACCTATATTTTATATATGGATTGTGATCCAATCTAATTTGGCTCAATCCATCCAAATCCAATCCAATCCACCCATTTGCCACCTCTACTTCACACACATATACTACGGTCAAATACTTTAAATAAAATCTAGAACGAAAAATGTTAAAAGATGAAGGTAGAACATCAAGACTACTGTAAGTTGCAGAATGAGTAGAATATTGAACAAAATATTTATGTATACATATTTGATACTTACACACATATATTATGGTCAAATACTTTAAATAAAATCTGTAACGAAAAATGTTAAAAGATAAAGGACAGAGAATACAAAGTGCAAAGCATTTCTAGAACGCATCAAGCATCATGTGAATTTAGCCACCTACGGTCATCCTTGGTAGTTTCGCCAAAACAAGTACCAACTTTGCCACTTACTATATGATGAAATAAAAATTGCATATGTTCACATTTCAGACATCTTTCTCATCTATGGTCAAGCATGGCATGCTCCGAATATCATATTCCAATTTAATCACATGCATAATAATATATGGTGCTACTTATATAGTAAGGCTAACGGACACCAAAGACTTCATGTTGCAGCAACACAGAAAAGTCTCCAAATCTAGAAATAGTAGGAGCTAAGACTTTGCCACCACAGGCAACACTTAGCAACACAGAAACTTTAGCCCAAAAGTACACAAAGGAAAGATGGAATTACCATCCAACAATGACTTCCTTTGGATTCACCTTCTGATGAGATGATAACATATTGTGATGATAATCAATATCCAAGGCAACCTAAAATGAAAGACAAATTACCCAAAAAAAAAAACAGTCATCAAGAGCATTAAAAACATCTAGAAAAGAAGTACGGTCCATAATTTTCACACAAAAAATACGGTGCGAAATAGAAATGTCATTATCGCTCATTGCAAAGTTGAGAATAATATAAAAGGCAACACCAAAAAAAAAGGAAATTTAAAATATTTAGCAATTTGGCAGAAACTGCACTCTCAAAGTGTGATCAAAGGCTTGTTTCAGGCATGCTTAGCTCAATACAATGCAAACTAGGTGCTTAACCAGTGTTGTCAAAGGCAAAAACCATTAAAAAAAAAAAAAAAAACTGCACAATGTCTACTGGCCTTGAGTACAAATTAGAATTAAAAAAAATGAGCTTTTGCAAACAAAGGAGCAACGGAAAAAGTACCAAAAGCACAAACAACAATCACATTAAAAAAAAGTAAATTGAAGAAATTACACCCAAGTGGAATGAAGCGAAAATCATTAGAAAACCTTAAGCCCAATATAATTATTAAGATGCAATTTTAAGTATTAACCTAGTCAATTGACTTCCAATAACTTCGGATGAAAAAAAAAATGTATAGGAAAAGTTTTAACTCCAGACAAATTTCCTTCCATAATGAGTAACAAATATATTCATAGAGTTTCTTTCAACGATAAATATATTTCTCTGCCTGTTATATTTATGTTAGAGTTGATGTCTACAAGAAGAATCCATGGGAATTGAAGTGCATGCCTTAGTGCTTTGATACAAACACTGAAGTGCCACCAAGTGAAGAAAACACCATCTTGAGCTTGATTTTGTGTCAGGCTTAAGCACCACCTCAAATGAGCCGTTAATAGCAGTAATTGCTTTTTCACGCTTAGACAACATTTACTTTTAACCCAGACACCCACGTTAAGACATGCATATTAAACATTCACATGCAAATCTTGAAGGGGGCATCAGTAAAATAAAGCAAGGAAATACGTTAACTGCACAGGTATATTAGGAGGTCGCGAATTAGAGTAGCAGGCTAATGGGTTGGTAGGGTTAGGTGGATGTCTGGCATTGGGGTATAGTAGGGTAGCAGGAATAGTCGTGTTTATATCATGTTTGTCATCATATGTCGTATGTGTGTAAAATTTATCGTATTTCCATATTGTTATGTGTTTTTCGTCATTAGTCGCTTTCCTCTCTTTTTGTCATATTTAGTTTATTCTGCTTATGGGTTTTTGGGACGAGCGTTACCAAGAAACCACCTCTCTACTTCTATGAGGTAGTGGTAAGGTTTGCGTACATTCTACCTTCCCCAGACCCCACTTGTGGGATTCCACTGGGTATGTTGTTGTTGTTGCTGCAGCACAGGTATATTAGGATAGGTATGACTTAGTGATTAGAAATAGGAAATTTTAAAGAACTAGAGTAAAACACTACACTGATATCACTTAGAAACTTAAAACTTCATTTCTGTATATCAGAGATACAAAATGGTAGTTGAGCTTGATGTATAGGGTTTCTAGTTCATGTATTCCACTTATTGTAGCGTCTTAAAACCTTAATTCTTAAATATGTATTTCTAGTTATTTTTAATTGCACCTGCACATTTTATTCTTTTTCTATATTTGTGCCTTTTTGATTACAGCACATGCTTTAATCACACTTTGTGTTTAAGCTCTAGTAGACACTGCACCTTTTACACTCTTTGCATTTGGCAACGCTTTATTGAAGATATTTCGCAAGATCATTCAGCTCTGACCAGCCTTTTGGACCAACCACAGCCTTCTAAACTCAGTGGGTAATAGGCCCTCCCCTCTACCCTTCTCCACTAAAATACTTCGCTTTGCATGGTGTGGGGCTTGAACCATTTACCTCAGCCACAACAATCAGTTATTTTTCTGGCAAAGTTAATAATCATAGTAATCAAATTTAAGTACTTATGTAGGTAGTTCATCTAGCTTTTACACGTCTATTTATAATACTGAAATCCTCTAATAGAGTCATTTTCCTCATATTCCAAGTAGCTAAAATAACCAACAGCATTCCACCTCCATACTATCATTGCCATTTATTGCAATACAGAACCTCCTTTCTCTTCAGTTACCTATATAGTAATATACTTATTCACGTATCAAGCCCCACTTTTTTCGACCTCCAAATAAGTATTTGCTACTATGATAGAATCTGTATAAACTTCCTCAAGTAAAATTATAGAATAATATGAAAGGAGGCAGAGGCATGCCCAAGAAGGCTTTCAGCTCAAAGACAGATAGCGCAGGATTTCAACTTTGGGTTCTCATGGAAAAGGAAACAAAATAGAAAATTGACATTCAAGAAAGAAGGTTGTTGTAGAGTTCCACGGATAAGTAAAGGTCAATCAATTGGTATGTCACAGAAGTATTTCGTGTACAAACATGGTGCCAAAAATAACAATTTCCTTTACAGCGATTAAGCATATCAATTTGCTAGTGTTCATGAACAACAAAAACAAAGAAGAGAAATGTATTTTTGAACCTGATCTTGTGATTCGCTGTGGGGAACGGCATAGGAATTCCGAATGTCGACGGTACCATCAGGCAATACTGAGCCAAGAAGAGTGCCAATGATTCGGTCGGCTTGATCGGGACGTCTGACATAGCAATCACATATGTTGAATATGACTAAAGGGTGAACCTTAGCGGATGAGCTGGTTGAAGATTGCAAGATGGTATGATCCATTGCGAACAAGACGATAGCCGTAATGTTACTAGGGTTTCAGACCAGACTTCGGAATGTATTTCCTTTATAAGTAGTTTGGTTCTCAATACTTTTGGGTCCAAAATTAGTAGTGTGGTAGGTTCAAAATTCTACTTATCTATCGGTACAAGAGGCCACAAGCAAGGTATAGGGATATTTTAGTCCTTTCACTTGTTAGTCGGGGCAGCAGTGTGCGATCCAGATTTAGTCGGGGCTCTACGAGCTTCGGACATCGGGTGAGAAATTAAAAAAAATACATATTTTACTTTCTGTTTAAAGGGTCATTTGGTGTAACGTATAAGATATAATAATCTCGAGATAAAATGTAAAATTATTTTATTCCATATTTGATTACAGGTACAAGGTAATCTTTGGATTATTTATATGTTATTTCATATATATGATGGGATAACTTATCTCAGACTAACTTAGAGGCGAAAGGTGTCCCCGGGGCTTATATCAGGCTGATTAAAGACATGTACGATGGATCCAAAACTCGGGTAAGAACGGTGGGAGGAGACACCAAGTATTTTCCTGTCGAGTTGGGACTCCATCAGGGTTCTGCGCTGAGCCATTTCTTGTTTGCCTTGGTGTTAGACGAGCTGACGCGATCTTTACAGGAAGAAGTACCTTGGTGTATGCTATTTGTAGATGACATAGTATTAATTGATGAGTCTCGGACTAAAGTTAATGAAAGGTTGGAGACTTGGAGACACGTCTTAGAGTCCAAAAGATTCAAATTGAGCAAGACCAAAACTGAATACTTGGAGTGCAAATTCAGCGTAGAGAGGGAGGAAGAAAACTCTGAGGTGAGGCTTGCCACTCAACCTATCCCCAAGAGGGATAAGTTTAAGTATCTGGGGTCCATCATCCAGAGTAGTGGCGATATCGATGATGATGTCACACAACGTATTGGGGCAGCATGGACTAAATGGAGATTGGCCTCTAGAGTATTGTGTGACAAAAAGATATCACCCAAAACTTAAGGGTCAGTTCTACAGAGTGGTGGTTAGACCAGCGCTGCTGTATGGGGTGGAGTGCTGGCCAGAAGATGCATGTCGCAGAGATGAGGATGTTGAGATGGATGTGCGGTCACAACAAAAGTGACAAGGTTAGGAATGAGGATATTAGGGAGAAATTGGAGGTGGCCCCGATGGAGGAAAAGATGAGGGAAGCGAGACTGTGATGGTTCGAACATGTACAGAGAAGGGGTAGCGATGCTCCTGTTAGGAGGTGCGAGATGTTGATTGTGGGAGCTACTCGGAGGGGTAGAGGTAGACCAAAGAAGTACTGAGGGGAGGTGATCAGACAAGACATGGCAGAACTCGACCTCACTGAGGACATGACCTTAGATAGAAAGTTGTGGAGATCGCGAATTAGAGTAGCAGACTAAGCTCTTCTTCTTCTTACTAATCTTCTCCTTGGTCGTCTTCTTCTTCTTATTATTAGTATTTGTATTATTTTACTATTATTATTCCTTTTTTTCATTATCTAATGTATATATGTCAGTTTTATCATAGTTACTCACATGTATTATTCATTGTTAGTCGCACTTGCTGTTCCTTTACTTTACATTTAATTTTGTCATATCTAGTCTTTCTGCTTATGGGTTTTGAGTCGAGGGTTTTAGGAAACAACCTCTCTACTTCTATGAGGTACCAGTAAGGTTTGCGTACAATCTACTCTCCCCAGACCCCACTTGTGGGATATCACTGGGTATGTTGTTGTTATTGTCGTCGTTTTATATGTTGCCTTTTCAAATGGGTTTAATTATTATAGTGTTTGTGTCTGTGCGATTTAATGTGTTGGAATGTGTATATATTTTTACTTGAGGTTACATATGATATATGAGTGTGTATGTAAATTAAATTTGAGACTTTTAGGTCTTTTTGGGCGGGAAAATTAGCACTTGTGAGAGATATTCTATTTGAAGAAAGTATTTTTTTTACTTTATGTGGACTATTACTTTGTTGGATTCATTGTCAATTTATATCGTGTTTTTAAAAAAGTTTACTCTCTCTCAATTATTGTGGTTGTAATTGTTACCTTACTCCTACTTTCTTCTACATATGTAAATTTTTTCTTTTTCTTTTTTTTAATCTTCTATTTCATATCATGTGTTGATTTTTAAATAGCATAATAATTTTTTATTTTTGCAATTATTTTATATTTGTAATTCATTCCAATTTGAGACAATCTTGATTATATCAGATTTTACTTTGAAAACTAAGTATATTTATAAGTCTCCATCTTTATTTTTTGATGAATTTCATTATCATGCATCTCAATAAGTATCCTGCTTGTTGGAAGTTAAAACATGCCAGACCAAATTATGTGAGACCTTTTTCATGATTGTATTTTCTCTAAGTAAATGATTATTCGGAAAAAGGCTAAAAAAAAATTTGTTAAATAATTTATCAGAGTTGAGTGACGAGGACCTCATTCTCAAAAAAGAATTTAATATAAAGATGCTTTCAAATAAAATGGTTGTATATTTATGACTACACATTTAACAGAGCTATTGAATGTGTTTGCTTTCTTTTAATTAAGAAACAACATTGACAATGCATATGTATACGGAGTAGAAGTATCTTCTTTTACTTTAATTATAGGCGAAAATTTCTCCAGCAACACAACTTGTCTTGTTTCAATTTTATGTAGTTTCCTGATTTTTATTTATCTGTTAATGTGTTGATATTTTTTTAAAATAATGTGATGCTTGTTTTGGGAAGTTGTTGTACTAACTTTTCTCTTCTTTAATGGACTTACTCTTCCTAATCAAATGTTGTGTTCAACCTCACCTTAAAACTCATTTATAACGTATTTGAGGGTGAATGTAATACTAACATTGTTAGGCTGCAAAGGAGGAATGCACTGAGCATTTAAAAGAATATCTGAGAGCATATCATGAATATCAACATTTCTGATGGGAGTGACTTGATCTAAGAGAACATACTATGAGTAAGAAGTTACAACCAACTGTCCATTTTTACACTATCAACATTGGCTGATTTTTCTTGGAACTAACGAACTAATTGCAAATCAAAATACAGTGAGAATTTCATGATTTTACTTGGTGCTCTATTACTTTGAAACTTATATGAAAACTAAGCATCCCCTACAAGTCATATTTGATCCCAACTGTAAGTTTGTCTTAAAATTTGATTAGAATTCAGAAGTTGCATGTTATTCTTTTTTAACTAATAAAATATAACCAGCGTTCAAAATCTTGATTTAGTTTGCATCCAATTTCATAGCCATGCTAATGCTAGAGTTAGCTAAAAGTTGTGAATTAAGGAATAGATTTTGGACTTGATCCGAAGTTGGACTTTCATTTATCCAGAAGAATCTATACACAAAATTGAAGTCAAAGGACACAAAATTTGATCTAAACTAAAGTCGTCTGAATTTGAAACTAACAACCGACAACTAAGCAGAACTCAACACAATATCAATTTCTTGCAACTAACTAGAAGTAGAAGACCGACCCACAATCTAATTAAAATTCAAGTCATACACTATGTTTTTACCCGTAAAATGAAGTAAATCTACTCGATTTGTAAAAGACATATTTTTTTCCTTCAAATATCTGCAGGAAAAAAAATTATATTCTCCAAATGTTGAACTTCAAAATTTTATTCGTGATCTATTAATTTTATATGCTAGAATTTGACTTGTGTCATTTTTCACTGTAATTAAATGATCCAAGCACGAGCTTCTAAATTTAGTCATTGTCAGTCCCCAAGAATAAATTACATGATACAGATAAGACGATTTACTTTCTCAATCATCTATAACTTGATTTGGCCGTATAGTTTATTTCTTTTATAATAATTTGAACTTTCAGTTATTGAATTTATTTATTTGTGTATTTATTATTACATTACACAAGATTAACATGCGTAAAGTCATATGTTTTGACGATTTCTAAAATTTAAGGTATGCGATTTTATTACAGACTTTGGCTTATTCAATGGGTTTTGAAATGATGATGTCATAGACCCGTTTTTCAGTAGTTCTTGCAAAAGTATATAAGTTTTCATGTCATATGCTATTAAACAATCTTGTATTTTGCTACAATTATTTTTGTCTGCAAATACTGACTTTCATTTCTTTTTCTAAGATTTCAATAGTTTAGGTACAAATTATAAAATAAAAATACCTATCAAAGTTTTTTGCCACATAAAGCTAACGAGGGACGACCAAGAGCAAAAGAGTGATTTTGCTCATATAAATATCTTCCTTTCTAGAATAATCAGTTTTTTTTTTCTTTTTTTGTTCTAACAACATGGATAACTCCAAATCGTCTTCATCTCTCTTGTTGCTTCAAATTTGAAATTTCAAATCATTCCATGCACAAACACTAAAACATAATTCTTCTCTTCCTCTTGTTCCAATAACAGTGAATATATTCAGAAATCTTCATTTCAGGTATGTTCTTTAAATTTTGCTGCAACTTCCTTTCAGTTTTCTTCAGACGTCTTTCTCCCAATTTAATTGCTGAAATATATGGATGACATGAAGGTTTATATTGTTCTCATATATCTGCTATTTCTTTATAGTTTCTTATTTATCCTTAAGAAAATTAATAAATTACTAACTGATCTTATAAGGAATTCACATTTTACGGGGTTGAATTTGTTATCAATAGGTATACTTGTATCAATTGTTAGAGATTATGGATAAGCTATCAAACATCGCAGTCTAAATTCAGTCAATCTGTACTCTTAGTTTTAGCTCTCTTTATCATCTCTTTGCTATTCCAGGTTATTGTTTCTCTTAATTTTTCTCCTAGTTCAGTTTCAGTTCTCTTTAAATTTTTTAATTTCATGTTATTATTATTATTATTTTATCTTGATTTTGTGCTTGATTTTTCTTCTCACTTCTCACTATTCTCAGTTCTTATTTAGAATTTTATTCATTGTCACCAATTATTTTTCATCTCTCTTTCTAATTGTTCTTACGGTTGTTATTAATCTTCTAGTCTTTGATGTGTTTATTACATTCATAAGAATTCTCCCTGTTTCTTCCTTTGTTCCTTCGTGTTGTAGGAATAAATGCTCAACATTCCTTACTCCTACCTCAGTAGGGTGGGTAAAGAGGCCTCAACTCAAAAAAGAAGATATTAAAAGTAGGGTTACAAAAATAATATGACAACAAAATATCAAGCTTCTCGTTGTTCTTATGCGTTCTTCCAAAGTATAGTTGATAATTCAGTGCACATCCATCTTTTTAGGATTTGAAAGTTCGTCTACTGGTTCCACATTGTTGATGTTGTGTTTTTTGGGCAAAGTTTAATTGCCACAGATAAATACTATGCTTTGATTTGTGGTGATGCACCACATTGCTGCTTTTTGTTTCTACTCAATTACTCTATTGATCTTGAATATCTTTAGGGACTTGAATTACTTCATTTTATCATTGTGAGGCAAGGTCCTAGAGCAAACTGCTCATTGCTTTCTCTATGGACAGCTAAAGGAATTAGTCCTATAATTACTTGGACTCACTCCTAGAAAGACATGTATCTTCAAATCTATGCTTATGTAAAAGATAGTTAATGAGAAGCAAGCTAAATAGCTATTGATAGACTGAACAAGTTCCTTTACTCACTATGTTTTGTTTTCTCTCTTTCAGGAAGAAGACTTTGGTCATGCAGTTATAACTGGAGTGAATAGTATAAGTTCTTTACCTGAACTCCTGCTTTTTACTTTTGAACAACTTCACTTAGCAATAAAAGCTTCAATTAGTGTTATAAATAGTGAATTGATTTAAATTTTAATTTCAGGTTTACATCCTCTTCTAACAAGGTGTGTAATATTTTTTGATTTGTTGCGAGATTTAACAGTGTGCGTATATGTGATTTTTCTATCAAAAGATTTTAACGTTCACCAGGTGTTTGTAGAAATGTCTTAGCTAGAAAAAATCATACTTTGCTTACATTGTTAAGTATGAATTTTGCATAATTCTTTTAAATTTCTTGAATATTTAGAATTGTACCATAAACTTGGTGTCATCTCATTTCCACATTGGTGAATGTTACCCTTTTTCATGTTAAGAATAACATGTATTGATCCCTTTGCTAGTTCTCAGGTATTTTATTTCATCTGCTCATGTTTTAATTTCGTTACTTGTCTTAAAGGTTTAATTTTCACAACCTTTCTTAAACATATTATCCATCTACTTTATCAATTTTGTAGATGTTATTGTTATCGCTCAATACCTTTGGGTCTTATCTTCATTGTCATGTGACTATAATATTGCAACTCTTTGTAGAAATTTGTTTATGTCATTTCTTATGCAACAATCATATTGGAGCAATGTTCTTTATATCCAGTAGTCAAAGAAATATCCTATCATTCATTATATGATGATACAAATGAGGTTTCAGATAAGTTTGGTGTTGCTGCTCTTTTAATATTAGGTGATGTTGTGTTGCCGCAACAGCTGCAGGAAGAAGCAAACTAGAGGTACTTCTTCTGTTTTGTCTCATCATGAGTTTTTTTCCTTGTATGATGTTCAAGGCCTTCACTAGCATTTGTTGTGAGAGTTAGAATGTTTTTTCCATATTTAGCTCATATCCTGGTCCTCAACAATTGATTCTCAATTTGAGCCTTCACACAGACATAGGAAAATAATTTTTCTTTGACCTAAGTCTTGTGCTTCAATAACATTGACACGAACATACCACACCCAGAAAAATAGTATAATTTTTTGCTGATTTGTCTGCAATATTGGTTGTGAAGTGAAAGAAATTTTTAAATCATGTTTTCTGAGTTTTATAATGGAGATGAAATTTTTTCGGAGTTAATCATTTCTTAAGAGTGTTCGCGTGACTGAATTCGACTGTTTAAGTTTTTACAAGTAGCAGATGCTCAAAGTGAAAAAAAAAACCCTGTAGAAAAAGGGCACTGCTTATGTCGACCACGAGGTAATTCTCACACTTTCTTAATTCCAATGCTATATGCTAGATGATTATGAGAGATATAGTAGATACAACTAAATCACCCAATGATGAATATTATTGAAAAGTTCATAACCTGACAGTGGATAATTAACAAGAATGGTGACCCGTGGTTTTGAGTTTCTAAGAAAGTAGCATATTAAAATATTGTTTGAATTGATGGTTCTAAATTCCTGTGGAACATAAACATTTCACGTTGGTATCTTTCTAAAACATAGAGAATTAAATTATAAAATGCTACTCCTTTTTCTCACTCTTTCCTTTTTAGTCCGTCCCAAAAAATGTCACCTTACTCTAATTAGAAATAATTTGCCTATAAATTCCCTTTTTACACTTAATGAAATAATTTTCAGCCACACAAATATCTAAGAATGATTTTTGACCACAAGTTTTAAAAGTCTTCCTTTTTTTCTTAAACAATCATGCCAAGTCATAAAATAGGACGCAGGGAGCAATTGTAAATATTTTAGCATTCATTTTTTAGAGCTTTATTCATTTTTTTTTACTTATCAACAAAATATGTATTATTCTTTAAAGTGGTTTTCTTCATTTCTAAATTTATTCAGAGCGCTTACACTATTTACTTGATTTCAGTATTTCTTCATTTAGAGAGATAAAGATTAATCACCAAAAGCGTTTGAATATGTCTGCTCTGTCTCTTAATTATTAATGACTCACTTCCAGATATGATCGTCATGTGAAATTAAGATGCATTTTATAAGGGGGTCATAGGGTTTGATGGTCTCGATGACGAAACATTTATGTATGCTGATTATTATGACATCTTTCGTATTTCTCAGTTATAACTTTTTCCTCTTCTTTTTTCTCTTTTCTCTAAATTCTGAATGGTTCACACTTCACAGTCAGTCCCTGCAAGATTTACTTCTCCTTCCAATTATCAACCTTTCTGTTTTTCTTCAGTTTCCCATGAATAAACACAATCACTTTCTCTGTATTATATTCTTATCTTCACTTGAGTTTGTCCTGCAACCCGTTGTCTCTTTTCTCTAAATATGCTATATTTTTATTGTTTCAAGATTCCCAAGTACTGCACATTAGAATCAGAAAAAATGGTCCTTAGATCTAGAAAATAATCTAATCAAAGAAAAAAGTCAACGCGCTCCTTGCTACATCGTCTTTCTGCTAAACAACATATTCTTTCAATAATTTCAAATCCAAAACAAATTAAAAAACTAAACTTAAAACAAACAGAGACTTAATTTTCATTGAACATAGTCTCCAGAGTTGTGTGTTTCTTACTAACAGTATTCTTGCTTTTAGATAGCTTGAAGTTAGCAAAATTGAGTTATTTTATCTTTTAAAGAGCCAGCACAAAGTAACTTCTTCCAACTTAGAAGAGTTCACTACGAACAAAAATTAATTGGACTTACATGTTGTGTTAGTTATTTTCAAGGTGCTTTAAATCTATTTTTAAACATTGATACATAACAAACAAAGAAAGATTTTAGTAAGTGAAAATTAGAGTAGTAGTAGCTAAATTTTAAACATATTAAAAGAGAACACGATGAATTATGCATCTAAGTGAAGGATGTTCATTATTTTGTGGATTACCATTTTCTTGTGGATGACCTTAAGTTTGGAAGGAATTGAAAAAAGGAAAGCAGGTCCCTTGACAGAAACATAATCGTTCTTTTGTTATATTTTAAGTTTTCTCCCTTTTTGATGTGGAATTCCTGAGATACTCAAGTCTTCTCCCCTTTTTATGTGGTCTTTATGATTTTTAAGCTCTATTCAGTTGAAGAATACTTAGATTTATCTTAGATATAAATCAAAAAAAATTTTACGGGGGTGGAAGTGGGGGCGAGGGGAAATTTCCTTGCTCTCTTTAAGTTTTCTTGGATATAAAGTAGGAAAGTTCTACAAGTGGATTTCCTTGCTCTCTTCGAGTTTCTCCTAATTTTAACATTTGGATTTTTACACTTATCTGGATTGTATGTGTAGCTATTCTGGTGCTATTTTGTTTCTTGAGATGACCAGGATGTTGAACGATTGTTTACTCTCATGTGTCTGTACCATCACCCGCAAAGACTATATCACTTTATTCTTTTAATACGATAGAGACCATAAGATATTTCCAAGCTGAAAAAGGTTTACTGTAAACATGGAACTAATAAGCCCCATGAATGGACACACATGATGGTGGTTGTTGTATTACTTAATCTCAACTGATTTGCTCAATATGCTCTTTGTGGGCTTAATTTGAGTTACAAGAGGTCGAAAAAATCAGCTATCGGTGTAGTGTGGGGTCCAGCCCCATTACTTTCAACAAAGTGAAAGGAAATATGTTTGTTGGTCAAAAAAGGGAGGAATGCAAATTGTAAATTTACAATTTGAGCTGTAAGCCGTGTTGTTGTAAAGAAAACATACTTTGCCTCTTCTCTGATTGGTCAAGAGAAGAGGTGAACACGTTTTCTCATACTATAAATAGAGGGCTTCTGCCCTCATTTATACACACACCAAAAAGATAGAAAAATACAGAGAGAGCATAGAGAGAAAATAAAATATTTTCTTCTGTGAGGTATACCATAGACTATAAAATAAAATAGTCTGTGAGAAAAATAGAGTGTGTGCTTAGGAAAATATTTTTTCCTAAAAGAAATAGTGTGTTCACTATTTTTGGTATTTTTTCTCTGAGAGCCTACTATTTGTAATAGTAGAAGAAATTATACACTTGTGCCTACTATTTTGTAATAGTAGAAGAAATAAAATTAGAAGTGTTGATTGTGGACGTAGCCCAAAAAGTATTGGGTGAACAATGTTAAATATTGGGTATCGTGATTTTCCCATTTTTCATATTATTGTGCCATATTTATTGTGTTACTCCTAATTTTTCCCAACAAATTGGTATCAAAGCCAAGGTTCTGTTTGAGTATGCTCTGTGGTTGCAGCATAGTCTGAACTTCCACATCATAAAAGAATTATTTTGGTAAATAATTTTACGGGAAAAATAATGGAAGCCAACACTAGTAGAGTGGTCATTTTGAATGGCACTAATTATGCCATTTGGAAGGGAAAAATGGAAGATCTACTTTATGTTAAGAATTTTTATCAACCAGTCTTTGCCACAAAAAAGCCTGAAAAATGAAACAGATGAAGAGTGGAATCTGTTGCATAGACAGGTCTGTGGCTTTATTAGACAATGGGTTGATGATAATGTGTTGAACCATATATCTGGGGAAACACATGCGCATACCCTATGGGAGCATCTTGAGAGTTTGTATGCTCGGAAGACTGGGAACAATAAAATGTTCTTCACAAAGAAGATATTGAGTTTGAAATATATTGATGGTGCCCTGATGACAGATCACCAGAATAATTTTTAGGGAATCATGAACCAGTTATCTGCTATGGGCATCAAATTTGATGAAGAAATTCAGCTTGTTTCTACTTGGTTCCCTACCAGATTCTTGGGAAACATTTAGAATGTCATTATCGAACTTTGCTCCAGATGGTGTGATCTCTATGGATCTTGCCAAGAGCAGTGTGTTGAATGAAGAGATGAGAAGAAAATATTAAGGTTCTTCTTCGTCAGATGCCTAGTGGCAGGTTCTAGGGGGAGAAACAAAAATCGTGGTTCTCAGAATAGAGAACACAGCATGAGCAAATCTAGAGACAAACTTAAAAATGTTGAGTGCTCTCATTGGGGTATGAAAGGGCACACAAAGAAGTTCTGCCGGAAATTGAGAAGGGAAAATAGAGAAGAAAAAGAAGAAGGAAATGAAAATTGTCTTGCCACCATTGCCACCGAAGATCTTCTCACTGTCCTATGCTGATCTGATAAATATTTCCTGTGATGAGTCAAGCTGGGTTGTGGACACTGGTGCCGCATCTTATGTGACATTCAGGAAAGATTTTTTCTCTACTTATACTCCAGGTGACTTTGGAACCTTGAGTATAGGTAATAAGACTATGTCCAAAGTTGTTGCTATTGGTACAATCTGTTTAGAAACTAATGTTGGAACTAAACTAGTTCTGAACAATGTGAAGTATGAACCTGATGTTCGTCTACATCTCATTTCTGTTGGGGTATTAGATGATGAAGGATATGTCAATATCAACGGTGGAGGAAATAGAAACTCATTAAGGGTTCCTTGATTGTGGCTCGTGGCGAAAAAAGTCGTGGTCTATGCTGGACTACGGCTTCTACTTGTGCCAATATGGTGAACATAATTGAGGACGATAAATCTTCAACGTTGTGGCACAAGAGACTTAGTCACATCAGTGAGAAAGGACTCAATGTTCTAGCCAAGAAGAAATTATTATCAGATTGCAAAGGTGCTAAATTAGAAAAGTGTGAGCACTGTCTGGCTGGAAAGCAAAATAGAGTTTCCTTCAA
>JAPFFP010000008.1:7233233-7250774 GCA_026153255.1 Solanum medicagineum | reverse complement strand
TATTTATATTCTCTTCACGTATTAAGTTTTCAATAGGTCAGCTTGGTGTTAAATTCTCTTTTTTTTCTTTTTTTTTCATTTTGCTACTTAGTTGCTATAAGTGTCAAGTAAAATTGTCATTTTCGGAATTGTGCTGTTAAATTTGGAATGAGATTGTCAATAGGAACTCCTGTCTTGAAGTGCACTTGAGAACCATTCCTTTAGTATTTGAAGTTGATCCCAAAGTATTAGTTTGAGTAATTTCTTTCCATCTTCACAACTTAGATGTTACATTAAGGTGATATCTTCCTTTCCGTTTGTGTTGCTATGTGTGCTAGAGACATGCTTTAATGATTGTTATGTTTTGGAATGACATCCTAAGAATAAGGTTTCCATTTCACTGAGTTCTTCAAGCACAGATATTTAGCCCTGTGATCAAAATAACTTATGCTGTGAGTGTGCTAATTGTTTCCTTAAAACCTTATTCAAGTATTTTTTTTATGGACTACTTAAAAGATGTCTATGATTCCAATATGCAGGCTCAAATTTGTTATGGTTATGCAGGATTGATTGTTACATCTTTCCACTTCCTTTAGAAAGTATGTAGCCTGTAAACATTGATCTTTGGTAGTTCACCCTTTTTTGGTTTATGAACCAGAGGTGTCTTTGGTGCCATGCATTGATTCCTTTCTATTTGTTTTAATTGTTCTAAGTTCCATTGTATTTTCTATATTTAAATAATATGCCGTCATGTTGTATCCCTTATAAGTCCTAGATGAGTTTTGTGTTACCAGTAGTCCATTTGTGATTGGGATAAATTGATTTGTCTCTATTTCAATCATGTTTCAATTAAGTCTTTTATTCATATACTAATCTACATCTTTTCTTTATCGCATGAATTTCCTTGTTCGGGAGTCCATTGGGACTCCTATTTTCCATTAAGTTGGGGCAAAACCCCAATATTCCCATTGAGTCAGACCTCATCAATTCGCCGATCAAGGAAGCTGACTACTGAATTTGAAAGCCGAAAGTGGACTGTATACACTGCTTGTACAAAGATAAACAACGACTATATATAGCAGTGGGAAAAGACTGAAGAGCTGAAAAAGGCCCAAAACAAGTTGCAGCAGAGGCTAAAGGCCCAAAACCCCTTCGACTCTCATCTCTTATATTATTTTATTTGTATATTTGTATTTATTTGGATGCTAACATTGTTTATTATATTCTTGGTTTCAATCTAATTAGTTTTCCCAATATGTCTACCATTTATGTTGACTTTTATTTTAATGACTTTTCTTTAGAGTTTGAATTATTTCCACAAATTAGATTTTTATGAAATTTTTTTCAAAAATGGTTCAAGTGTTAGTCATTTTCAAAGTTAGTCAATTTTTAAAACTTAAATTAATTTTTGCAAAATTAGTCATCTCTTTCAAATTTAGTTAAGTTTTCGTCAATTTATTTCAAGTGTAGTCAATTCTTTCAAAACTTGGTCAACGTTTTTAAGTTTTGGTCAATTTCTTTCAAATTTAGTCAAATTTTTTCACATGTAGTCAAATTTTTCAAAATTAGTCTAGTTTTTTTATTTTCAAAGTCAGTCAAATCTTTAAAAGTTAGTCAACTTTCTAATCGTTGGTCGATCGCACGTTAGCGGTTATTTTGAGTGACTAAGTTCTTCTCAAAGTGGAAATTGAACTTGAATTTTTTCTTTGGTATATTTTAAAAGATTTTTCTGTTAGGTCTTTTAAAATATTTATTGGTTTCCTAATTATCGTTAAAATTAGGTGGCAACTTTTCTTTCAAATTTTCGAGAATTTGATTTGTTTTTAAATTAATTAAGAATTAAATGAAATTTTCCGAAAAAATTAAAAAAAAATCATTTTTCGAATTAACACCATCTTGAATCTCTCCAATAAATGGAGAGAGTAGATTCAACCCTATTACGAGTGTATTTAGTTGTAGACTAAAAATATCTTCACATTATTTTTAATATTTTGACTTTATAAAAGTATATTTTATAAATCAAATAAATATTTTATAATTGTGTGAAGCGTGAATAAGTTCACTAATTTATAGTATCTATTTGTTATTGTGTAATGTGTTGCCTAGTGACAGATCACCAATTATTGTTATTGAGCACAATTCTTAAATTTAGTTATTACGAGAGAAATGTCAAAAACACGCATAAACTATTTTCATATTTGAAATGTTAGGACTAAACATTGAAAAAGCGAGGTTCATATTTAAACTTATCACTTATTAGTTTGAGAAACACATTTCTCCCTTTCATTGTATTCTTTTGATGGTTTGTATACTACATTCTTTTTTTATTTTTTAAAAAAACATCACATAACATTCCAAATGGACAAAATATCCAACATTGACGAAAATAAAATAAATTATTAAAAAAAAAATAATAATACAACAACAACAACATTACCCCAATGCCTCAAAGGCTCCCGCCCATTGCGGGGTAAGGGGGGTCGGATGTACGTAGCCTGACCCCTATGTTTAAAACATAGCTCAACTGTTTCCGGATGACCCATGATGAGCGTCGAAAGTTGCATTGACCAACTGCAATTTCACAATTGAAAGAAGAGTAGACAGTTTAAAGAGTCATTTTGCTTTATTCTTTTATACCCCAGAGCCAAAAAATAGTGAATCTTTGGCTCCATCCAAGATTGATGGAAATAAATAAAATAAAATTTAAAATATTTTTCTTACTCCACTCTACCACCTCCTCCCAATACCCTAGCCCCCCAACCCCAAACAAAATTTACATTTTAAAAATTCTTATAGAGAATTCTTTGTGACTTGAATAATGTAAAATTCTTATATAGAATTCTTGTGACTTGAATAATATAAAATTCTCATATAGAATTCTTTGTGACTTGAATAATGTAATAAAAAATTTAATTTTATAGCATTATTATTATTGTACATTAACTTTACAACCAATAATTATATCAGTTATATTTTATCTTTTTTCAATTCAAAAGATATTGAGAAATAAAAAAAATATTAATTTTAGTAAAAATTTAATTTTATTGTTAACTAAATAAAAGTAATGATGAATTTCTAGGAACTTAGATATATGAAAATTAATGATGGGCTACAATATTTTAATTAAAAAAAGAATATATTTTTAAATAGAAAAAAAAATATTTTTAACAGAAGCATTTTTTAATCAAACTATTAGTGAATGCATTTTTTTATTCAATTTGCATATTTTTAAGAACACTTTCCTACCCTTTTCCATCGGCTAAATTATATCAAGAATTTTCATTGGTTACTTATCCCTTTGTAAAAATTTCTCGAGCGCCTTATTTGAGTTTAGAAAGATTTCACATTACTTTATGCCTATTTATTAAGCATAGCAACAATTAACTAATTATCAAATATAACAATAATTGTGCATCATCAAATCACATATTCTACCGGAGACAATTTTATCTTTTGGATTTTGGCTATACTATGACTAGGAATTAGTTTCAGTTCATCATTCTAAAACTTGAACTATTTCTCCGCTGTTATCCATTCCAACAGACGCTGTCTGCATCACCGAGCAAGCCTCTCTTCTCTGGCCTCGAGCGCACTCACCTCTTCATTTGACAGGAGATCGACAATTGGCTCATATACATCCCAGTCCCTCCTCCTCCTGAGAAGAGTCACATTTGAAATGAATGCATTCCAAAACTGGAAAGTGCTGATGAGATACGATTGAATCCTTGTTTCGATTTCCTATTCACTTTCACTTTTAATTGACTGAGAGAATATTGAGAAAATGAAAGAGTGGTACCGGATGACACTTGCTTTAGGACCAAATAGCTTCACCAGGTCCAGTGCAGGCAAACCTATTTTACTGTGAAGAATATAATTATGAGGAAAGAGACACACCGAGGATAATGTAAGAGCAGGTCTGCGATATGATTAACCAAAGACTAACATAAACAGCATAGATCAATGGCACTAACCTTGCTGAGAGATGTTCCATTCCTCTGCGTCCTTTCTTATTTGCTCTGCTTTCTCTAGCGGATGCAACACTTTGCATTGCAATCTGAAAAGTTAAATGCCAAAGATAGTCAAAAGACCTTGAATTGGCTGGCTTTCAACTACGAACACACGGTTGAATTCTCACCTCATAAAGTTGTTCTCTAATTGCTATGGCAATTGCAGGCTACACATACACACACAAAAAAGAGTCAATTATCAATACAAAAGCATACCCAGTTTTTAAAAGGCTAAAGTTATCGACACACACTTAAACTTGTCCGCATTTTTCACTTACACACATCAACTAAGACTAGTTCCTATTAAACACCTCAACCAGCCAAGATGTGAACCCCTTAAACATTTTTTCCCTACCTGGCATTATGTCATCCGCGCGTCTCATTTAAATGCAGATGACCTGGTCAAGTCATCCATTCAACATCACCCACGTAAGCTCCACGTGGGTTGACCTTTCACATCAGATTTTTAAAGGGCAATAAATCCCTAAATCAAAAAATTTCTCTCCCCCCAACCTTTCTCCCTTCCCGACCATTTTCTCTTTCCACGATCAATTTCTCTCTCCCCGACTAATTCTCGATTGATCTTGAAGAAGAAAGGCTGGTTTGAGCATCATCTTGAAGACTCTTCTCCGTGTAAGTTATGGTTTTGTCTCCCCCACTTCCCTCAATTACACGAAGAAGAGACTTTAAGATGATACTCAAATCAGCCGTTTCTTCTTCAAGATCAATGGAGAATTAGTTGGATAGAGAGAAATTGGTCGTGGAAAGAGAAAATGGTCGGGAAGGGAGAAAGGTTGGGGAGAGAGAAATGTTTTGATTTAGGGATTTTTTGCCCTTTAAAAATCTGATGTGGAAGGTCAACCCACGTGGAGCTTACGTGGGTGATGTTGAATGGATCGCACGGATGACATAATGTCAGGTAGGACAAAAATGTTTATGGGGTTCAAATCTTGGTTGGTTGAGGTGTTTATTAGGAAATAATCTTAGTTAAGGTATCTAAGTGAAAAATGCGGACAAGTTTAAGTGTATGTCGATGACTTTAGCCTTTTAAAAATAAAAAGGATATTGGAAAATGACAGCCTCACAGTTGAACAGATTGTTTAGGATGCAAGTAAAACACTTGGCATTAAAGAGAGTAGCTACCAATGATTGTTTTCTAGGAGTAAGAAGTGAGAAAGTAACGCCATTAAAATTAAGTGCATTTCAAGAAGCTATAACTACAGAAAAAAGCGTCTCTTGATGGGGTAATGTTGGGACGATATCTCATTTAAATACCGAGCTAAGAATCCGGCAACTCACCATCTACTTTCATTGTTCAAATCTTTGACAAAATTAAAAACCCATTGCTCAAATCTTTGACAATATGAAATAATCAAAAGCTCTGCCCTCTCACTCTATGGTTAACCCAATAATGAATGTTTCTTATGGGGACTGAAGCAGATTAACACGAGACAAAAGATCCTCTTTCTAATGATATTTGATGTGGTATTCTTATTTATATGTCCAGAGTTTACTTATACATTAACATCTATATAAATCTTTTAACTCATAAATACAAAGGCCTATAATATCAAGAGGTTTTGACTCCCTAATGAATGATTACCCCTTAAGAAGAAATTGCTATTCCAAATTATAGCCCAATATCTTTCTACTTTAATTGTAAAAAAGCTCTTAGTTGTATGTGTTTGTTAGTCCAATTCAAACATTTGAACTTTGACAAAATATAAAAATAAGCAAGTTCAAGGCAAATCACTCATCAGTGGCTTCTCACAGTGTGTCAAGATAAGTAATCATTTCTTAAGACGAGTACAACAAAAAAGAGCCTGGGGAAAACAGAGGATGAAATACACCAATTACAAGACAAGAACATTGTAAAAGCATAACAATAGTAATTGTTTCCTGTGTGGAACACGATCTCTAGACTCTTCCTTTGAGCAAAGATCAATATGTTGCCCATATTTTTAGGTTAAAGACCTATTTTCCTAGACTATTCATAAACTTTCCAATATTTTCCTGATAAGGTAAGATTTGGTTGAGAAAAGGAACCAAGATGATACACATTACGAAAACACAGCATCTATCACCACATGTCAGCCACATATCTCCTATTCTCTTCTAAGAATTCCATCTTTGCCCCATGTTTTCCTTAATACTCCTCGCACACCAGAAATACAAATCTACAAGACATCTATTCTTAGTCCTGGAAGCATGCTGTCTTTCCCCTTCAACCAGGCCCTATTGCTTTCCAGTCATATTTCCATAAAACACAAAGAGGATTATTCTCCAAACAGATTGTATACTCTTTATCATTCTTTAATGTCACCATTTCTTCAATAAGCTCTTAACAGTGAGAGGAATAACCCACTTGACCCCAAATATAACTGTTTTCTTCTCTAAAACCAAGTAACTAAATTCCTTATATTCTTACAACTCTGTTAATGGTCTAAGAAAATTAAAATTGTTTGACTGCATATTTTTGTCAAATAAATCCAGCATTGAAGAAAACTAGGCTACTTTCTTGATAACGGAACTCTGCATTTTTCTAGAATTTCCCTCATGAGACTATCAAGAAATGAGACCTAATGGCATTTTAGTTTTATGATTTCCCTTAAACAATCCCTCCCCATTTACAAATTACAGCAAAATCTTCCTGATGTTAGTTGTATCTGCACATGTTGCAAAATATTGAGCCCAAAATATTCAGTTTCGCATCAGAGATGCGGTAGTATCATGGAATTTGAACGTTGAATCTTGAGAGCACAGGGCTAATTTTTGGTGCCAAAATTGTCTCCCGCTGGCTGATATACACTGTAGTTAACCCCAAAAACCAATCAACCAGAAATAGGAAGAAAAAGAAGTATAGAAGGGCACCCCTTTTAACTTCATCAACCCCATTAGAAGAATATCAAATGATGATGAACATCAAACTTACAAGAATATGCAATAACAAATGAGAATTTTACGGTATTAAACACAAATACTATTTTTATTCTCAACCAACAGAAAGGAAACGAATAGAGCTTACTCCAACTTCAGGGTCTTCAATTCCCGTATCTTTACAAAATGTCCGTGCAAATTCTTCAGGATCACTCTCAAAATTGTTTAAGTCCTGAAATTAGTTTTGATTCTTTTTGTATTAGCAACAAATGAGGCCGAGTAGTTCAATTTTGATCAGGGCTCTTACCAAAGCAAGGTAGATGAAGATTGAGACATCCAACTTGTTAGTTAAACTTACCCAGAAAAAGTGGTCCTTGATAACTGTGTGATTTACTCGGAGATCAAGCTGGATGAGCCCGGAAAAGAAAAGAAAACAGATAAGTACAAGTACATAATTTTAATGATGAACCCACAGCAGTTGTGACATCAGTAAGATAGGTCTCTTTAACCCCTTGTTTGGATGGTTGTTATCCGTTGTATTGTATTGTTAGTTTAAGTACAATGTTTGTTTAGATTGTTACTTAAATTCCATGGTATCATATCGTTTAATTCCATCGTTAGGTAACGACGAAAGACCCATTTTATGTAACGACCGATTTGGTGTGGTTGCGTCGTTACTTTAATATCTTCTTCTCATTTTTTTCTTTATTTATTTATTTAATAATTCTACTTTATCATTTACTCTTATCTTTTCATGGAATCCACCACATACCTTTCAATTTCTTGTAAACTTATCATTCAAATTATGGATGTATGACATTATATAATGACGAAGAACAATACAATCTATCCAAACATTGTAGTCATTGGAACAATACAGTACGATACAATACAATACAATACAGTACAACACAATACATAACAACCATCCAAACAAAGTGTAAGAGTAATTTTTAGGGGATGAATAATCTTTCAACATAATGTCATCAATATCAACATTAACAACTGTGGCAAACCTTGATAGGAACAACTCTCTCGCCAGTGTGCATATCTTGTCCTTCATATGACCGAAATTCTGTCAGTTGTGACTACAAAATTGGAAGTGGAGAAGCCAATAAGACTTAAGTTGCAGGAAACAACAGAAAAAGAAGCATGTACCCTAAGCAATCATTTTGCAACAGAGGTTGGCAGACACTAGAGCAATACCAAGTCTTTATCCAGATAAAGGAATAGCAGACATAGAGGAATTCTTTGTAAGATCAGCAAACAGGAAACAACCAGAAAATAAAATATTTATAGCCAAAGGACATAAGAAAGCTATGTTGCCCGGACTCTATCAAAAACTTCCAATGGGTGCGTGTCGGATTCCCCTAAAATAGTGCATTTTTGGAGAATCTGACAAGGGTATGGCATCAACAGTGAAGAGTCCACACAACTTAGAGGGAAAGTAATGTTGAACGATATTTATCGCCAAAGCACCTACATGCTATGTCATGGGTGAGTTTAGAGAAAAGTTCCTATATCAATGGAAGAATACTGTTGAGGTTTCTCCAAGAAATACTCTCGGGAGATACTGTTACAAAACCATGAGGTCAAGTGATCAGCTTGCAGATATCTTCACCAAGTCCCTCACCAATCCTCGTATTAATTATATTTGTAACCAGCTAAGAGGGAGTGTTAAAATATGAATCAGAAATATATTCCTACTTAGAATAGGAATAAAAATAGTATGTAGTATCCTACTCAGTAAAGGATCTGTAAATAGGGATTCTATATGTAATAATATAGATACCCAATTCAATAATACTTTTCTCTTATATTTCTCACAAAGGTGGTAGATGAGATGGCGGTTGACATTGGTTGTGGGCAGTGGTGTTGGTTGCTAATGGTGATTGTGATGGCAGAGGTGTTTGGGGATAGACGACGATAATGGTAGTTGACAGTGATGGTGGTGATGACAAATGGTTAGTGGTCATGGCCAGTCATTGTGGATAGAGTGTTGGTGAATATTATTACAAAAATACCTCTTAATAATATTAAAACGTTGTTCAAAATCTTAATGGTTAAGACCTATTCAGACCAAGTGCTTAAATCTAAATGAAAACAAATGCACTTAATGGCCTAATATCTAAACCATTCAGATTTGAACCTGCACTAAGTGCACATAATAAGACCTTAGTGACATAGTGTGATATTATTAAAGGATTGCAGTCTAATGATTTATTTGGATGCGAAAAATCTTTTGGTACTTGGGGACCCTACGGTAGGCAGATGTACCCCTTCCCAAAGCCTCCTCTTTGCTGTGACAACTTAGGGACTTATATGTTTGACTTTGAATTCTGCTTTGGAATTAAAACGAGAGATTACAAGGTTGTCAGGATGATCTATGCTCATGGTGACTGTTGTAGAGTACTTCTGGACACAAGTTGTGGTTTGGAGAGAAGGCCTAAAATAGTCCATTGTCTTTGGAGGTGGACTCAAAGTCATCTATGTTCTTTTACTTGGATCACTAATAGTACACAATGTTTACTACAGTGGCGCACTTCTGGTCATCCTCCAAATTTTTTGTTAAATTTTAACAGAACAGAATGTTTTCGAGTTTGAATGCAAAATACAATTTTCCAGTAACCCAGAAAACATTATTACAGTTATGAATAACCAATAAATTTTAATTTGCAAATTCTTTCACGCCAATATATCCATATGCTCAAAGAAACGCTTGGTTCACAACCTCAAGCAAAATCTTTGCATTCATGATTACTATTTATTTTCATCAAATTCTTTAGCATGATCAAATTAATTCAATGCCATAGTAATGACTAAAATCAGCAATGAGAACGCAAGTACCACACTAGATTAATCTCATAAAAAATTTGACATATTCTCTTTAAGATGCATTTCACTTCGTTTCTCTGCATTAAAGTTTCGCGAATCATTATTATACTTCTTCATAATCATTTCTTACTGTTTTATAAATCAATTTTACTAAAACGGTGAAGTTCTTATCTATTCAAATTGAATATTCCTAATAAACAGAATTAGTAAAACGGTGTAGCATTTTAATTTGCAAACTAAATACAAAATCAAATTCAATAAATGGTGAAGTTCTTAATTTTTATATCTTCAAATCAAATAGAAGATCAAATTCAATAACTGGTAAAAAATTTATGTCTTCAAAACAGAATCGGTTTCATTCCCTTGCTGTCAGGGGTGTTCAGAATGGGCTTAATACAACTAATGTAGCAAAGAGAAGACTATACAGAAAATGGGTTTAATACAACTAATGTAGCAAAGAGAAGACTATACAGGTAATGTAGCCGGAAGTAATGTCAAGAAAAATGGATCGTCTCTGTTAAATTTAACAGAATCTTTGGAGTGTGACCAAAAGTGCACCGCTTTAGTAAACATTATGTACTATTAGTGCTCCAAGAAAAGGAAAAAGGGATGATTTTGAGTCCAAATCCAAAGATAATGGATTATTTTAGGCCTTTGCTCTTGTGGTTTGTGCGGAACTCCACTCAACTATATACAGCAGAACTAGGGAGGGAAGGGTGAACACAACTTGATAATAGTGTTTAACCTCAATGAGGAAGTCGGTCATCAGTTACTCACAATTAGCTATGCATTTTTCATACGAATTAGCTCAAATGCATTGGTAGTGTCAAGCATTACATGGGACTCAAGTAATGCTGGCAAAGTTAAGAACAGATTGCATTAAAAATGCTTCAAGAATTAGAACTTGTAAACTTTCTTTCAAGAAACATTAAATAGATCAAAGTGAAACAGGATAAAAGCCTACATTCCCTCACAAAGTGCTTTGATTTGTCCAATCTTAGTACAAACAAAACAATCCTCCTCTTAAACCAAATATTTATAATACAAAAAAGGCCTATATGACAAGCAGATTATTACATCATCACATTCCAATTAGGTTTAGGAATACGCGTAATTAGATATGACAGTTGTCACTCCCTTTCTTTTCATTCAATTTTTCTTTTCCTGTAACAACACTTATGGATGGTTATTGACTCACTGGAATAGTAGACCCACCCTCACTATCATGTTTTACAGATTTAGAGTTGGCTTCGGAGACAAACCAGTAGCAGCCAGTACTTCCAGCATTGATAAGACACAGTTCTCCTACGATGCGTTAGAAGTGATTAGCTATGCCATTTAGCACCCAGAAGTGTTCACATAGGAAATTTTGAGTGTCCATCAAGTACTTAATAATACAACTAGAGTAAGAAAGGAGATCGATTCAAATGTCCTTTTGAAAGGAGGAGAATGAACATATAATCAAAGTTTTCAGGCTCTAAAAATGGAATAGGTAAAAGTAGCATAGATACGTTGAGAGTGATTAGCAATGTAATAAAAGGAGCCAGAAGTGATCATATAGAAAATTTTGAGTGTCAATCAAGTATTTAATAGCACTACTAGGGAAGAAAAGAGATTTCTTCAATGTCCTCCCCTATGAATGAAGCTACTTATACAAACCAAGGTTCCAGTCTGACGATTTCAACCTGGCTTTTTATTAAAAAGAAATGTTTAGCCTATTGTGAAGCAGGCTTGCTAGGCTCTCAATCACTTTATCAATTTTTATTTAGGATTAAGCCAACAACATTGATGTATCTCAACTTACCAGCCCTTTCCAAAAATGCATGCATCATGATCTCAATTTCCAAGATTTCCCTGATTATCCTTGTAAATCAGATCAAGATTAACTCCCTGATTCTCTTTGTAAGTTGGATCAAGATTAGCTTCTTCTAAAGCAACTTACAAACATCTCAAGGGAGGAAAATATTTCCTGCCTCTAAAAGGAAAACCAAAGAACTAAAAAGAAAATCCTCCATATGACTTAGAAGAAACAAAAATTTCTCACCGTTAGCAAGAAGCAGTTTGAGTTTTTCTCCGTACTTTTATGCTCCCTGCGGCTGCGCACATTTGGTCAATCCCCAGCAACGCAAAACGTTTCCCCTTATGGGAGTCATAACTAAAATTCAGCTTCCTTCGTGTCTAGCGATGGAGGCTCTAGGTCTATTTCACAACTTTCAGGGTTCACAACGTTATGTATACAGTTTGATGGATTTTATATTTCAGATAACGATATCAACTACAAAATAATCTTTTTTTATGACAATGTTGTCAGACGAGCTCACGCACGCCTTACTACTCTGTAGGAACCTATCACCTCACACCAACACAGTACCGAGAAGCTCTGTGAATAAAAGCTTAGGCAGATAAAAACAATCACCTAGGGTTCTTTCTATACAAGAGAATATCTTTTTGAAAGAAGCTCTATGCAGGAGAATCTCTTTGGAAGGTGATGACATTATTTGGACTAGAAACTGCTTGTTGATACTGAAGATTTTCAAAATTTTGAGCACGTGGGGAGAGGAGAGAGAATCTAGATTTCAGCATGTGCAAATAAAATCCTAAGAAGAAACGAAGAGCATTTCAGAAGACACTATCAGTGATCTCAAAAAAAGACAAAATCTCAGGCCACAGGACTGCTAAGAAGGCTGGTTGATTTGAATCAGCAAGAAGAAGTCTAGGAATCAACCTTCAAAAGACAATTAATAACTCGCACTATAGATCTAATCATCCAACCCCCCACATCCACAAACAATTTAATCACAAATTATCCCATTAATCAGGAAGAAAGATGACGGAATGGTGCATATAACATGCTCTGATTTAAGACTTCTTATTGATTACCTGAATGGATTGAGCAATCTGAGTGACAAAAGCAGGAGGAAGTTTCAAATCTTTCACAGTTCTCTTCGCAAACATCACCACCTCTGAGTCATGATCTGTAAGTATGAAGTTCAAAGAGGGACAACAGCTTGGTCAATTCAAGATGACATTAAATACACTACAATTTTTCTTTCTTTAAAAGTGATCAGCACAATATTCACTTAAGAGAAAATATATATGGCTTTGAATACAAAGCATCACATCGGAAAAAGCAATTTCATACAAAAATTATCAAATTTCAGAGTTTGCAGAGGTTTTAAGCTATCTTTCGTAAGAACAAAAGCTCATAACTCTCTGTTTTACAAGATAGCACCCAGCAAAGGTCATCAGTTATAAAGCCATGTTCAAGGATCAAGCACCCTGATACTAGATCCAATATTTATCACACCAGAGCATCCTTTAGGGTGCTATCTTTTCCTTTTTAAGTCTTCAGAGCACTATAAAGTCACCTGGAAATAGTTAGGATCTAAAATAAAAAAAGCCATGCACGCTAATTCCATTGTTTCCCAGCTATTTTCTAAATACTGCCTTCATAAGAACTTACTTTAGTATCTTGCACAGACTTTCTATGTAGTAGCACCTCCCAGATGCAAAACCAAATGAAAAATTCAGTAGCTTTGCATCCCTTACCTGGAACTAGCATGTCCACTCAACTAGTTCAAAAAATTCACTCATCATGATTTTTTATCATTGTAATCAGAAACCAAAATTTTCATTTTGACAGTACAAGTGAGCTATGGTAACATTCATCATTTAGTATAAAACATTTGAACCTTTATTGGGAGAAAATACTACTTATTGAAAGCATCAAATAATGGTTCGAGAAAATCGCTAGCTGCTAACTAGGGTGCAGTGCAGAAGCATGAAATCGTTTGCATATTGCTGCACTTCATTTATTTAGTGGTTAAAACCAAATAAACAACTAAATAAAAGCTTACCATTTGGGTTCCAAGTAAAAGCATCTCTATATCTTTGGCCATCAACTTCAATGTCAAGACGTATGGGAACAAGATTCTCGGCGGTTGGACTGTAATATGCATAAAATTTTGGTTTTTACATTAGGAAGGAATCATTTCTTACACCATCACATGCATGTATGTACATTAAAAGTGAGAGAAAGAGGCGTTTACATCTTGAACTTCACCGGGTTCTTCAGTGAACCCCATGCCGAATGGGGTTTCATCTTTTTATCTGGAAACAAAAACAATCTGAAAGAAGGGAATGTGGCAAAGCTTTTCTTCTACACAAGAATTGCAACAAATAAACTTAGATAATGTAATTGCAACATCGAGATTGAGGATTAATATAGCATATTAACTTCTTGTGAACAAATTCACAGTTGCTATATTGAGGCTTCACATTAGGTAAAGGGGTTTAGGGCTTTTTCTTCAACTGAATGGATAGGGATGAGAAGGAAACCTGCAACTCGAAAATCGCCGACGACGTCACCGGAGAAAAAATAACTGGCCGCCTTTGAAATTTAGGATAAATTAATTGAGAAGCAGGTGAACAAAAAATTCTCAGAGGTTCAAATCAAAGCTCCTACGTACGGTAATCTTTAAAATTTGTTAAACTTTAAAGGAAATATAAAAATATTCCAATTGTAAATGATTTCTCTTTCAAATACATTTAAAAGTTCTTTACATTTTTTTTTAGTCTATTAATTGTTCTATCATATTTATTTGTCTATGTTATTTAGTTGTACAAGTATAACTACAAAATTATATTTAAAATAAAAATTATACTATCGAAAAAATAGCGTTTAGTGACGAAATATAGCAATGGAAGATATTCCGTCGCTATATAACGACGGATTAGCTACAGAATAAATATTTTGTCATAAAAATAATAAGTAATTTTTTTATTCATTATGCAGCGACGGATTTGCGATGAAATGTATATCCCATCTCTATATATTAGCGCGAAAATGGCGCCTTAACATTTCCTAAGAACTTACCGACGGAATACCTGCGACAAACAAAATAAATTTTGAGCGACGGATATAGCAACGAATAATATATCGTGACGACTTTTAGTATATATTTATAAATCTTATATTTCTTAGCAACAAAAAAATTTGTCTTTAGCTTTTATCCTAAACAAATTAAAGGAATTTGGTAGCGAAGGAATTGATATGCGTCGTTAAAATCCATCATGAATAAAATTTAGTTATAAGTTAGGGCACTCAAAATTCCTTCTTATTTCACATATACGAGCAGCTGCTCTCAACTCTTCCTCTTTTTTGCTCTTCAAATCTTCCTCTCACTCTTCAAACGTTACAAACTACTCTTCTCTCTTCAATGTGAGAAATTGATGTAATATTGAAATGGATTTTATCAAATTTTGAGTTCGAAATAAAATAAGTTATACTAAACTTTGATTTACTCTATTTCCAAGTTTGTTTTTTGTATATTGAGATAATTTCTGTCAATTTCTGTTGACTTTGTTTGTGTGTTCTAATAGGAAGAAATTTTTTTTCATAATCAATTATATCTAGATGCAATAAGGTTTTGTTTTAAGATTTTACTAACCTTTTTGTGTCATAAAGATCAGATCTTAACATAACCAATCTTTATTGTTAGTAGTCAGCTACGAGTCCATTCTATGAATTTTGCTTTTCTTGGACTTTAAGTGAACCTGAATAAGAATATTTTTTTTGTTGTTAGCATTCACCTTTTTTCATCTGGGTTTTACTTTAACCACAAGAAGATTCTGAGAATTTCAAGAATACATTTGTGATGCTAGTCAGGAAATTTTTTGTAGTAACATCAAATAAGCCCATCATCACCACAGGAATGTTTGCAGCACTAGGTAACTAAGGTGCCACTCACCTCAGGGTGTCAAAAGGGCGGGTTGGGTTGAAATTGATAATGTTAAAATAGGTTGAAATAGAAATTGGGTTTAGATTATGACTCGCCCAAACTTACTTTGGACTCAAACGGGTTGGGTTCAAATGGGCTAAATTTCGAGTTGAGTCATGACCTGCTCAATCTCAACAATTCTAACATATTATTATTTATTTATTATAATCATAATTTGAATTTCAACACAAAAAATAAAATAAAAAGTTACAAATTAATAAATAAATGATAGAAAATATAAAATAGATAGAAAACATATATTACATCAATGTAAGTAAAGCGGATTGAATTTGAGGATTAAATTGGACTCAATTGAGGATTCTTTTATTATGGGTTAAGACTTGAATGAGTTGGGATTAGATTCAATTAAAATTATTCTGAGCCCAACCCATAGAATGTTGGACGAATTTAGCTATATTTGGGCTCATTTTGACACCCTCGCACTCACCCATCTCTGAGATCTTCAAAAACGCTGTCTATGTAAAATGAATTTCAAGACTATTGATCCAAAAGCAGAAAGCTCTCTTCCCTGGACATCTGAGCATCATTTGATAAAATCTCCGGAAAGGATATTTGCGTTGTTTGAGTTGATAGACCATTTCTATGATAAGAGGTTTATGATCAATTCAATGTTGAAACAAGTAATAAAATAACTAAATTTTACAGTTAAATATCCCTATGAAATGTGTGAGACTAATTTTACCATACTTGCTATGAAGTTATAGCCTCTCAATCTTGACTAGCTGAATTGGCTAGTCATATAATTAATCATTTTATTATAGAAGTGTGGCAAAGGAATAAAATTGCTTGTTTAAGTCACTCTGTTGGCACGTAGTATGCTAAGAAAGAAACATGATAAGCACAAAGACACACTATTTTAGAAGAACAAGAAAAAATATACATATCAACATGGTCCATAAGTTGTACATATTATGTCTATATTGCTAATCCAAAAGCATTAAATTGTCAAAACCTTGTACAACAACAGATAAAATCCTTAGAACACAAGAGGACTTCTTCTCATAAATGTTTCATACACAAGAAAACTTAAAATAGAAACAGTCAGCAAGTTCACACATTGAACTCAAACGAACACTAGCCTCTTACCAGTAGTGAAAGATATGCGCCACAAATGCAAGGTTAAGATTTGGAGAACCTTCCACAATATCTTTTGCGGTCAAGTATCTTTTGCAACTCATCCTATCTACATGTTCCAAAACTAACTTTTCTCTTTCTAAATGTTCTTTCATAGTGAGTGTTTTAGGATTAATATACTCAGGGGAAAGACATTTTAGTATTGATTTCAAGTCCTGCAAGTTAAAATGTATGTTGGTGATTTTTTATATTTTGATACTGGTTCCTTCAACTTGTAGAAAAAATTTTCGTGCTAAAGTTTCCTCATTATTTCAAATTAATTCCACTAAAATGATTTAGAGCAAGATGCCTCTGAAAATCGATAAGAAAGATAAAGTATTAGACAAGTAAGTAATGTTGCAAAAACTGAAGTTAGATAAAACACGCTGGCCATAAAACCTCACAATCAAAGAAATTCACACTAATAAAAGTAAGCTTATAAATATATCTGATGAATACTAAAAGCATGGAACATATCTTTGAATAACAATTAGACCATGATATTGCATAGAAGAAGCATAGGATGGACGATTAGAATTGATATAATTCAGCCACAGGATTAGAGAATAAGATAATGTTGAGGCAGCAGTGATAAAGACACATGATTGAATCATATCACTGAACATGCAAGATAAGTGAATAATCTCTGATGGTTAATCAGATTAACATGTCTTTTACAAAATTTTGATTTGATGTAAAAAGGTAGAGTTTAATTTTTCGTCACTATTAAGTTACAACTTGCTTTATCCGCTGTACTTCTCTATTGTTCTTCTTTATACTTCTCTATTTATGTAAAGCACTGCACCTAATTAATATGTACTGACATTTAAGTTTGCTTGTTTTCTTTTCTTTTCAGAAGGTGTTATTATAAGTTGTGGAGATATGTGGAGCTTTGTTTATTCGTGAACTTTTTACTATTTATTTTTTCC
>JAPFFP010000008.1:7199041-7229945 GCA_026153255.1 Solanum medicagineum | reverse complement strand
GACTTATATGTCTTTGTTTGGAGACTATTATTCTCGATTATGTTGCACTTTCTGCTTTACATATTCAGTACGTATTTTGTACTGACCCCCTGCTTCCGGGGGCTGCGTTTCATGCCCGCAGGTACCGACGCACAGGTCAGAGACCCATCCTCTTAGGATCTCTATCTACAGTTGCAGCGCTCCTTTTGCCTCAGGAGCAAACTTTTGATATATGTATAGACTCTTATTATCTATATTTGTACTTATGTATATTCGAGGGTACGACGGGGCCCCGTACCGTCCTATGATTCAGTCTGTTCGTATCGGTTTGTATAGAGGTCTGTGGATACTTGTGGGTATGGGTTTGTGCCTGCATTACGGCCATGTATGTATGATGTTTCTGTTGGGCGGTTCTACCGCAGCGGTGACCTTGTCGGCCTGCGTATGTATATGTATATCTGTTTGTTATGTGTTGGGCTTCTGTCTGCACGTGTGGTTAGTCAGTAAAACAGAGGAAACTTTGCCGAAATTTCGGTAGATTTCTTAGCTGTTATAATTGGTCTTTGGGTTAGTGTTTGTCTGGGTGCCTAATCGGCACTAGTCACGGCTCCTGGGTTGGGTCGTGACATATATGTTGTATGTGGTTGGATGTGATTTATGTGTTGTGTATATATAATGTTATGGGATGGTAGTTTTTGTATTGAGGGCTATGTCAGCTGTAGTTGCTATATTACCTGAATTCTTACATTATATGACTATGAAAAGTTCTTAAAGGAGTTGTTTGGAGCTGTGAACATGTGACAGGTGTGTACAGTAAGCTTGCCTCTTGCTTTTATGTGTGTGGTCTGAGGTTACCGGGATATACTAGCGATTGATGTGGACTTGTGATCACATGCTACCTTGTGCGCTAAATCTAGTATGTATATCGAGTTGGTATGTATATGCACGATATGGCTACGGTTATCTATACTTTTACTGAGTACTTTAGGTAGAATTTCCTAATTAAATATGATTATATAGTGACCTGTGATATATATACTTTGGTGTATTGCTAACAGTTGTGGTGCGTTGATTTGTTTCATCTGAGATTGGGGTATTTATGTGGCTTGGATTGAGACTATGGGATATCAAGGTTGAGAGTTTCATTGCTATGTTCACTCTGGGCATGATGCGACTATTGTCTCCTATGTTCTCTCTAGGCACAATATGACTTTGGAGTTTTAGATCTGGAAAGATTGGTTGAGTGAGTGATTGATTAATACCTCGAGTCACAAATGATGTTCCCCATTGTATTCAAGCACTGGTGGCTATGCTAGAGTATCCAGTTCACGGGTTACGTGCCTTGTGTTTCGAGTTCTGGTGGTCGCATCAGAGCAGCAGGTGACTGATACCAATTTGCAAATTGAGGGCTGGCTGAGATTTTTGTTGAGAATCCCGATCGATTTTTGGTGGGGCTGGGCCCCATGATTGATATTCCATGGGGTTAGGCACCATGATTGATACTATGTAGGGCTTGGCCCCATGATTCATATCCTAAGATGAGACACTATTGTTTATGCGATGGGGATTCTTTCTCCCTTGGTTGATACGTCCCACTATTACATTTATGGCCAGACCACTTGGCCCTTGCAGACTTCTCAACAAGAGGTTAGGCCGAAAGCCCGAGGAGTTAGAGTCCCCTTGGTGATATTAAGAGTTCGAGTCCCTATGTGACATTACTTCTGATGGGTCATGGACTCGGTTACTGTTGTAATGTTGGTGGTTGGGGGACCGAATGTTTAACTGTGGATCCATTCACCTATTCACACCCTAATTGGGGGCCTTGTACAATAGAGTTTGGTATTTATAGGTGCTCTCCTGGTTTTTTATATTATTATAATTATATATGAATATGATATGTCCTTGTGTCTATTTTAGCTCTGTACAATTGACTTTCAGTTTCTGGGTAGGTTTTAGTGTATATTTTATTATTGGATAGATTTGGTTTGGACTGGAGAGCTAGGATAGGTACCCTTGGATTGGAAATTGACTTGTCTATAGGTGGGACCAGTAGGCACCATCATGACTAGGACCGGTTCGTGACAATAACTTTCTCTACCCATTCAAGTACATAACAACAATTGTTTTTCTATGAAAGCAATAATCTAGGATAGTAGTATTTTAATTTTCTTATGTGCTTATAATCAATTCTCATTTTAATTGAGATTTTTAAAGAGTGACTACATTTTGATTGATTTGAATTGTTTATATATTTAAATACTTTCTTTGTGACATAAATATTACAAATTATTAGAAATCACATATTTCTGTTTTGGATAAGGAGCTTGATAAGTGGTTTGTCATAATTACTTGACTATAATTAGATTCTTTTATAATTTTGTGGTTATATATATATCGCTATGCGATACTCATTATTTTAATATAAGAAGTAAATACAAAGTAAGAAGTTCGAAAGCTCACTATAGTAGAGATTAGTTAAGAAAATGAATTTTTTTCTCAACTTACACACTGGTCGTGATTTTAATGAATAACATATACATTGTGCAACAAATATATATATATATATATATATATATATATATATATATATATATATATATATATATATCTCTCTATATATAAAAAAAAAATTTTATATGTTTTATTTTTTTATCTGTGTTTTTTTATGTGGTGTTTTTTTTTAATAATATATATATATATATATATATGACTATCAATATAAAAAAAAATTATTTTAAATGTTGAATTTTATTAGCTGTGATTTTTCATGTCGTGATTTTAATGAATAACATATACATCGTGCAACAAAATATATAAACACATACATACATACATACATACGTACGTACATACATACATCATACATACATACATACATATATATATATATATATAACTATCAATATAAAAGAAAAATTATTTTAAATGTTGAATTTTATTAGCTGTGATTTTTCATGTCATGTTTTGATATGAGTTAGCCATTATACTACTGCATTATTGATGCATTTGTGCTTGTTATACACAAACATCATGTTTTGTTTATGTGTCAATTCAAATTCATGATTTGAATATTAAATACAAAGATCAAGTTATTTTCTTATATGTGATGTTGTGAGCTAAGTTGTGAAGGATTGAAGATTTTGTGTGTTTGAGGTTGACACGTGTCCAGACACTATGCTATTTCATGGTCATCTAAAGACCTAAAACCTATTTCAAACATTCAAAACTTATTCCTTATAATTTCAATTCTCTCAAAACAATTCTCAAAGGAACTCTTGGAGATTTCAACATGCTAAGGAACTTAACTCTTCTCCAAAATTCTTTGGGGTTTCTTCATCGTAATGAAGGTATGTGGGTTTTCGATCCTTGGTCACTTCCAATCAAGGAGACCCAAACTATTTTCAAGAAACCTACATGAATATTGCTTACTTTAATTTGGGGTTTAAAATTATTCTGATTCCTTAAATTTCAATAATGAATGAGTATGTTATTTTATTGATTTAAAGATGAATCAAGCATTGAGATATTGAAATACATTGTTGTTATGAATATTGAATATTCATGGTCCTTTTAATGTTTCAATCTAAGCATGGATAATTATATTATGATTTCAAATGTGGATTTAACTATGTTTTCACTTGAATTTCATGTTATATTGATGGTTTTAGATCAAATCTTAATTACCCATATCATCCTCACCTCATTCATAGCATATGCATTCATGCTCATGTGAATTTGTGGAAATTATGTTATGGGGTTAAGCCCAATTATGTTTTACGATATGATTTTGATAAAGTATTGGTTATGACAAGAATGTGATCACATATATGTCTATTGATTATGGCTCTTTGAGCATTTTGAGTGCTTGCACCATTTTGTATATGAATGAGCTATTCCTATGCATGAATATTATAACAAAGAATTATTATTTGGCATTTGTGCCTAAGTATGAATTATTATGGTGTTTGGCTTTTAAGCCCAATGGTGCATTGAAATATTTTGATAAGACTTGTATCTCTTTGAAATCATGTATAATTACGTATATTATAAGTATTCTTGTGGGACGAAGACTTAGCACCGATGGAAGAAGGGTTCTCTCTCTTTCTTTGAACTATGTGCCTAGCATAGGTTCCTTTCCAGAATGGGAGGCTCGAAAGAAAAGATGCCTTCGAAATGGGGTTGCTCGTAAGGATAAGAAATGATATGATATGATATGTTTATTGTGAAAATCCTATCTAAAATGGGAGACCCGCAAGGAAAGTTGCTTCATACGAAATGGGAGGCTCGTAAAGTAAAGCATGGTTTACTCATGGCAAGTAGACCACCTCTTTACCGATGAGGGGTAATCATCATGATTCCTAGCTCGCTTAGTCTGAATCATGTTGGTTGGGGTCACATCCCTACTATATATGAGCATCACTGGCATTTCATGCATCACGAATTTCATAACATCTTTTTATACTTATTCCTTGTTGTACATATCTCTTTCTATATTATGTGCACTTGTCATCTAACATGGAAATGCAGGTGTTTGGTAAGTCATGCATCGTATCCCGCATACTTAGTACAATCAAACGTACTAACACGTACTCTTGCCTATGTGATTTCACCATGTAGGTACCGAGGACTTTGATCATCCACCATTTGACGCTTAGCTTGGATTCCAAATTTATTTGTAATGGTGACTCCTATCTTCCAAGGATGATCCACCATCTATCTACCGTTAATACTTTTGTTTCTTTATGTATTTTGGGTGAGCCTGGGAAATGTCTTGGCCCCGACCCATCTATGTAAAGGCATTGTTGGACACCCTGTAAACCTCCTTACATTTTATTCTATGTGTTATCACTCAAGTCTATGTTATGGGTTGGTTATCTTGTCTATCGATATGTTAGTTGGTTATATGATGTATGGCTTAGCTATATGTTGTGATGGGAAGATCCCACATCCCGAAATGCCCCCGTAGTGTGAGTCCTACCTTCTCGCCCTATAGAACTGAGTGTTTAGTGTGTGTACACTTCCAAACTGATGATGTAAGTTTTGGTATCTTGAGGCTTTTTTGGGGACTCTTGAGTTCTCATTCCCCATCTCACATCTAAGCCCTAGGTCCAGGTTATGAAAAAGATGGTATCAGTGCCCTAGGTTTGTAAATGATCCTCAGAGTCCAACATACCCCATCAAGTAGAGTCCTATTTATAGGCGTGAAGTGCGCCATGCCTATAAGTGGGAGGCTATGATGACATTTTAGGAATTGTCTCACCTCTTCATGTTTTATGTCGTGCTTTGAATAATTTGTTTAGCTCTTGACCTTGACGATATCTTTGTTGTATTTCAGATGATGCCTCAGTGTAGACCTGCCAGACTAGCCCCAGCTAATAAGGGTCAAGCACCTCAAGGGCCTATGGATGAGCCTATCTCTAATGGTGAATTCCTTGCAGCATTCACCATTCTTGCCCAAGTGGTGACTACTCAGACTAGATAGGCCAATCTTTCTCGAGATCCCACTCCTGCTGCTAGAGTGAGAGTTTCACCTGAATTAATCCTCTGAAATTCTGTGGGTCTAAGGCTGACGAGGATGCTCAGGAGTTCATTGATGAGCTCTCCAAAGTGTTGAATGTCAAGGGTGTCACTTCTAAAGAGAGAGCTGAACTAGCTGCCTATCAATTGAAGGATGTGGCACAGTTGTGGTATACTCAGTGGTCTATGAAGAGGGTTTGTGGTGACGTTGTTAATTGGGAGGAGTTCAAGCATGCCTTTTTTGGATCATTTCTTCCCACTTGAGCTTAGGGAACCCAAGATGACCAAGTTTATCAACCTAAGGCAGGGTAATATGAGTGTGAGGGATTATGCCCTCAAGTTCACTAAACTCTCCAAGATTCTTCGACACTTGTAGCTGATCCTCGTGCAAGAATGCACAAGATCATTTCTGGTATCTCTGACTTGTTTGTACAAGAATGTCATAAAACCATTCTTATCAGGATATGGACATCTCTAGACTTATGGTTTATGCCGAGTAAATCAAGGGGAAGAACTCAAAGGGAGGATAATGTATGATCCTTAGAGGGCCCGTTTTGACGGTGTGTTCTCAGGCTCTCGCGGTGGTGGTTTTGGTCGCTTCTAACAGGGCCAAGGTTTGGGTGTTCGGGTTTCTAATGCTAGAGTGCCTCCAACTAGGGCACCGATTGTTGGTGGTCAGGGAACCCTCAGTTTCATTAGTGTGGGATGCACCACACGGACGACTGTTGGAGTATCTCGGGTGCTTGCTTCGGGTGTGGTGATAAGAATCACAAGGTTACTGATTGTCCCAAGAAACTTCAAAGAGGTCAAGGTCAGGTGGCTCAGGGCGAGCAAGGCCAACAAAGAGCTCCACAAGGTGTTTCCCAGAGGAACAATAGGTTCTATGCTCTTCATGCACATCAAGAGGTTAAGAAGGCTCCGAATGTTGTCACTGGCATGTAAAAGTCTTTGATTTTGATGTTTATAATTTGCTTGATCCGGGTGCAAACTTATCTATTGTGACTCCTTTTTTGGCTATTAAATTTGGTATGAGTCTGAAAAATTTATGAGATCTTTGCTCAGTTTATACTTCTGTGGGTGAATCTATTGTGGCACATGGGGTCTATCGTGGTTGACCTATTTTCGTGTTGCATAAGGTATTTCAATGTGATCTTATGGAACTTGAAATGTATGATTTTGATGTAATTCTTGGGATGGATTGGTTGCACCCATCATATGCCTCTATAGATTGTAGAACCTAGAAGGTCAAGTTCCAACCTCCCAATGAGCCTGCTCTTGAATGAAAGGGTAGTATCTCCTCTATTAAGGGTCAGTTTATTTCCTACCTCAAAATTCAGAAGATGATCTCCACGAGATGCATATATCACACTGTAAGGGTTTAGGATGTGGAGTCCGAATTACCTACTCCTTAGTCAGTTCCGATGGTGAATGAGTTTCCAGACATGTTCCCCGAAGACTTGCCCTACATTCCTCCTGAAAGGGAAGTAGACTTTGGCATAGATCTTTTTCTGGATACTCAATCTATCCATATTCCTCCCTATCGTATGGGACTAGCTTAGTTGAAGGAATTGAAAGACTAGTTGAAATATTTGATAGAAAAAGGTTTCATCAGGTCAAGTATATCTCCATGGGGTGCTCCGGTATTATTCGTAAGGAAGAAAGATAAATCACTTTGTACATGTATCGATTATAGGCAATTGAATAAGGTGACCATTGATAATAAGTATCTATTGCCTAGAATCGATGACTTTTTTGACAAACTTCAAGGGGCTACTCACTTTTCGAGAATCGATCTCCACTCTGTGTATTATTAGTTTAAGGTTAGATAATGTGATATTCCCAAGACGGCCTTTCAAACAATGTATGGGCACTTTGAGTGTGTGGTGATGTCTTTTGTCCTAACAAATGCTTCGGCCGTGTTTATAGACCATATGACTCAGGTGTCCAAGCCATTCCTTGATAGCTTTGTGGTTTTTTTCATTGATGATATTCTTATTTATTCCCGGAGTGAGCGGGAGCATATGGATCATTTGAGGTTGGTTTTGCAAACTTTGAGAGAGAAGAAGTTGTATGCCAAATTTGCAAATGTGAATTTGATTGGGTGAAGTTGCTTTTATGGGTCATGTGGTGTCTGGTGATGGTATAAAGGTGGACCTGAAGAAGACTGAGGCAGTAAAGAATTGGCCTAGACCATTGACTCCTTCAGACATTCGAAGCTTTCTTTAATTAGCAGTTAATATAGAAGGTTCATTGAGGGGATTTCGTCTATCACATCTCCATTGACTAAGTTTACTCAAAAGAAGGCTAAGTTTTTGTTGTTGGACAAGTGTGAGAGGAGTTCCCAAACTTTGAAGGACCGACTTACATCGGCTCCGATTTTGACTCTACCAAATGGTTTGGATGGCTTTGTGGTATATTGTGATGCTTATCGAATTGGGTTGGGTTGTGTACTTATGCAACATGGTAAATTGATAGCGTATGCATCAAGGCAATTAAAGGTGCATAAGCGTAATTACCCAACTCATGACCTTGAGTTAGCGGCGGTGGTCTTTGCTTTGAAAATTTGGAGGCACTATTTGTATGGGGTGCATGTTGATGTCTTCACCGATCACAAGAGCTTACAATATGTGTTCACTCAAAGGAACCTTAACATGAGACAAAAGATTAGGACATGAGTGTTCTATATCACCCTAGCAAGAGAAATGTGGTGGTCGATGCTCATAGTAGGCTTTCTATAGGAAGTGTGACTCATGTTGAGGAAGGAAAGAAGGAGTTAGCAAGGGATGTTCACTGTTTGGCTAGATTGGGTGTTAGAGTGGCTGCTTCTGATGATGGTGTTATGCATGTTCTAAATGGGGTCGAATCCTCAGTGATTGTTAATGTGAAAGCTAAGAAAGATTTAGATCCACCCTTAGTTGAATTGAAGAAATTGGTTACTGAAAAGAATATCGAGGTTTTCTCCCAAAGGGGAGATGGTGTACTTCAGTATCAAGACCGGTCATGTGTCCCAGATGTGGATGACCTTAAGGAGGTGATCATGAGCGAAGCCCATAATTATCATTGTTGTATTCACCTAGGGTCTACTAAGATCTTTTGGGATTTGTGACACCCCGTAACTCTATGCGCTTATGTATCCATGTTTCAAGCCTCATTTAGTTAGGTTGGGGGTGTATTAGGTTCATGGGAGACTCCTAGTGCCTAGACGAGTTCAAGACTTCCGTAAGGGTTGAGTTTTGGGTGATGGTTCATGCAAGGTAAAATTTAAACAAGAATAACTTCTAGAAAATTTGGAACTAGGTTCACCACAACATGTCAAATTAAAGCCCTTTGAGTTAGCTTCGCAACGCACTTGGTTTCACCTCATTCCGATGTCGGTTGAAGGAGTTATGGTCATTTTTTTGAGACCCTCTTGTGCAGTGGTGTCAAACGGGTAGCTTAACGACCAGTGTGGCCTTTGAGATGCTATTTGGGGCAATTGGGTCTTGAAAAGGCCAGTTTTGTCACTAAGGAAGGTGACATGGCCAGTAGCATGGGCCATGTGGCTTGCCACTGACCGTGTGGATGGTCAAAAGGTGTGTCAAGGGAAGCTTGTGGGACTTGGGGAAAATTGGGTTAAGGGTGGTGCCACGGCACCCTTGACAGGTCATGTTAAGGGGGAAGACTCATGTGGCATGGGCGTGAGGTGGCCTGGCCTCATTTTTGCAGCCAAGTGTAGTGCAATGGACCACTAAATAGACCCTGACGCATCACATGGCCCATGAGGTGGTCCGTCAAAGTGACGAGACGTCAATTTTTCCAAGATTTCCCAACTTCCAATATTTCTAAGGCACTTCACAAGGGCACTCCACATGACCCATGGATTTCCACACGACCAGTGAAGCCTCCAGTGAGGCGACACTTTGCCAATTTTTCCATCTGATCACTAATTGAACTTTCGTAAATGCTAAATATCCTAATGACCCTTTTTGACTTCCTAGGCTATCTTAACCTTCCTAAAAGACCTAAACCCTATTCCTAAGGATGCAATTTCACTTCTCTCATCTCAGTCACACTCCCAAATCCTCTCAATAGCCTCCATCAAGCCCCAATTCAATTTAAAGGAAACCCAAAAACAAGATCGGATTCCAAGATCATTTCGGAGCCTCCATTCTTCCCAATCTCAATTCCAAGAAACTCTACACCTAAGGTATGTGGGTTTCAACCATTGTGTCCTTCCACCCATAGTGCCCTAAACTCCTTTCTACTCAATTTACATGATTTAAAGTTGATTTTACAAATGGGTTTACTAGTATGAACATGTCTATTAACTATGTTAAAGCTATGTAAAGTTGTCACTATTTTGCTATGTTGTGAGCCATAAATCTTTGATCTATTGTAAGACTTGAAGAAAGTTTTTGATGTATATTGTTTGGAGGTGTTGCAACGTGTTTATTGATGGTTTTATAATGGATTTTCTTGCATGATTTCATCTCTAAATTGCATGGTCTTATACTATGATTTCACACCTGCCAAGTGTTTAGTAAAAGGTCCGGTTATGATTTTTGATGAATTGATGGTCCAAAGCATGAGATGTGATATGATTGATGTTATGATGATGGAAAGCGCTTATGTATACAATATATTCTATATAAATTGTTGCATTAGACCATACCTAATCTGGGGGGACAAAGAGCCCGGATAACCCTGTCAGGAGGTTTAGTACCTTGATAGCCAATCAAGGGGCTAGTGCCTTGATAACCTAAATGAGGGCTTGTACTCATCAACCTAGAGAGGGGTTTGTACCTCACCACAAGGGTGATGGGGTGGCATCATCATCAACCAGCCAAGGGGTTTGTACTTTGGAAATCTAACTTGGTCTCTTCTACACATATGATATCCTATATGAGCATGAGTTACTTAAGCATGTTTTACTTAGGCATTGATCTTACATGCCATATTGTTATATTATGCCTATTGCCTATTGTTATGCATTTTGAATATGATGCCTATCTTGTTGCATTGCATCCTACATATTTAGTGCATTCAAACATACTAACGCATTCTCTTGCCTATATGATATCACCATGTAGGAACCGGAGCCCAAGTTTATCATACTCCTCCTCCTCGTGGCTAGTTTGGTGCTACTCAAGCTAGTTGGTGAGTCCTCATGTTTCTCTTGTTATGTATTGAGACACTCTACTTTATGTTCTATTTTGACTATGATGGTGAGCCTGGTAACTTTGTCTTGGCCCCCGCTCTTATCTATCTAGTAAAGGCATTTGTTGGATATATTATGTATCTATGATATGATCTTTGACTCTTGTCTCTTGATTATGATGTTACTCATGCTTTCCACTTAATCTCTTTGCCCCTATTCTTACTCTTATATGTCATTTATATGCTTTCGCGACCAATGATGCATAATGATAAGTTAAGAGGCTCCCCATTTGTCGTGTCACATCTAGGCCCTAGGCTTGGGTCGTGACGAACTTGGTATCAGAGCACTAGGTTGATAGATCCTCAAAGTCCAACACACTACGTCAATTAGAGTCCTATACATGGTCATGAAGCATGCCATGACTATGAATAAGAGGCTGTGAGGCGTTTTAGGAAATGTTTACCTTCTTCTTTTTCTAAATCTTTCTATAGAGTAATGGTAAGTTTCACCCCCCCCCCAACGATTGTTCTTTGCTATGCTAGATCATGCCTAACACTCGAGGAAGAAGGGCCCGTTGTCCAGAATGAGCAACCTACCAGTGGTGAACTCCAGGATGTTCTCACTATGCTTGCCCAAGTTGTGGCCAATCAAGGGGCCCAAGCCCCTCATGCTACTACCCCGGAAGCTAGGGTAAGGGACTTCATGAGGACGAATCCTTCGGTGTTCTATGGGTCAAAGGTGGATAAAGATCTAAAAGAGTTCATTGATGAGGTCTACAAGATTTTGACTATCCTGAGTGTTAGGTTGAATGAAAAGGAAGAGTTGGAGGCATAGCAACTCAAAGAAGTAGCCCAAATATGGTATGATCAATGGAAGGGGGAGAAGGGAAATGGTAATGTGGTGGTTTGGGAGGAGCTCAAATTGGCTTTCCTTAATCTGTTCTTCCCTCTTAAGCTTAGGGAAGCTAAGTTGGTAGAGTTTATGAATCTGAAGCAAGGTGCTATAAGTCTGAGGGAATATTTCCTCAAGTTCAATCAACTTTGAAAGTAAGCTCTTCACTTGGTGGCCGACCTTAGATCTAGGATGAATAAGTTTGTGATGGGGGTCTCCGACTTGTTGAGTGAAGAATTCCGGTCCGCCTTGCTAATTAGTAACATGGACTTATCTCGGTTGATGACATATTCCAACCAAATGGAGGAGGAAAATTTGAGGAAGAGGAGGGGTCATGAGGACAAGAGGGCCCATTTTGAGGGTAAGTTCCAAATGGGTGGCCGGTTCCATCAAGGCCATGGGTCTTCACATGCTACTAATAGGGGGTTTGCCAATGACTTCCCTAGGCCTCAAGGTGTTGATGGTGTGACTCTCATTGATGTTTGTCCTAAATGTGGCAAGAGTCATAGGGCCCCGTGTTTGAAAGGTTCTAATGCATGCTTTACTTGTGGGGAGCATGGTCAGAAAAGGGTGGAGTTTCCAAGAAACCGTGCCAAAGGCTGGGGTGCAAATGTTGTTCCATTGGGTAGAGGTGTTCCTCAAGGTGGTGCCCCAAGGAACAATAGGTTTTATGCTCTACATGGACGGCAAGGTGTTGGTGAGGTTCCCGATGTTGTTACTGTTATGTTGAAAATATTTGACTTTAATGTATATGCTTTGATTGATCCGAGTGCCACTCTTTCTTTTGTCACCCCTTTTGTTGCTAAAAGTTCCATGTTGAGTCCGAGTTGTTGCATGAGTCTTATGAGGTTTCTACTCCTATTGGTGTACCTATTGTTTCTAGGGAGGTTTATAAAATTCTCTAGTTTGCATCTTGCATAAAATAATGCCTTGTGATCTTGTTGAGTTAGATATGGTTGATTTTGATGTCATTGTTCGGATGAATTGGTTGCATGCATACTATGCCTCTATTGATTGTAGAACCCGTAGGGTCAAGTTTCGATTCCCAAATGAACCTATGCTTGAGTGGGAGAGTCATGATGTGGTGGTAAAGGATAGGTTCATCTCTTGCATTAAAACTCGTAAGTTGATCTTTAAGGGGTGTTTGTATCATCTTATAAGGGTTAAAGATGTGGAGTCCAAAGCCTCTTCCAGAGTCGGTTCTAGTTGTAAATGAGTTCCTTGATGTCATCCCAGATGATCTTCCTGGTGTTCCTCTCGAAAGCAAGATAGAATTTAGCGTAGATCTCCTTCCCAATACTTAACCCATTTTTGTTCCCCCTTACCGTATGGCCGTGGCGGAGTTGAAGGAGTTAAATGAGCAATTGAGGGATTTGTTGGAGAAGGGATTTATCAGGCCTAGCCAATCACCTTGGGGTGAACCAATGTTGTTTGTGAAAAAGAAGGATGGGTCCCTTGGGACATGTATTGACTACTGGAAACTTAATATGGTCACTATAAAGAATAGGTATCCTCTTCCAGGGATTGATGACTTGTTTGACCAATTGCAAGGGGCAAGCTATTTCTCCAAGATTGATCTTCGGTCAAGTATCATCAAGTGAGGGTGAGGGAATGTGATATTCCAAAGATGGCTTTCCGCACTAGGTTTGGGCGGTATAAGTTCATTGTGATGTCGTTTGGGTTGACCAATTCACCAGACATCTTCATGGACCTTATGAAAAGGGTCTTCAAACCCTACCATGATTCGCTTGTTGTGATTTTCATCAATGACATTTTGATCTATTCTCATAGTGAGGAGGAGCATGTGGGTCATTTGAGTGTAGTGCTTCAAAGGTTGAGGGAGGAGAAATTGAATGTGAAGTATGAAAAGTGTGAATTTTTGTCGAAGGAGGTTGCCTTTCTAGGTCATGTGGTGTCGGGGGATGGTATAAAAGTGGATCCTAAGAAGACGGATGTGATTAGGAATTGGTCTTGACCATTGACCCCGTCCGATGTCAGTAGCTTATTGGGCTTAGCGAGTTAATATCGGAGGTTTGTGAATGGGTTTTCCTCTATTGCTTCTCCCATGACCAAATTGACTCAAAAGAAGGTTGAGTTTGTGTGGACCAATGAGTGTGAAAAGAGCTTCCAAACATTGAAAGATAGACTTGTGTCCGCCCCTATATTGTCTCTATAGGAAGGGCTAGAAGGTTTTATTGTTTATTGAGGCCTCCCAGGTTGGTTTGGGTTATGTTTTGATGCAAAATGGTAAGGTATCAAATGACCCCATAAAGTGACCAAAAACATACCTGGAAATGCCCAAAATTTTAAATTCCATATATCTCTTCATTTGTTATTTTTAAAGTCCAACTTCATATTCTTGTTCAGGGAGTCAATATTAGGGGGAAGAGGGTCTAACCCCGATTTTAGAGCAATCGAATCATAATTTCAAATTTCCAAAATTTCAATTTCTAGAGACGGTCCACGACAGCACCATGACGCGCAGCCGTCGCAGACATGTGTTAATTTTGCCTCCACGACAGTTCCGCATCGCGGACCTGTGTTTTTCGGTGCCAGAGATTGTTATCTCGGTCCAAGGCTTTGGGGTCTTGGGCCTAAGTGTTCCCAAAGATGTTTTTACCTATACAAAGCCTTATTTCACCCTCATATCATCCCAAACATTTCCCAATACTCCCCAAAACACTTAGCCATATTTTCACTCAAAAATTCAAGTCTCAAAACCCTCATCCTAAGCTAGGGTTTTCCTTCATGGTTCTTCCAATCTTGACCATGTTTATATCTAAGCTAAGGTATATAGGTTTTAGTCATTGGGTTCTTCCACCCATGGTGCCCTAATCTCCTCCTTACTCAAATTACATGATTTAAAGTTGATTTTACTTGTGGGTATTGTATATTAAGAAATCTACTGCACAGTTTTTTGAGTTCATGAAAGTATGGTTGCTTTAACATGTTTTGAGCTCTAAATCTTGGATCTAATGTTGGATAAGATGTGGGGTTTTGATGTGAATGTCTTGCAGGTGTTGCAAGGTGTTGATTGAAGGTTTTACAAAAGGTTTTCTTGCATGATTTCATCTCTAATTTGCATGGTCTTTTACCCCCATTACACACCCCCAAGTGTTTGATAAAATGCCCAGCTAGGGTTTCTTGTGGAATTGAAGGTCTAAAGCATGAGACATGATATGAATGATGTTATGATGACGAAATGAGCTTATGCACATGATAAATTCTATATAAAGTGTTGCACTAGACCATGCCGAATCCGGTGGGTCTAAGCACCGAGATAATCGAGATGCAGGTTTGTACCCATTAACCGATGGAAGGGTTAGTACTTCTCCACCTAGTGTTAGGGTGGCATCATCACTAACTAAGTTGGGGATTTGTACTCATCAATCGAGTGAAGGTTAGTATTTCATCACCTAGGTGATGGGGCGACATTATCACCAACTGAGTTGGGGGTTTATACTCATCAACAGAGTGAAGGACTAGAACTTCACCACCTAAGTGATGGGGCGGCATCATCACTAACCTACCAAGGGGTGTACCTTGGAAATCTAATTTGGTCTATTCTACACATATGATATCTTATATGAGTAAGAGTTTCTTAAGCATGTTTCACTTTAGCATTGGACATACATGTCATATTGCTATACTATGCCTATTGCCTATTGTTATGCATTTCGAACATGATGCCTATTTCTTGTTTCATTGCATCCTACATACTTAGTACATTCAAATGTACTAATGCATACTCTTGCCTACATATGATATCACCATGTAGGAATCGGAGCCCAAGTTAATCATCCTGCTCCTCCACGTGGCTAGTTTGGTGCTACTCAAGCTAGTTGGTGAGTCCTACATTTTGGGGACCTTGGTCTATGTTTTCCCTTCTTTTGTATTGATACACTCTACTTCATGTTCTTCTTGACTATGAGGGTGAGCCTGGTTACCTTGTCTTGGCCCCCGCTCTTATCTATGTATTTAGAGGTGTTTTTTGGACAAGTTATGTATTTATGATATGAGCTTAGACTCTTTGTCTCTTGATGATAATGATTTGCAAGCTATCCCTTAGCCGCTTTGCTCCTTATTCTTACCTTATGTCTTTCACATGTTTTCACGACCAATGATGTGTAATGACAAGTTAAGAGGCTTGATTGGGGTTCCTTCGGGTTCCCCATTCGCTGTGTCATGTTTAGGCCCTAGGCTTGGGTCATGACAAGTTCATAGTCTATGCTTCTAGGCAACTCAAAGTGCATGAAAAAAATTATCCTACTCATGATTTTGAATTAGCCGCCGTGGTATTTCCTTTAAAGATTTGGTGTCATTATTTGTATAGGGTGCATATGGATGTGTTTACCGATCATAAGAGCCTCCATTATATGTTCACTCAGCGATATCTCAACTTGAGGCAAAGAAGGTGGTTAGAACTTCTTAAGTACTATGATATCATTGTGCATTATCATTCAGGTAAGGCTAATATTATGCCGGATGCTTTGAGTAGGGTGTCTATCGGTAGCCTAGCTCATGTTGATGGTAGTGGTAAGGAGGTGGCTAAGGAGGTCCATTGGTTGGCAAGGTTGGGGGCTAGATTGGATGAGTTGGTAATGGTGGGGTTGTTGTTGACGATTCAAAATCTTCTTTGGTTGATGAGGTAAAAGCAAATCAAGACCTTGATCCCTCTTCTTTGGAGTTGAAGGCTTTGGTTAGTGGTGGAAAGGTTGAGGTTTTCTCCCAAGGTGGATATGGTGCCCTTAGGTAATAAGGTAGGTTATGTGTACCTTGTGTTGATGGCTTGAGAGGGAGGATTCTTGATGAGGCCCATAATTCTTCTTATTCCATTCACCCCGACACTACTAAAATATATAGGGATTTGAGGGATGTGTTTTGGTGGGATGGTATGAAGAGGGACATTGCCAAATTTTTTCCGGTTGTCATAGTTGCCAACAAGTCAAAGCCAAGCATCAAAGGCCGGGTGGCCTAAACCAAGATATATCGGTTCCCACTTGGAAGTGGGAAGAGATTAATATGGACTTTGTAGTTGGGTTGCCCAATACTAGGAAGGGTTTTGATTCCATATGGGTTGTGGTTGATAGGATAACGAAATCGGCTCAGTTTCTACCGGTTAAGACTACCTATAGGGTCAAAGATTATGCAAAGTGGCACATCCATGAGTTGGTGAGGATGGATGGGGTTCCCATATCCATCATATCGGATCGTGGGGCTCAATTTACTTCTCATTTTTGGAGGTCTTTCGTAAAGGACCTTGGTACAAGGGTTAAACTTAGTATGGCCTTCCACCCTCAAAAGGATGTCCAAGCCAATATGCTTTGGGCATGTGTATTGGAGTTAAAGGGTAGTTGAGATGGTCACCTTCTATTGATTGATTTTGCATATAATAATAGCTATCATTCTAGCATTGTTATGACTCCTTTTGAGTCCCTCTATTGTAGGCATTGTAGATCACCAATAAGGTTGTTTGACGTAGGAGAGGTAGCTTTAATGGGTCCAGATCTAGTTATAGAGGCCCTTCATAAGGTAATAATGATTAAGGAAAGATTGAAAACTGCTCAAAGTCATCAGAAAGCCTATGCCGATATGAGAAGGTGAATTTAAAGTTGGTGATTGGGTCTATTTGAAGGTTTCACCCATGAAGGGTGTGGTTTGTTTTGGTAAAAAGGGAATGTTGAGTCCAAGATATATTGGTCCTAATGAGGTGACAATAAGGGTTGGAAAGGTAGCTTATGAGTTAAGATTGCCTTGTCAAAAGGATTTGGTTCATCCGGTGTTCCATGTGTCTATGTTGAGGAAATGTATGGGTGATCCGAATGCTATTGTGCCTCTTGTTGTTGTGGGTGTTGTTGTGTATAACTTGACTTATGAGGAGGTTCCAGTTCAAATTTTGGATCAGCAAGGGAAGAGATTGAGGAACAATGAGGTGGTTTCCGTTAAAGTCCTTTGGAGGAACCAACAAGTCGAAAGTGCTACATGGGAGGCCGAAGCGGATATGTAAAATTGATATCCTTATGTCTTCCATTCTACTCATGCCTAAGGTACTAACTAAGTTCCTTTATGTGATTTTAAGTCTTAAGTTTCGGCCCTTATGTCAATGCATCTGTTCATGTTCATGTTAATAATATTATGGGGATTTTGAAGTTCATATTGAGATTTTCTTGAAGACCATATTTAAGTGCATCATTGCATTCATGTTTGAGCTAAAGTCTTCATGAATACTTTCCTTGTGTACATTTTTTGACATTCGGGGATGAATGTTCCTAAGGGGGAGATAGTGTGACACCCCATAACTCCATGCTCTTATGTATCCATGTTTCAAGTCTCATGTGGTTAGGTTGGGGGGTGTATTCAGCTCATGGGAGACTCTTAGTACCTAGACTAGTTCAAGACTTAACTAAGGGTTGAGTTTTAGGTGATGGTTCATGCAAGAGTCACCTTTAAGCAAGAATAACTTTTATAAGATTTGGAACAGGGTGGTCCATGACATTTCCTCTGAAATAGCTTTGAGTTAGCTTCACAATACACTTGGTTTCACCTCATTCTAATGTCGAATGAAGGAGTTATGGTCGTTTTCGTGAGACCCTCTTGTGCAGTGGTGTCAAACGGGAAGCTTGACGACCAATGTGGCCTTTGACGGGCTGTTTGGGGAAGTAGGGTCTAGAAAAGGCTTTTGGCACTAAGGAAGGTGATACAGCCAGAGGCATGGGCTATGTGGCTTTCCATTCACCATATGGATAGTCACCAGGTGTGTCAAGGGAAGCTTGTGGGACTTGGTGAAATTGGGTTAAGAGTGGTGCTATGGGTACACTTGATGGGCCGTGTGAAGGGGAAAGGCTCATGTTGCCTGGGTATAAGGTGGCCTGGCCTCATTTTGTCAACCAAATATGGTGCAACGGACCACTAAACAGACCATGAAGCATCACACAACACTTGAGGTAATCTGTCAAAGTGACAAGACGTCAATTTTTCAAACATTTCCCAACTACAAACTTTTACAAAGGCACTTCACACGGGCACTCCACACGACCCATGGAGTTCCACAGGACAAGTCAAGCCTCCAGTGAGGTGACACTTTGCTAATTTTCTATCCATTCGCTAATGGCATTATCGTAAATGCTAATTATCCTATCTTAACCTTCCTAAAAGACCTAAACCCTATTCCTAAGGACCCAATTTCACTACTTTCATCTCAATCACACTCCCAAATCCTATCAAGAGCCTCCATCAAGCCCCTATTCAATTTCAAGGAAACCCAAGAACAAGATTGGATTCCAAGATCATTTCCAAGCCTCCGTTCTTCCCTCTCTCAATTACAAGCAACTCTAGACCTAAGGTATATGGGTTTCAACCATTGGGTCCTTCCACTCATGATGCCCTAACCTCCTTTTTAATCAATTTTTCATGATCTAAAGTTGATTTTACGAATGTGTTTACTAGTATGAACATGTCTATGAACTATGTTAAAGCTATGTAAAGTTTTGACTATTTTGCTATGTCTTGAGCTATAAATCTTGGATCTATTGTAAGATCTAAAGAGGGGTTTTGATGTATATTTCTTAGGGGTGTTGCAAGGTGTTGATTGCTGGTTCTAAAATGGATTTTCTTGTATGATTTCATCTCTAAATGGCATGGTCTTATACTATCATTTCACACCAACCAAGTGTTTAATAAAATGTTCGGTTATGGATTCTTGAGGAATTAAAGGTCCAAAGCATGAGATATGATATGATTGATGTATGATGATGGAAAGAGCTTATGTATATCATATATTCTATATAAAGTATTGCATTAGACCATGCCCAATCCGGGGCGACTAAGAGTCCGGATAACCTTATTGGGAGGTTAGTACCTTGATAGACAATCAAAGAGCTAGTGCCTTGATAAACTAGATAGGGGTTTGTACTTATCAACCTAGTGAGGGGTTTTTACCTTACCACCAGAGAGATGGGGTGGCATCATCACCAACCTACCAAGGGTTTGTACTTTGGAAATACATCTTGGTCTCTTCTACACATATGATATCCTATATAAGCATAAGTTACTTAAGAATGTTTTACTTATGCATTGATCCTACATGCCATATTGTTATATTATGCTTATTGCCTATTGTCATGCATTTTGATTATGGTGTCTATCTCTTGTTGCATTGCATCCTAACATACTTAGTACATTCAAACATACTAACACATACTCTTGCCTGGATGATATCACCATGTAGGAACCGGAGCCCAAGTTGATCATCCTTCTCCTCCTCCTCCTCCTCCTCCTAGCTAGTTTGGTGCTACTCAAGCTAGTTGCTAATTCCTCCACTTCGAGGACCTTAGTCTATGTCTCTCTTGTTATGTATTGAGACACTCTACTTTATGTTCTATTTTGTCTATGAGGGTGAGCCCGGTTGCTTTGTCTTGGCCCCCGCTCTTATCTATGTAGTAGAGTTGTTTGTTAGACATGTTATGTATCTATGATTTGAGTTTTGACTCATGTATCTTGATTATTATGTTATGCAAGCTTTCCCCTTAGTCCCTTTTCCCCTATTCTTACTCTTTTATCTCTTTTATATGCTTCCGTGACCAATAATGTGTAATGATAAGTTAAGAGGCTTTTTTGGGGTTCCTTCGGGTTCCCCATTCGCCATGTCATGTCTAGGCCCTAGGCTTGGGTCGCAAAAGGATTTGATGGAGGTGCATTGGTGGCATGGTATAAAGAGGGACATAGCCAAGTTTGTACCCGAATGCCCAAATTATCAATAAGTGAAGGTGGTGCAGCAAAGACTCGGAGGGTTCGCTCAAGATATTGAGATCCCTACTTGGAAGTGGAAATATTTAAATATGGACTTTGTGATTGGGTTGCCTCGGACTCAGAAACAATTTGACCCTATTTGGGTTATCATGGATCGAATGACCAAGTCAGCGTAATTTCTACCTGTTAAGACTACTTTTGGTGCTGAACATTATGCAAAGTTTTGCATTTGGGAATTGGTAAGATTGCATCGTGTGCCTACGTCTATCATATCAGATCGGGGTACCCAATTTACTTCACACTTTTGGAGATCGTTTTAAAAGGGACTTGGTACTATGGTCAAGTTGAGCACTGCCTTTCATCCTCAAATCGATGGGCTTGTGTGTTGGAGTTCAAGGGATATTGGGATGACCAACTTCCACTTATCGAGTTTGATTATAATAATAGCTTCCATGCTAGCATTGGCATGGCACCATTTGAGGCGTTGTATGGTAGGAGGTGTATGTTCCGGTAAGGTGGTTTGAGTTGGGATAGGGAGCTTTGATTGGCTAGGATTTGGTGATGAAGCCCATGGAGAAAGTGAAATTAATTAGGGAGAGGTTGAAGGTAGCCCAAAGTCGCCAAAAGTCCTATTCAGATGTTAGAAAGAGGGACCTTGAATTCTATGTTGGGGATCGTGTTTGAGAAAGTCTCACCTTTGAAGGAAGTGATGCGTTTTGGCAAAAAAGGGAAGCTAAATCCCAGGTATCTTGACACCTTGCTAGCTTAACCTTGTTTTATGAAAGACCTTGATATTGGCCCTGGTCTATCCTTGAACATGTGAACCTTAACTGAGGTTAAAAATCTAAGTTGAGGGTGGCTACAAATTGAGGCCCTGGTTTGGGGAATGGATATTGTGTACTTCACCTCAGGCTAAAAGCCTAAGTTAAGGGTGGCCCTTATTGTGCTAAAGTAATGAGAATGAGGTGGTTAGTTGGGAAATAAAGAAAGAAATGAAAAATCATGAGCCAATTGAAGAAAAAGAAAAGAAAAGTGCCTTGAATTGAGAAAAAGTAGCAAGAATTGAGTTCATAAATAAGGCACAGCTGAAAATAGAAAGAAAGCACTCGAGAAAAGTTTGAAACAGGAGAATAAGGGTGGATTTAATGAAAAGGGTTGGGTTATGAAAGCAAAAGGTGTTGGTAAACATGGTTCAAGGATAGCTTTTAGTCATTACTTGCCCAAATTCCATAACAATGCCCCATGAACCTATGTTACAAGCTCATAAGTCTTAAAGTGATCCAAATCCACTTTATCACCAAGTCAAGAAGATGTATAGAGGCAAGCCTATGGTGTTAGTCAATATGCATGAATTTCAATTGTGAGAATGAGAATGCTTCCTCAATCCTTGAATTCTAAATGCTTCTTGAGTGAGTAAGAGGGACTTCCTTACTGTGATGGCATTTGCACTACTTGATTAGCATATGGATGCACCAGTGATTGTGGATAGCTGATGCTCCTTAGCTTATGATAATTGGGTTGCCAGATTCATCATCATGTTGTGTTATCTCAGTAACTTTGAAAACTAGTTTTGAAAATGATAGTTGGGTACCTAAATTAGAGGAGTTGATATATATGCCATTAGTATAGATGCTATGTATTTCTTATTGCCTACGTAGATTGAGTCGTCGCTTGAGGACAAGCAACAATTCTAAGTTGAGGGTGTTGATGAGTTGTCAAACTACAACATATTTGATGCCTAAAACAAAGGATTTTCTGAGTTTTTAATGTGGCTTTTTATTGTTTTTATGTTTTTTTGTGTTGTTCTTGAAGAAATGTTAGGTTGGCATGATTTTAAAGAAAAGTTACAGAGTTTGCTAAATCATAGGACATACGAGCTCACCTACGAGTCGTGGCCCAAGCTACGAGTCGTTGGGTGTGTCGTAGAAAGAAACAGAGACCAAAAAATAAAAAATATACTACGTAGAGGTCAACCCTATAAGACTATCCTACGAGTCATAAGTCTTACTACGACTCGTATGGGCAGACTTGTAGCAGGAATCAGAGAGCCAAAATGTTGGATCAAAAACTGAAGGCCTAGACTACGAAAGGAGCATACGAGTTGTAGACCTCAAGCTACGACTTGTACCAGTGGGTCGTACCAGTTCAATCTAAGATGCCAAGAACCTGATATAAGACCCTGATTATGACTCTTAGGCCATCCTATGAGTCGTACCTGCGAGGCATACCAACTGCCAGTTCTCTTTTCTATGTAACTTTAAGGGTCATTTTGTAAACACTATATGCATTTTAAGTTAGGGTTTTATTAATGAGATTCAAAACAGAGAACAATATATTATCTTTGAATATAATTTCCAAAAAACTTGTAGGTTGTTAGCTTAGATTATCTTTTTCTCTTGGAAAACCCTATTTTGGGGATTGTAAACCTTGATTTGTGCTTATTGTCAATCTATCAAGCTTGTGGATTGACCTAAGAAAACCTAGGTTCATTGCCTTGGGTAAAGTTCTCAATCATGTCTTTCATATGCATTTTTGTTGGTTTTGCGCTGGCCATGAGTAGCTAAGCACCACAACTTGGGGGTGTAGGAACCATGGATATTTAACCTAAGAAAACCTAGGTTTATTGCATTTCTATGGGGTTTTGCATGTACTATTTACTTCCCTTCATTTTATTTGTTGTTTGGTGATGTCCAACACCAAATCCCACCTGCTATCACAATCCCGACCAAGGTAGTGGCGAATAGGAAAAGGGAAGTAGATGAAGTAATTCGATTGATGTGTTCTCTTCTAATCAACCAAACCTAACCAAGGGGAGATTGACTTGGACAATAGGTAATGGGTTAGTTGGCACACCATGGTAGTCGACCAAGCGCCATGGTGAAATTTGACCTTCACCTTCACAAGAGGGTTGGAAGACCCTAAGTTACCATCCTGCGTGCGAATCTCCAACTGTAGTTATGTTACCTATGGTAATAAAGTCAATGAACCATGGGGAACACAATTCCCAAGTTGTCCCAATAATTGAGTATTTTCTCGCATCATAGTGTAGTGTTTATTTTATTTTGTTCTTGAATTACATACCCCCCCCCATTTAGAGATTTTAGTTATCAATACTCGAACTGATTAATAGTAAAGTCTTGTAGTCAAGCCCTGTCTTACCTGTGGATTTGAATTTAACCTTTGATTAGGTTAATTGCTGACAACGACCGCTTTCTTATTTAGAGCGTGAATATCATCACTGAGCATCAGCATCTTCGGATATTCTGCAGTCTCCTTCTGTTTTCACGACCATCGTTTATATTCAGACGCTGGCCTTGTGTATTAATTGTGGTTTGTATTTGTATATTGTTATTCGGGTTATGTATGTATATATGTATTTTATTTCGAGTCTATAGTAGCTCGGTATTGTTGACTTTCAGGTTCTGAGTAGGTTTTAGTTATTTATATTGCTGTGATTGTTATGGTTTGACTAGAGAGCTAGCACAAGTACCCTATGGCTTGGGTAATTGGCTTTCCTGAAGGTGGGATCTAACATGCGTCATCATGATCGGAATCGAGTCATGACAAGGTAGTATAAGAGCTTAAGGTTCACTGGTCTCATCTGTAGAGAGCTACCATCTCGTAGAGTTCTATGGATGGGTACAAAGACGTCCATGACTTATCTCCAAGAGGCTATGCGATGTTTAGGAAACTTCTTATGTTATTGAGTCTGGTCGTGTGATATCGCTAGTACTTCATTGACTTCCTGGAATCTGATTTGATTTCTCCTTTCGCATGTATTCTATGTAGAGTGTAGGCTCTGGGCAGGGGTTGTGTTGCGTCGTTAGTCCCAGATAAGAAGCATCCCCCTAGAAGCTATTGAGCAGAGACTAGATGCGCTTGAGTTTCGACAGCTGGATAGTAAAACAACATTTATAGAGATTGTGGGAGCCTCAGAGATATACTTCGTACCAATTACTTGTCTGGCGATGATTGCGTATGGAACTATGGGATATGTTGTTGAGGGTTGGACTCTGTAATACCGACGTGTACGTTAGGTACTATTTAAAGGTTGTGTGGGCTGTGAATACTTCAGACAAAGATTATACAAGAGGGAGAGGATGTGACTGAGGTGGTATTAAGCATAGATGCTCTCCGTATATTTGTATTTGATTATTTGACCACTGGTCTGACCCATAGGGCTTCCTGATGTAGATGAGTATGTTATTACCTAATGGGATTCTGCGTAGCTATTCCTTATGTTATGACTGTACCCTGCTAAGGGGCTAACTATAAGCAAAAACCCTATGATTTATACATATGATCCTATTACTGCTTCACTACTAGAGTGGATAGTCTAATACGAGAACTACATGGTATTTAATGGACAAATGACCAGTTATACCACTGGCTACACCTTGTAACGCTAGGGTTATAACTCTATTGTGATGATTCATTTTATATACGGTTCTCCTGATTCCTTGGTTACTAGATTATGAGATAAAGGATATGCCCAAGGGCGTAATTGGGTTGTCTATTGTTGGATAGGGCATGGTTGCATTATCAACTTCGCTGTCAGCTACTCTGCCCAGGTGACTTGTTGTAATTGTTAGTTGGTTGGGTTTTGTGGTTTGGATTCCAGGATATGCTGCTAGTAGTGATGATGATCATTTTGTTGGATTGCCTTGTATTTAAGTTATGGTTATACATTGTTCGATGCATTTCATAACTTTTCGCCTACTTGAGTATGGGTTCCGGGCTTTTTTTGATCCTAGGTTAGGTATCAAGGTAGTGGAAGGTGCCTTCTACTAGTGGTGGATCAAGTGCAATGATGCATTACGATAGTGATGTGCTAATTGAGATTTCTATGGTAGAGCAGTTTCCAATAGCTATGAGTTGCCAGGTATGTGTTTTGCTGATTTGCCAAATTGCCTCTAAACAGGAGTATTGTTTTGCTATACAGATTACATTACTGTTAATTGAGACTAGGGCGGAGGATATCCCTGAAAACTTTGTATCTAGACTCAATATGACTATTACAAGATTCTTGTTATGTGGTTGGCTGATTAATTCCCCTATTGTGTGTACGAATGTGATGACTTTGTGTTCCGGTCTCATTGTTATGGTGGACTTGTTAAGGCCTTTACTTGCTGGGACCTGATTTATTAAGTACTATATTACTCAAGTTGAGTTGTTAGGTGTTGGGACAGCTGGATCTTAGGTAATTGGGGAGATATGTTATAGGTTGGATTAGGGAGGTTTGTTATGAGCTATATAACATTGATTTGTTTAATTATGATTAATTGATCTTGGGGTTTGCATGTATGTGATTAGTTGTTTTATCTTCCTTACTCGTGGTAGTTTGCTTGAGACTAAATGATAATATTTAATTAGGCACTGTGATGGAAAATGTGACTTATACCTATGTATGGAGGAATATATTAGGAGTCTACTGGTGTTTAATATATTGTGTATTTGATGTGGTTCTAAATATATGATGGTCGTGAGGGTACAAGTGACTGGTATGTGGATCATCTGTTGTGTTGTGGATATCTATTTTCATTATGAAGCTACTCATGATTGTACATCAACAAGCTGTTATATTGGGATGATGGGCTGACTATTTATCACACTTATGATTACTAGTGTTACTGTGATTGACTAACTGAATAGAAAGAAAGAAGGGGCTAGGTCCTGGCTGTGGAATATAATTTCATTAGCTATTACATGTAACTGAGTTAGTATCAGTGAGTTGGGAAGCCACATGCAGTTAAGTTGTAATGATTGCTTGCATAGGGGAACAAGAAACAGGGTAAAGTTTAGATGTGTGGAATATAGCTACAGTCGAGGCTAATTGTGATTGGTTGGGTACCAGCTAGTATGCTGAAGGCAAGTCTATTGGTGTCTTGTTATGTGTTAGTAGATTGTATTGATGGGCTGAGGGGTTTTTCTTTTTGAATCCCTTATTGTTTGTTATACTGATTCCCGGTTGCCCACTGGCTGGTCATTATATTTTTGATTAGCTGGAGTAACCAGAATTGTTGTTTAATGTTGAGCATGCTTAGGACTATTGTATTCACTGTCTATTGTGAGTTCGGAGATTCTTACGTGCTTCGGATGGGAGTTTTCGGGTACATCATCTTTCTTAATTTTGCGGACGAAAGTTCTATTAGTGGAAGATGTTGTAATGACCCTCCAGGTCATTTTAGTGATCTTATGAATATTTTATCATTTGGAGCATTTTCATAGTGAACGTGGATTATTTATGATTTGTTAGCACTAATTGTTCTATCGTTGGGTGAATCATTTGAAAATGATACAACTTTTTGAGTTAAACGAGAGACTAGGATTGTAAAATGAATTTTTAGGTAAAGTCCTAGTAAATGGCCTCAGAGTGGAATTCTGACGGTTCCATCAGCTCCGGAACAACCAAATTAGGCTAGGGGCATGTTCGGTGCAATTATTCTGAGTTTTGCAAGTTTAGCCGCCGGAATGCGTTAATTGTTGATTTCTAGTCAACATCCTTGGGAAATGTACCATAATGGAAATTCCGAATGCACCATTCGATCTGAAAAGTCTAGCTTTGTTTGGGAGGACCTTTCGATTGATTTTTGGGGCTTTCGGGTGTATTTTGGTCCCTTCGGTAGGCTTTGATATTGGTAAATTGGACCCATATTGGGAGAAAACGACCTCTGGTTGGAATTTTGACTGCACTATTGAGTCTGGAATATTGTTTCCAATCAGATTTCATATATGGATTGTATTTTTGTGACATTGGATGAGGTCGAAGCATCAAAATTAAATTTGAGCAGTTGTTGAAAAATAAAGGAAGGCAGTGACGTGGCCGAACTATAGGCCTCCATGTGGAAAAGGCGACAAACGATGTATATATCTAAAAATCTATTCCAGATTAGCGAAAAACAAATGTAAACTTGGAATTTCGGTATTACGCTCAATTTTTATCAGATTTGTGTGTGTCAAAAGCTTAAACTTGTATATTTTTCCTGAGGAAAACACTACGAGGTTCGAAAACTAATTTTGACGCATCATTTGAGGTGAAATCTGATGTTTTTTTGCTGCATATTGAATAGCTTTGTTTGGAAACTTTGAGTTGTGATTTCTTATCTGTATTAAGTCGACTTTTGGTAAATGTTTGATCTATTTTGTGTTTTTTTGCATGGCACACGTGTTGGAATTAATTGATAGCACTCTATTTGGTGCGAAAATATGATTTTAGCTGTTGGTCAGGCTATTATCATTTTGGAATATTTTAGTCATGATGTCTCGGCTATTTCTTATAATAATTAAATGAAATGTGGGTCTAAACTATACTACTTTACGATATCTACATGTACTTGCTGATCCTTGGATTTGTTGCTTATGGATTTTAGATGTGTATAATATTGGATAAATACGGGTTATGTTGTTTTAAATCCTTTCATGTTCCCATGTTCATATGACCAGTAAAATACAAAGAAGCACTTCATTTCACTTTTGAAGCACTTCATGTCACTTTTGAAGTATCTGTATAAAAGTATTTTCAACATTAAAAACACAAACTGTAGGTTGGAATTTAGAGATTCTAAATTGGTTTTGTAGATATGTTTTAGAAGAGATGCATCCAATATAACTGTATTCACGTTTGTTAATTATGTACTTTTATATGTTTGATATCCCCTTAGTTACCTAATTTAGTTCAATGATTCTCTTAATTTCGTCATCAAAGGATTTTGCTTCTTGTAATCTTACAGTAGTAAAACTGATGATCACACAATAATTTACTGTAGGCAAGTGATGATGAGGATAGCCTCAGTGAACAGGAAATGGCAAAAGATGTAGCAGATGAGAAATATTCATCTAGATTGAAGTCCCTCATGCAAATTTACAAGGAGGCCATCCTAGTTGGAGATGTAAAGGCTATATCTGAAATTGAGATGGTCATATTCTCAGTAGAAAAGGAGAGAAATGAAATGGCTCAAAAACTATCTGCTCTATCAGCAGATATCAATTCTGGAAAGGAAAAATATATCCGTTTGCAAGCAGATTTTGATAATTATAGGAAAAGATCTGAGAATGAGAGATTAAAAATTAGAACCAATGCTCAAGGGGAAATAATTGAGAGCCTTTTGCCCATGGTTGATAACTTTGAGAGAGCTAAGCGGCAGGTCAAACTAGAAACTGAGATGGAAAAGAAAATTGATGCAAGTTACCAGGGAATATACAAACAATTCGTGGAGATAATGAAAAGCTTGCGCGTCGCTGTTGTTCCAACAGTTGGCAAGCCATTTGATCCTGCGGTAAGAAATTACTGATTCTCTTCTATCCCTTTTCTTCCTCTCTATGAAGTCATTTTTGTCCCCCGTTGTGGGGAAGCAGCTGGTCTCTTTACTTTTGCTGTCATTACATGAAGTGCAACAGCAAATATACGTCTGTGGATCTATGTTGTTCTCTAGTTTGTCATGGCCAGCACCACATGTCAAATACGTATCCTATTTTGTTTGTATGCCCTAAATGTTAAAGCCCATATCACTCATTTGGCCAAACTGTGTTACACTACTGCCGCCTATAATTGATTACTACCTCTTTCTACTTCCCTGCAAGCTTTAAAGCTCAATCTGATTAGAACAATTGGCTCCATCTAAATAATAAAAGAATATGTTAACACGTTGAAATTGAATAAATTACGATTAATTATAAAAGAATTATGTTAATGCATTGAAATTGAATAAATTACGATTATGTCGAAAATGGATGTATAATTTATGGTTGCGTTTAGCCTAAGTAGCATGGATATGTACAAATATTTCAGAAAACAGTGGCACACAACATTAATATACATTTAAACATATATGAATTTAGTTTATATGCATATAAACATAATATGAGGATAAGTTTCTAGACTCATTAAAGAACTTCTAATTATTATTATTTATTTATATATATTTATATTTTAACATATTTTACACTTTTATTTTATTTACTTTGATGATGATATGATATGATTTAAATGAAGAAATAGGGATTTATATAGCTGACTCCAACTTGTTTGGGACTGAGACTTAGTAGTTGTTACATATGCAGTTAAACATATATGTGCATACGTAAATAAGGCTGCAACCACAGGTTTGTGTATACTCAGCATCTCAAAATATAAATTTAGAATCTTCAAAGAGTACCTATAAAGGATAGTCCGTATTTTCATATGATGGTATTTGGCAGCTTGCATGCACCTTGCTTGGTCCACAGAGTACCTATTTTCTCCCATCTGTATAAGTACAGACTAACTTTGTCTATCAAGGCTTAGGCAAATGGTCAACCAATTCAATCCCAACTACTTGGTATGTGCTGATACTTTGTTCCCGTTGTGTTTTATTTTTAGCTAAAACTGCATTACCACAACTTCATCATATGATTTTACCATGTGCTCTTATAGTATCTTCAATCATCATAACAGACTGGTGCATATGGAGGTCTATGCACTGTACACATTGCAAACTTCATAAAATATGATTCAGATAATTCAGTGTCTCAAACAACTGCTACTACGGCTCAGCTTCAGACAAATTATGGTTGGCTATATGAATCCTTGCCAACCATGTTCAACAACAAATAATTAGCAACAAGTATCTAACTAGTTCAAATTACTTATGTAAATGTAAAATAGTGCTTGGGTGGAGAAGCCTTAATTTAATCTGGAACCTAGTTATTGATTAGATCCAAACAAGAACAAATAGCATAGAAAGACTGCTGCTATAAAGACCTCTTAATTTAACTTCAGGTCAGGTAAAGGGCTGCATTCCCAACATTGATGCGGAAAATTGGCTTGGGCTTTCTGTTCAAATTTGGTTTCATGATCATTGATTCAATTATATTATACTTAATGCAGGAATGTATTTTGCTTTATGAGAAATTGAATAATACTGTTGTATAGAAAAGGTTTTATTAGGTTTAAATCATCAGAAAGTTGTCCTCGTTGAAAAGAGTTATTACAAGGTTGGCTATAAATTCCAAAGAACAATGTTAACTTGGCATGTTCGAATAACCCCCTAATGGATGTCTTATGTTTTGAATGTTTTAAAGGTTAATGACATGTTTGGTAAAGATTGTATGAGGATGCTGATATTCATTACCACTGAAGTCTTGGCACTTTAAAGATGTAACTTTTGGGTGCTTCTAACCTTCAAAAGAAAATAAGATGGATTAATTCAAAGTAAATATTGCTGTCAAATTTAGAAATTTTAATAGAAAAATAGACTTTGTAATGTTGGGATTAGATGAAGATATGCAGTTCAAAGGATTGAGAAATACTTTTTGAGTCATAAAATAGTGTTGTCTTTTCTCCTTGTACAAACTAGAAAGCTTTACACTCTAGTGAAGCTGTAGAGAAAAATAAAGAAAAAAGAACACAAATGATTTACGAGGTTCGGCAAGTGGTGCCTATATTCTCGGGCTAAACTCTCTCTACTGTATTTTGAGGGGTATGGCATTAGGTCAATATATACAGGAGCTTGGGGCTCTATATAAGGTAGCTGAATATTTACAGAATGTCTGATTGGCATCGTATCCCTATAATTGATCCTATAATTCTTAAATCCCTATAATTAAGGATTCTAACACTCCCCCTCAAGTTGGTGCATATAAGTTTCTCATGCC
>JAPFFP010000008.1:7188471-7198941 GCA_026153255.1 Solanum medicagineum | reverse complement strand
ACAGAATATCTGATTGACATCGTATCCCTATAATTGATCCTATAATTCTTAAATCCCTATAATTAAGGATTCTAACAGAAGCATATGCATTCAAATCTCACATGCACAGGCATTTGATAAGGTAAAAAAATAGAGATAACTAACTAATTTTTAATTGAACTTGCACTTTTATCAAGTATGAAAGCGTGTTTACAGTGTTACCACCTTATACTGTGGAAACCAAAAAAAAAAAAAGAAGCTGAAAAATTAAGAGAGTTGTATTAGCATAAGACCTGCATCCTTTTAAAGAATATTGTAAGTGTAAAGGAAAATCTGAATATTAACCAAGAAACTTCTTAATAGCATTCAACAAATTATTAGCTTGTGCTTTGTGGAGTAACTGGAGCTAGTGCTATCTAATGACAGCAGCTAAATTTGTGCGTTAAACTTCTGTACATTACATTCCACTGGTCAAATCAGAAAGACAATTTGTTCTGTAATATTTATTTTAATGAAGTGTTTAACTATCTTTTTCTCGATGCGCTGAAGAGAGATATGATCATTTTTGGTTTTACCATTCTTTCACATTGACAATTTCTGTCTTGCTTTGCATAATTCTTTTTTAGTGTCTGCCAATCTAAGCCTTTTCAAAGTCGAACATGTCTAAGACCTTTTCTTTTCATTTAGTTAACTAAAACTGGGAAATCAAAAGTTAAAAAAAAAAGAGAAATGGGAAAACTGAGAGGGAGGGGCAAAGAGGAAGAAAGGAAACTTTTGAGTGATTTTGCTTTAGATTTTGAGTTAAGAACCAACCTTGGTTGAGGCACTCAAGAAGGATTTAATGTTGTTCAGATTCTCATTTTAGCTGCAACTTAGTTTTCTCCTTCACTATCATTTTTCTTCTTTACTATTTATAAGGAGAAACCTTTTCCTCTGTCATCTGCTCACAGATATGAGTAAGATGAACCAGTTGTTTTCGAGAAGACCTAAATTTAATGTGTTTTTATTAGTTTCTAGTTGCATTGTATGACTTTGGTGTGATCAGAAAATATTTGATGATGAGCTGATTGAACTCTGGTTGATGGCGACACCGAATGCAACTATAGCAATATAATGTGTTGTGTTGTGTGGTATTTGCTGCAACGAGAATATTTGATGATGAGCTAATTGAACACGTTGATGGTGACCGTTAAAGCAATGTATATAGATTATGTGTTTAAATGCAGATTTGACTGTAGAAACTATGCATTCTCTTCTGAGTGTAACCTTCACTCTGACATCCACTTCATGCAATGCTTCCTCTACCTACACATTTTGACACATTCTTTGACTTGGGATATTTTTTATAAAATTTTGTTTGGGTGGTGGGTGTGAGCTTGCTGGTAGTGTTCATATGCTACATACAGTCTTATCCAAGGCAGATCTAAGCAACTACTAATCTTTAGCATGGGCTTTTTTTCTTGATACAGTTACACGAGGCTATTGCTCGTGAGGAGTCTCAGGAATTTAGTGAGGGAGTTGTAATTGAAGAATTCCGCCGTGGGTTTTTACTCGGAGACCGCCTTCTAAGGCCAGCAATGGTTAAGGTTTCATCAGGACCAGGTAAAGGGGTACCCTCTTCAGTCGCTCAGAAATCCCCAGCAGCAACTGTCGGAGTCGATGAAAGCTAGTTCAATCTCACAGGTATACATTCAATTATTTGAAGAGTGGATTACTTCCAGTCACATAAAATGGATTTGAATTCTCATCAGCCTTGCAATCGTCCGAGATAATGTACAATCATTTGTTCCTAACTCTTTGTTTTCTTGTGTCTACACTATGAGAAATAGGGGGAATACTTCCTTTGAATGTTAAGAGATTCAATCCAATTGTTGAAGGGAAATATGCTTATACTTTGTCTAGATTATATATAAATGATTTTAGATACTACTTTTTGCTCGTACTAAAAACTAAAAAAGGTAAGAAATTCACTTATTTATATTGAAATAATCATTTTCTAAGAAAATACTTTTTCATGAAAAACTTTTTCTATTATGCGGAACACATCTTAAATCACTATAGCGCTCTATGCCTTTAACTTTCCCCTAATGCAGATGGGTCCTTTGAATGGATGGTCCAATTAAAATTTTTATTTGGTTAACAATTCACCAATGACAGCAACATCTGAATGGATCTAAATACTGCATGTTCCAAATAAAATTCAAATTTTCATTTGGCTAACAAGTCACAAATGCTTGCTGTTTTTGCCAGTTAGACACAGTATTTTTTTGCCATATACACATTTGTGTGTGCTTTCTTGCTTTTACAAATTGGATTTTTACATTAAATGCCATATATTTTTTGTGTTGCCTTATACATATTTGCCTTTTACATTATTTGCCTTTACCATAATTCTTGCATTTACCATTTAGTATACTTGTGATCTGGGTTGCCTTTTCTTGTTTATCATATTGGGTGGCCTTTACTTGTTTATGGTTTCTTTCTTGCTGCTACATATTAGCCTTTTACATTATTTACCTCTAGCGTATATTTCTATTTACGATATGTTGTGATCTTACATATCATGTTGGGTTGCCTTTACTTGTTTACCATATTGTGATCAGTAGTATTACTTTATATTTTCTTGTTCTGTATTGTTGAGTTGCATAGTTTTCTAAATTGTATTTTCTTGATCTCTATAGCTTAGCAAATTATTAATTTTTAATTTAGTGGCGTCGGGATCTAATGGTGGACTAGGGTCATGTCGTCGGTTGAGTCGAAGGTAAGGGGTAGGGGTGGTAAGAGGGACACAGGCTTTTTTAAGTTAAGGATAGGGTCGTGAAATATAGAATCACTTGTAGGGAAATCCATAGAGCTAGTAAAGTGTCTTAAGAGGAGACATATTAATATAACATGTGTTCAGGAGACCAAATGTATAGGCACCAAGCTCAGGACATAGATGGGTTTAACCTATGGTATTCGGGTGGTTCTAGGGATAGAAATGATGTAGGTATCTTAATAGACGAGGACCTTAGAGAATATGTGGTTGAGGTTAGAAGGTATAATGATAGAATCATATCTATCAAACTCGTGGTTGGTAAGCATGTAGTGAATGTGGTTAGTGCCTATGCACCTCAAGTAGGCCTGGACGAGGAAGTCACAAAGCTCTTTTGGGAAGAGTTGGATGAGATTGTGAGAGACACACCAGAGATAGGAAAACTCTTCATTGGGGGTGACTTTAATGGGCATATCGAGACAACCATTGGTGGGTTTGAAGATGTTCATGGAGGCTTCGGTTTTGGGGAGACGAAGGGAGGAGGGACGTCTCTCTTGGATTTTGTCAAAGCCTTTGAGTTAGTTATTGCTAACTCATATTTCCCGAAAAGGGAAAATCACTTGATTACCTTTCGTAGTACGGTAGCTAAGACTCAGATTGATTACTTCTTCGAAAGGGCGACAGAAGCCTTTGTAAGAATTCCAAGGTTATTCTGAATGAAAATATCTCCACTCAACATAGGCTTCTAGTGATGGATTTAGGGATCAAGAGAGAAAAGAAGAAGAAGACGACTTTTAATGCCTTACCGAGGATTAGATGGGGAGGCTTGACTTCTTCCCTTTCACGAGAGATGGAAGAGAAGCTGGTTAGTCTAGAGGTTTGGAGTAGTGGCGGAGATGCAACAATATGTGGGACTCTACTGCTGTTGCATTAGAAAAGTAGCTACTGAGGTACTAGGGGTTTCAAGATGGACCTTTGGGGGACGTCAAGGCGATTGGTGGTGGAATGACGAAGTCCCAGGCAAAGTGAATGCTAAGAAGGTTGCTTATACGAAGTGGTTGGAGTGTAGGGATGAGGATGAAAAGTGAAGGCTTAAGGAGTTCTATAAGACGATAAAGACAGAAGCGAAGATGGCGGTGGCGAGTGCTAAGACATCAACTTTTGAGCGCTTATATGTGGAGCTAAGTGATAAAGGCGGGGACAAGAGATTGTATAGGCTCGCCAAAGAGAGAAAGGAAAGCTCGCAACTTGGACCAAGTGATGTGCATTAAGGATGAGGAGGGTGAGGTGTTGGTGGATGAGACTTCCATTAAGCTAAGGTGACAAGCTTATTCTCATAAACTCTTAAACGAAAAAGGAGCTAGAGATATTGAGCTGGGTGAGTTGACACACTCCGAAAGGTAGCGAGATTTTGGTTATTGCAGGCGGTTCAAATTTGAGGAGGTTAGACGTGCTATTAGTAGTATGAAGAGAGGGAGGGTGATCGGACCCGTTGGGATTCCGGTAGATTTTGGAAGAACATGGTCAAGGATGACGTAGAGTGGTTAACTAACTGTTCAATGTTATTATGAAGACTGCCGAGATGCCCAATGAATGGAGGACTACAATGGTTCTATTGTACAAGAACAATGGTGATATTCAAAATTGTAACAATTACAGGGGCATTAAGTTGTTGAGCCACACTATGAAGGTCTGGGAGAGAGTGGTGGAGATGAGGGTGAGAAAAATGGTGTCTATTCAGAAAAGCAATTTGGATTCATGCTTGGGGCGGTTGACTATTGAAGCAATCCATCTTGTTTTGAGATAAGTGGAGAAATATAGAGAAAGAAAGGACCTTCATGTGGTATTCATCGACCTGGAAAAGGTTGACGACAAAGTTTCGAGGGATGTTTTATGGAGATGCCTAGAGGCGAAAGATGTTCCGATAGTGTATATTAGGGCTATAAAGGATATGTATGACGGAGTCAGAACTCGAGTAAGAACGGTGGGAGAAGACTCATAGTATTTTCCTGTTGAGATGGGACTCCATTAAGGATGTGTGTTGAGCCCTTTTCTTTTTTCTTTGGTAATGGATGAGCTGACACGGCATATCTAAGAGGGGTTGCCATGGTGTATGCTATTTGCAGATGACATAGTATTGGTTGATGAGACTCGGGCCAAAGTTAATGATAGATTGGAGATTTGGAGAGATACTTTGGAATCCAAAGGGTTCAGATTGAGCAGAACCAAAACAAAATATTTGGAGTGTAAATTCAGTGTTGAAGCAGATTTTGAAGTGAAGCTTGCCACTCAACCTATTTCTAAGAGAGAAAGTATTAAGTATCTTGGATCCATCATCCAGAGTAGTGGTGATATCGATGATGATGTTACACATCGTATTGGGGCAGCATGGACGAAATGGAGGCTTGCCTCAGGAGTATTGTGTGATAAAAAGATACCACATAAGCTTAAAGACAAGTTTTACAGAATGATGGTCAGATGATCTTTGTTATATAGGGTGGAGTGTTGGTCAATTAAAAATTCACATGTCTAGAAGATGTAGGTTGCGGAGATGAGGATGTTGAGATGGATGTGTGGACATACCAGGAGTGATAGAATTAGGAATGAGATCATCCGAGAGAAGCTAGAGGTGGCCCCTATGGCTAACAAGATGAGGGAAGCGAGATTGCGTTGGTTTGGACATGTGCAGAGAAAGAGTATTGAGGCTCTTGTTAGGAGGTGCGAGAGGTTGGATTTAGGGGATACATGGAAGGGTGGAGGTAGACCGAATAAGTATTTGGGGGAGGTGATCAGACAAGATATGACGAAACTTCATCTCACCGAGGACATGACTTTAGATAGAAAAGAGTGAAGGTTGTGTATTAGAGTAGAAGGCTAATAAGTTAGTAGGGGTAGATCGTTAAATGACTTGTTGGTTAGTAGGAGTAGTGATGTCTTCACATATGTTGTCATTGTTAGTCCTATATTTGTTTACTTTTAGCGTAGTATTTACATTGCCTTTATACTTTGTGTTGTTACTTTCCATCTTGATATGTTAATTTTATCGTATTTGCATATTATCATGTGTTTTCTTTATTAGTCACTCTTTTTGTTCCCTTTCTTTCCTTTTCCTTTTCCTTTTTCCATATTTAGTTTATTCTGCTTATGGGTTTTTGATAAAAGGGTTACTAGAAAACAATCTCTTTACCTTTATAAGATAGTGGTAAGGTCTGCGCACATTCTACCCTCCCAGAACCCATCTGTGAGATTCCACTGGATATGTTGTTGTTAACAAGTCACAAATGATTACTTCTAGCTGCCTATCTATTCATTAGGAATGAGGTTTATTTTCAATCCCATGTAGGAGTAGAAATTATATGTCACACCTCAAATTAGAAAAGGTGTTACTAGCACTTGATAACTTATTCAACTGAACTAGCTACTGAACATATTAATTGACTCAATTGTGGGCCCAAAGGTTGGGCAACATAACATCAAATACTAAGTCTGGACTATTAAGGTTGGTAAGCCAAAAATAATAAAGTTGTAATGACCATGGAGGTCATTTTTGGTATTTCTGATAAAATTAGCGTTTTACCCTTCTCGACAACTTTCTTGAGTCATGTTTGATTGGTTTTGAAAGTTGATTTTTGAAAATCTTGTAAAAAGTTGAATTTTTGTTGAAGAAGTAGTTTTGGAAGCTTAAGATGTCAAGTTTTCAGTTTTTAAGTCATTTGAAGATTCGAGTCTCAGAATGACATTTTGTTGATTTCACTAGTTCCGTAATATGGAAATGGGTCTAGGAGAGTTGTCAGAATCAATTTTAGAGTTGTTATGTGGATTTTAGGTCTATAGTTGGAAATTGAGTTAAAATTTGATTTAAGTTTGACTTTGCTCAACATTTTGAGTTCCAACGCTCAAATTAGATTTCTGATAGCTCCATTGGTTTCAAGAGGTACTTTTAGTGATAGAATGAGCTTTGTCATAATTGTTAGGTGTTTTGGTAACATTTTAGTATTTTAAGTGGCTTAAATTAGTTTAGCTATAACTTATCAAATTCGGGGTCAATCTTTAGTATAATTTTTGATCATTAACCAATCCAAATCAATCTGTGAACACCCTTATAATGTTACTTTTCTTGTGGTCTAAATTGATAAAATACATGTACATGTAATAAGAACAAATAGAATCAAACGAACTACACAATAAATAAACTCAAAAATTAAAATCAAACCAACTTAATTCGATTTTTAAAATCTCAAAATCAAACCAACTCAATTATAATATATATTTATGGGTTTGGTTGTTATTGGTTTTGGTTTGACTTGGTTCGGTTCAGTTATTTGATTATTAACCATATACAAAAATAAAAACAATGATACATTTAAAATGGAGAAAAAATGATAACAATTTATTCAAAATGAAAAATAATTAGAATGACTGATACTATAGTACTTTCATTCACTAAATTTACTGTGAAAAAAGTTTCAAAATTCATCAAACCTAGAAGAAAGAGTTAGTGACATTTCTACTCCCACTAAGAATTGTCATATACATAAAATTAATAAGATAAATGTTGTCGTTTAAGCATTTATGCTTTCATAAATAGATTAAAAAATAAAAATTATTTTCATGAATAATATATTATGTATGTATAATTATAAAATATATGAAGGTAATTTGTCGGTTCGTTCGATTATTTCTTTAATTTTTCCTAACAAACCCAAATCAAATACTATCAGTTTTTAGAAAAATTAAAATTAAATCAAATTAGAATCAAAATTTATTTAATCGATTTGATTTGATTTTTCGATTTGAATCTATTTTTATCCAAATCATAAACACTTCTATTATATGTGGTAGTTGCTCATTCGTTACACATAAGATGAATAATCACTTGGTAAGTCTGGATTGTTGCACATAAGTCTTCTCCCCACTAGGATAGACACCTATCAACTATTGGTACATTTCTTCGATTGAGAATTTAACTTGTGTATCAAATGGATATTAGAATACACAAATACATGTTAGTAACTCATTTTCCTATTGAAAACTTCCACAGTATTATAATTGCGATGAACCATTTATAAAATCTATTAGTGTTATATTTATTGTAATCAATATTTGTCATGAAAAATTCAACTCAATTCCATTTCGCTCATTCATAGTCACAAGCTATTATCTAGTTATTATGTAGAAGAGAGCCAAAAAATGAGATATTGCAAATAGACAAACCTTGCTGATGTTGATGAGTATGTAATATATTGATTGAATATATTCTAAACTTTACTTTTAGATTAGAGGAACAAGACATAGTTTCAACACATATGAAGGTTGGATATTCTGATATAGGATGTGATTAGTTGAACCCAACAATTCTTGCAACAGCAGCCCTTGTAGCAGCCTTATTTTTAAATTTTTGTTCCATATAAGAAAAAAATTAGTTATACACATTTGACCTGAATTTTCTTTGTTTTGTGTTTATTTTTTATTATTATTATTTTTTTTTGCATCTCATCCACCTCTGTGATCCAAAAATTGTTGCATTATGTTGGATCTTGCTTTGCAATGTATGCAGAACCGTGGTTACTTTCATTGCCCACATAGTCAGTTGATTTCTCCTTCCATTTCTTCCTTTTTGTGTTCTGTCTACGTATACCCGTAACAAATGTACCCATAATAAATGTAGACAATGAATTCAAATTACCTAAGGTTGAAGATCTAAATTCTTAAATATATAACTAAATGGATCAATTCGAACTCCATTGAAGTATCTAGAGAATTTATTGTTACACTTTATTTTTATTCACTTTTTTTATAATTGTAAATGTGTTTTTACAATTCATAATTTTGAGGTTTAAATTTTAATTTGTATTATCATGAATTAAATGAAGTGTCATAAAATTAAATATTTTCTTTAATTTGATGTTAATTCAACAATTGGATGCTTATATAAGAAAAGGGGAGTTTAAGATCAAAACTTTGGATTTGTGACACAAGGAAGAAAGAATACCATAGATGATTCTTGGAAAAAAGTTACAAAGTAATCTATTGTGGTAGAACTTAGCTGAACACTTTGTGTGTGTAAATTATTTATTCTGTTGTCCTTCATTTTATTTAAAAAATTAATACGACCCTCCTCCAACAAAAAATTAAATACTAATGGTTCGTTTAATTGAACAACCATTAGTTATCTTATCAATCATAGTTCATCAATTTTATTGGAGTTTGACATCTCACAGGGAAGGCGTCCTATTCACAATTTTTATGTAAATACTAAATATGGAATGGCCGTTAATGGGCCTAATATTACAAGCTCAATCATATTATTAAATAATAAATTAATTTTTAATATTTTTTCGGTAAACACCATAAAAAATTATAATGAGTATTATACTTTGCAAGGAAATTCAAATCATCTTTTCTCTTTGAGTTTTATAAAATAAAAAATAATTTATAAGTTATTTAAGTTGTCACAACGAATATTAAAAGAGTATGTAATCTGATATTTATTTTAATATTATTTCAAATATAAATATTGAATTAAATAATAAACATGTGTTGGATAGAAGGTATGTCACCTCCTTTAATTATATATATTAGCCTCATATTAAAAAGTCATAAATATCAAGCATATTTTAATTGGGATGGATGTACATAATTAAATAAAATGACATTTTTTATGGGGTTAACATAATTATATTTTAGGCATTTGTAAACACACGTACAAAGTTTTTTCAAAGTTTGAAAAAAAAAGATATTTGAAGCTAAATATTTATATGAGTTGACAAATTGTCATCAATCATCTATTTCTTCACTTCTCCACATAATAGAAATAAATTATATAAAAGGTCTATTGCGTTAAATTTCTTACACAAAACATGGTCCACTTTTTTTTTTTTTTTTAAAACTAAAAATGATCATTCGGTTGTTATATGCAACAAACTTTTTTTTTTGTTGTGCTATGTTAAAATATTTTTCTTTTTGAAAAATTCAATTTTAATTTTTTTTGTTGTTCTTTTTGTAATAGTTTTTTTTTTATTTTTTTAGTTGTTTCACTTTTTTGTGGGAAAAATGAATATTTATGTCATTTTATTATTTATCATTCATTTTCTATTTATTAAGGTGAAAATACATAATAGTCAAACAAATATCAATATCGATACATTATATAATTATTTATACAATATTGATACATGATTACACACCATTTATATAGTGTCAATACATTATATACCTATTTATATAATATCGATACATGTTTGTATGCAATTTATATAATATCGATACATATTTACATACTATTTATATAATATTGATAACATCGATACATAACATAACTATCTATACAATATTGATATACATTTATACACATATATACAAATAGGCCTCCTTTTTTGATGGGGATGCTTTTGAGAGCTGAACTGATACAATCAGTAAATATGTAAGAGTAGGAACTGCAGTAGTGTAAAAGCAATTTAGGATGTACCTGCATACTCCTACCCTATGTATTTGTCCTCTGTGATTAATCCCCATAGCTTTTGATAGGCGTAGTTTTAATACGTAAGGTGTGAATTTGGGCCTTGTCGCAGTTGCTGATTTTTTTGTCTGTGTTGGGAGCTCTTGAAAATTGTGAATGTGTAGGCTCCCTTCGTGGTTAGAACGTAGTTTGATAAACTACCTGCTAACTAGTTTGCTTCCTCATAAATATGTTGTATGTTGACTTGAATGTTCTGCATGTAGAATTGAATTTTCTC
>JAPFFP010000008.1:7167878-7188371 GCA_026153255.1 Solanum medicagineum | reverse complement strand
TAAGTAATTATAAGGAGACTGCTTCAGATATTCATTCACTACGAGCTGATGTTCAGTCACTTTCCAGTATTCTTGACTGGAAGGTTTTGGTCCTAATCCACTAACTTGTACTATTCCTTTTCTTTTCAAATGGTCATCTCTCTAACTTAATGCCTTTTTTTAACAGTCAAAAGAGATAGAAAAGTTGTCTGCCAAGTCAGCTTCCCAGGTGACTGAAATGTTGAAGTTGCAAGCTATGGTATGTTCAATCTTGCTCTTTTCTCTCTGCTTGCAGTCTTTCACCATCTATTGTCGGTCTCTTATTTTGTTTGGTGCTTTTTAAATTTATGTTAGTTCTTACTTCATTGTATTCTGTGACATGCCATTTTCTTGTCCGCTTCTGCGAGTGTTTTTGATTTCTAGATACTTGACTGAGTACAAATTTTAACATTAGGTTGCTCCTTGGTTTGCATTTCCTGGTGTAGGTTAATGATTTGAAGGAAAGTGATATGCAGTTAAAGCTCATATTGGAAATGTATAAGCGTGAATCTGCTTTCTCAAGGTAAGACATGGTTAAGTGTTTATTCTGATCAAGTGAAGTCACTTTATTTATAAGAGTTTCTTGTTGCTTGCTTAATGTGTGTTGTGTGATGAAGTGTTGATAGTGTTGTTAATCAGCATGTTCTTTTAGGAGACTATTTCTCCATATTGTACTATAATTATAGGACAGAATATTTTATTTAATTTTCTTTCCTTTATCAGTTAGGATTCATTTGTATGAATATCCTTTTTCATGGGATGTTGAGACATACAGATATACAAAAAACCTATTTTTTTCACTGAAATTCTACTTGGTGTCAAAGCCATTGGTGTGGTTTTCTCCCTCGCAGCAATAAGGTTTCTTCTTATTAGAAAGAGGTCAATCTTCCTCCCTCCTTGTAGCTGTCCACAGAGGCTACTTCCGCCGGATCTTTTTCAATGTATTTTCTTACTTGGGTTTGTGTAAATTTCGAGTCTACCCACCAAGTTTTTAGATTTTTCTCGATCATCAGAGCTAGGGTTCCAGCAAGGCAGTTTTCGGGCGAGAGAGATCTGTCTGGCAATTTCTTCCAGTTTTTTCTTCTCCGAGGGACTTGTTTAAAGATGATTTCATTCCAGAGTTTTTGTTGGCTCGATTATACCTGTAATGATAATCAACGTGTCAAATGTAGAAAAACGGTTTGGTCCTCTATACTTCTGAATATGACATGCTTCCATCATGCTTGTAGATTAGATGTTATTTACGTGGACATATCACATTGACTTTTTTTTTTTTGTACGGTGCTTCTAATTGTATTTGAGCTGCCTAAGGTACTGCTGACCAATTGTATGTCAATTTATCTCAAAGTTGGTTTTTGGAAATAAAATATACGGGTGAATATCCTTTGCCCTGTGATCTTAACAAATACTGCTTCTAGAAGTTCTTCCGCTTTGTAATGCTGAAATAGCAGTTAGTGTGTGTGATTGATATGCTTGCTGATAAGATGTTGAATTTTATATGTTTTAGATGCACTGATTTTCAGTAGGCATTTATTGACTTGAGTTGATCTTTTCTTCACTAAGAATGCTTCCAAACATTACCATGACGACTGTAGGGATGTTTTTGAGGCTCGGGGTTCCGAGTACAGAGCTTGGGCTTGTGTTCAGAGTCTGAAGACTTCTCTTGATGAACACAATTTGGAAGTGAGAGTGAAATCTGCTATTGAAGCCGAGGCAAACTCCCAGCAGAAGCTAGCTGCTTCAGAAGCTGAGATTGCTGAGCTGAGACAGAAGTTGGATGCTTCTAAAAGGTTTGTTCACCCTCTTGTTATTTTGAATGATGAGTCGTCATACTGTTGTTGGTAGATCATTCAGAAAATTGTCTTGTGTGCAGTTGTTAACAGTAAGATGACATCTTCCTAACAAGAAGTTGAACTTATTTTGTACTCCCATACATGAAAACTCTCGTAATCCTGTTGTTGGTAGTGGCATTGGCAAATGGTTTCCCATGCTTTCTAGTCTTGATGTTGCAGAAAGTATTGGTTGGAGGGTCACATGTTCACTATTGGTGGGAAGAGTGGATTTTAGCCATTCATTCCCAGCTTCATTTCAACTTTCAGCATGTTTAGGAAAGTTGCCGTAGTGGGGAACCATGACTTCATCAGGAAGTGTTAATGGTTTTGAGAGAGGACCTTGGACTTTCAAGAGAAAAGAAGGCCCTGGGGAATATTTCTTTTTATCAGTTTGATAGAGCTCTTGTATTTTCTTGTTCATTGTAATAATTAATTAGTGTCCTGAGAATATTCACGAAGATAGTTGGTTTTCGTAACTTCAGGGAACGGTCTAGACTCTCGGAAGTCTTGAAGTCCAAGCATGAAGAAACTGAGGCCTACCTCTCTGAGATTGAGGTCTGTTTACTGCTTAACTTGTGTGCTTATAGGTAGTTTTATGGAAGTTGGAACATTAACCTTGTAAAACAATTAGAAAGATTTTTTTTTGTTCCAGACAATTGGGCAGGCCTATGATGATATGCAAGCTCAAAATCAGCAGCTCTTCCAGCAAATCACAGAGAGAGATGATTACAATATAAAGGTAATATATCTGAAAAGAACACCTTCAATCTCTTAGTGTTTGTGCAAAATTGGTAAAAATCTTAAAACTATTTTATGTACAATTAGTTACTAAGATGAAAAGGTACCATTAGTCCTCCCTATTTTTTCTAATTGGTGAAATCTGGAAATTTGTTTTCACTTTAGATACTTCATGAGTCAATTAACTTCCTCATGTGTAATGAAGTTCATGTGTGTGGTGGAGTCCCTAAAGTTTTAGGGAGTAGTGTGATTTTGATATTTCTCTTCAGACTTCATGTGTCAGATGTAAAGTACTTGTGGTGCTGTTCTCCAGCGATTAACTTTTGCTTTTCCTTTTACATCATATGTCAAAGGAGAAAAGTGATCAATGTTGCTTAGGGGTGTTCATCGTTTTCTGGCAAATGATTTACATTGCTTAAGGGTGTTACTAATTTCTGATGCAACCAGTGTAGTCAAAGGCGCGCTTAAGCTCTGAAGTGAGGCTCAGAACATGTTGAGCATTTTGCCTCGCTTTATGTGCTCATCGGTGTCTTAATCAAGATTTTAAGGCAAACTTTTCCTTGCCAATGAGCCTCTTCCGAATAAGTGACACTGTACAATTGATATTTCACTTTACCGTAATTATTTTCAATTTCTTTGGTCATATATTTTTCATTCATGTTATAATCATCAGTCTTGTACTAAATATATATATTTGTATTTTTTTTCCTTTGCACCTTTTTTATTAAAGCCCATGCTTTATTTGCGCTTTGCGCTTAAGCCCCAACAGGCCTTGGAGCTTTTTTGCACTTTTCGCCTTTGATAACACTGGATGCAACTAGTTACTAGCTTCAAGAAAATTATATTTCCAGTGCAACTTTGTTATTGCATCTATATTGGTTTACTATACCAGTTAGCTCGTATATGTCTAACTGCTAACCACCACTACCCCTCCAGATAGTACATCCCGATTTACATCCTTATTAATGCTAATACAGATCTGGATTTGCTTTCAGTAAACACATCGACTTGCTGCTATTTCCATGGCTATCTTTCTTCATCCATTATTCTCTTATATGCATTTATCTGGGGAAACTACTTGGGACTATACGTCTAATATCGCAATGAGTGGAAGTAGTTTAACTGTAAAGAATTTTGGAAAATCTAACTGTAAGAATGCTTTCAACCAAATTGCATGTCAGCTTAGTTTGTCAAAAGTAAGTCAAAACTGACTGCCTCACTACAATGGCCAGGAGCCGGAAGAGGTGGTAGAAGACCTAGAAGTAAACAATGCAATTACCTCATTACAAGTTCTCAAAGGGTTAAAGACTTAGAGTGAAGAAATAGTCGAGGTCAGTTGGTGCTCGAAGCACAAATGTAGAGTGAGAGCATTAGCGAAGAAAGATGAATGTAAAGAAGAAAATAAAAATGTGTGCATATATATGGTCAAGACTAATAAGCAGTTGCATCAAAGGTGAAAAGTTGTTGGGTTTCTGGAGCTAGTGCAGACAAAGCGCTAGCCTTAAGAAAGAAAGGCTCTAGACCAAACAACAGTTATCTAGACAAAATAATAGAAAAAGGGGAAATATTTTTTGTTTAGTGCCAAATCTCTTCAAGAAAGCTTATTGGTGAAAAGGTGTATGCCTTAGTGCCTTGAGGCCTGTACGAAAGTGCCCTCACGTGAGGCATGAACTACTTTGTTGCACCTAGTTTCAAGGCTTAAGCGTGTGTAACGTGGGCCTTTGACAATGCTGAAGTTGTGACCTTTACAGCAAATAGTGTTCAATTGATTTCCCGCCCGCCCCCCCCCCCTGTTTTGTGGTGATTATTCATTGCTTTTTCTTGTACTCTTTTTCTTTTTTCCATTCTCAGTCATAGTAGTTCTGATCTACTCAATTTGAGTTATATGTTTCATTGTTTTTTTGTTCCCAATTTAGAATGCCTTTTTTTCAATCTTTTCTGTATGCATTACATTTTGAAACTTATCCTGTTAGGGTTCTCTTTTTCTGGATTTTCATTTGCTATTGTTTGTGAAAATATCTTTTCCTCTTTGTGACTGTTATTAAATCCTATTTCCCTGACCCAACTTATCTTTGATAGGAAAAAAAAATACCATTTAAAAAAATATAGTGTCCAGTTTGCTTTTCTTACGCTTTATTTAAGTGAATCCCCATTGTTACTCATTCTCAATAAGCGTGCAATGCCATATTTAATTTTTTCCGCATGCTTCGACGCGGGGGAGATTCTAGCATTGCATATGCATTTATACAAATATGATTTTCATGCCTATAATTTCTGTGTGTCTGTCTCAGATTTATACTGCTGCCAATTTTGCACTCTTACGTTTATTTTCTGTTCCACAGCTTGTTTTAGAGGGAGTAAGGGCAAGACAACAGCGGGATTGTTTGGCCTGGGAAAGTCAGACAACAGGGAGAGCAGTTGAAGATGCCAATACAATGGTCAGTTCCTATGAAATGAAAGCTGCCAAAATTGATGACCAGGTAATTGGTATCTTCTCTTAAGTGCCAAATGTTTATACTTCTCCAGACTCTGAGTGTGTGTATTTCCTTGCAGTTGAGGGGATGCTCAGACTTAGTCCATAAACTTGCTGAAGATAGGATTCAGAATTCTCTTGCTGTGGAGAACACCCAAAAACGGCTGTTAGATGTAAGAAAATCTTCCCAGCAATTGGGGGAGACGTTGGAAGAATCGCAATCCAAGATCGGCAAAAATCGAGTTGATCTTGCACAGTTGCAGATAGAACTAGAGAAAAAAAGGTAATTGAAGGTTAACTTTTGTCTGTATGCGCAATCTCAATTTGTTCTTAAACCAATACTCTCATGTGTTCCTTTATTATATGGTCCTTTATTACTTGGCTAGGTTTGAGAGAAAAAGAGCAGAGGAGGATGTAGAAGCTCTGAGGAGAAAGACTTTACGTTTGAGATCACACATCGAAGGGTCATCTGTTATTGAGAAGCTTCAGCAGAAACTGAGGGAATATAAGGAAATACTCAATTGTAGTATTTGCTTTGAACGGCGAAAAGAGGTGGACCAACTGACTTTTTCCTTATTCATTTGGTCAATCAGGCATCAGTTGGTGAAGTTTGAAGTACCTATAAAATGTCACATATGATGTTGGATCCACTGTTGCAAGTTTGTGATTCTGGCAGCAGATGGGAAGAAAAGATTATGCATCCTTACTTTAGATAGGTTATTGAGATAATAGAATGGCAATATCCAAGAGAATCTTCAGTGATAAGATCCATGGTTCTAAATTTGGGAAACAATCAGTAGTGAAACTGAAGGGTACCTCCTAAAAATCTAGCCAAACATGTGATAACCAGTAGGCTAACTACACATACATATTAAAATTTGTTACATGATCTTGTCTGATGTGAATAAGCATAGTGATGCTTACTTCCACCATTTTTTGAGATTCTAAGAGATTGTGAGGGCCAACTTCTTAGAGTGATTGGTTTTATTTTTTCCGTGGTGGTAATAGAACTAGTATTGTCGGAATATATTTTTTATAGTGGTGGTGTCCAGGTTAGCTTGCATACAACTATCCAATCGTATGCTACTTCCCACTGTTACCTATTAAGATTTTTATGGCTTAGTCATGAGAAAAAATCATCTATTATTTTTTTTTCTGTTGGGATTTGATCCTTTTCTCTAATGTTTGCACCCGCTTCATTGACCACTAGGTCACACCCTCAGCTGCAAGTAATTTTCTCCAAAACATGTAATTATCTCCTTAGTGAGGAAAGAATTTCACTTTGCTCGACTTTTTATCTGATATCTATTACAGACTGAGAGCTAAGATTTCCTCATTACATTACAGGTTGTCCTCGTGAAATGTTACCATCTCTTTTGTCATCCGTGTATCCAAAAAATTCTGGAGACTCGTCACCGCAAATGCCCTGTTTGCGCTGCAAGTTTTGGAGCAAATGATGTGAAGGCTGTTTATATCTGTTGAAATTTGCTTTTAGTTACTGCACTAGTTTTTAGCAAAATAGATTGTTTAGTTTAAGATAAATTTGAATTTTAATTAAGTTGTTTGAGTTGTTGAAATATTTTAGGTTATTTTAAATATTAAATTATGCAGATTTTGTGTTTTATGTTGGCTATTTAAAGCCCCTCAATGCTTAATAGAATTATTTAAAGCTATTGAAAGTCATTTCAATCTATTGAGAGACATTTTCAACCTTTTTTTGCTACCACATTCATCCTTTTTTTTTTTAAACTAGCAGTATCTAATCAGAAACATAAGAATGTCTAGTCCTTTTTGTTATGTCTTTGTTGTGAAGCAAGATTGTCGTCCAGTGATGGTCTGGACATATTTATGCAGGAAATAACATAAAATAGAAAAATTTTCTTGTGGTAAATAGTTGATGGTTTGTAACTCTTTTGCTGGTGCTAGTCCAAAGGTTATTAATTTTGTTACTCTTTTGCTGGTGCTAGTCCAAGGTGGTTGATTTTTTTAATTTAACTTCCCTTTATTTTAACTGGATGCACTTAAAGTTCATAGGTTTTTGAGAGGAGGGTTTTCAGGAAATAGCCTCTCTACCTCAATGAGGTAGCGGTCAGGTCTGTGTACATTCTATCCTCTCTGGACTTCACTTATGAGATTCTATTGGGTATGTTGTTGTTGCACTTAAATTCATATCTTTGGTGACTGCTATTCAAGTTAAAGTCCCCGCTAGCCTCAAGAGTTTGTTCACCCCATTGCAGCCCTCTGCTTTCAATATAAAGTGAAGGGCTTAAAATTTTCCTCAATTATTTCAATTAGTACAAAATTATTCTTCATTCATTTTTAGGCTCTCAAATACCATTGACGTCAACCTTCTAGCTCAAAAATATCCTCGATGTTAACCTATTGGGTCATATTTGTACTTTTTAACAATTTTTTTGAAGTAAAATTATTAAATATTTATTCATTATGTTACTTAATCTGATTGGTTAAAATTTAAATTCTTTTCAAATAAATGATAAAAATTAAATATGATTCCTATCTTGGCATGGTATGCTTAAAAATAATATTAAAAAATTTATTAATTTCATAATATCTTCCTATTAGTCTATATTAAATCAACTCTCTATTTATTAATTTGACTCATAATTATGGATCCAAAAAATGTATACTCACTATTTGTTCTAAAAAGAGATTATTATTTTTATTAATATATGTTATGAAATTATATAAAACAATACAAAGAATAAAGTAGGGAGAAGAAGAGAGAGGACTTTTTATTTATCTTGAATAATATTTAGATGTATATTACAACGAAGGCAAAATCTCTTTATTTATAGGGGAAAAGTGACTTATCTTCAAGTAGGATTCTTAACTTTTATTGCAAAGAAATCTACATAATATATATTCATTATAACAAAAATATGTTTATATTGCTCCCTCTTGAATATATATTTGATATATTATGTGTCTCGTTAAAACCTTACTAGATAAAAATCAGTGAGGAAAAAATTATAGTGAAAGAAAAAAAGTACACATATATAATAATATGAATGGTGGAAGCCTCATTAAAATTTTACAAGGAAAACTCAATGGGACAAAACCTTGTCAGGAAAAAAGAGTACATCGCGTATTCTCTCCGCCCTCCCCTCCCTACCCTAAATAAGTACATCAATTGAAGGACTTGAATCTACGCATCTCAATCTTGTGTATCAGCTTCTTGAAAGTTGTTGGTAGAGATTTGGTGAACAAATCAACCACATTGTCACTCGAACCAATTTGTTGCACATTTATATCACTATTTTTTTGGAGCTCGTGTATGCAGAAAAGTTGTGACCAAACGTGCTTTGTTCTATCTCCTTTTATGAATCTCCTTTTAGGATCACACAATTTTACAAGTTCCTCACTTCAACTTCTTTAAGCAAACAATCTATTACCTTTTGAAAACTCTTCAAGAGTTGCAATTCAAGTTATCAACTTGCATAACAATATGAAAGATTATTGATTAATTTTAATCAATATGAGAATTATAAACAAAATTTTCAAGAACTTATATATGTTTTATGCATTTTAAATCCTTCAAATATTTTCATATCAATTTTATCCCATGATAATATTATATATTAAATGCATGATATTTTTTAGTGTCTAGATTGCAAGTCAAATAAGTTTTACGCTTACCAAGATGCATCATTCCACTTGATAATTAGAACAAACTTTAATGTACCGTAGAACTTAGATCCTCATAATCTTTTACAATATTGCACTATATTTGTATCGAAGATATCATCGACAAAAAATTCATTTTTTTGTCAGTTTGCAATGCGACATAACTTGTTTAGATGTCATCACTTCATTATTTTTTGACGTAGCTACACTTCTCATGAGGTTTCATGAAGTGTTATGTTGTAGGCTCTTCAAGAGTACATTGCCTCTTAATTATGATCATTTTGATAATTTGTTCCTTTTCTTTTCAAGAATTATCTTACTTGGGATCAATTGCATGTTTCATGCATGTGATAGACTATGCCCAACAGGGGCATTCAATATTTCACTCTTATTTTATTATTACCTCTTCCTTATGTTAGACAAACTAACATATACTCCAATCTATCTTAGAGAATTCATCTTTTATGCATCATGGTATATTTATTAATTATATACCGAATATCAAAATTATTAGATAAAAATTATATTGCCCCTGACCATATACCAATTGAGGGAGAAGTTGATCATAATGTATTAAACTGATGCATATGTTTTTCTGCAATTTATCATATTTTGGACCATGAAGCTTTGTTCTCGCAAGCAATGATTGACTTTATCTACGACATTTAGTGTCAATGTGCTTGGATATTTATTAATATTACCGAGATGAATTGTCTTGATTATGTATTCTGAAAATTGTGCTCTTAACTCAATTATCTTGCACAAATAATTTTACGAATGTCAAACTTTAGATTGACAATAATTGCACATGTGATTATCTTATAGATATATATCTATTTCACATATCACATGATCGTGAATGGACCCATATTCACCTTTCATACTTTCAGAATTTAGGACATTCAGTCCTAATATTAGTTGATACAATCAACTTATTATGAGAACAAACAATCTTGAAGAATCTTTTATTTCTTCAGTAAATGTCTAATAAGTAAACTTCATGTTTACCTTGGCACATGCCTTTTGCTTTAATAAATTTTTTATTTAATACTACATGTGCAGATTTCAAATTTTTTACCTAGGGAGCAAGTTTCATATTTATTTCTTCTCAATTACTCTATATCTCTTATGGAGGTGAGTTGTGATCCTATCATAATGAAGAGCACATTCATATTGAGAAGTTTTATTGAATAATATCACATTCAGTTTAGAGAATGGATTTATATCTGTAGCATTTATTAAAAAGTTCTCATTCTTGAAAAATGGAACACAATCATCGTACCATATCAATTTGTGATAGCATAGTACCCCATTCCATATTCATGTGCATTATTAAATTACTTATCTATTTTTAGAGATATCATGCACTGCTATCATATTCACTTCAAGGACTAAGGGATTTTAATGGAATACATTTTATAATTTTTCACCAAAAGCACATTATTTTGCTTTAGTCATCATTTGTAATGACCTGGTTGGTCATTTTTGGCTTTATCTGTGAAATTTACTGTTTACCTTTTCATAAATTGCATTGCGCCTACTTTGAACTATTTGAATGGTTACGACTGAAATCTTGAGCTTTAAAAGTTAAAAAATGAGTTTTGGTCTCCTTTGAAGCTTAACTGTGGGAATATATCTACACATAAAAATTAAATAAAAAATATTATAAGCCACAAGAATTAACAACTTAAAAATATTTAAAAACGTAATATAAATTTCAGTAATTGAAAACTTAAAAATAAAAAGTTAAAAAAAATTGATTTTCGAAATTTTAGCAATGCCACATAAAGCATAGGACAAGAAAAGTAACACATATTATTTAAAAGTTACGTAAAATAGTAGTATAATTGTTAATATTAATAAATTAAAATATTTAAAAATCATATTAAAATTTAATTAACTTTATAAATTCTAATCTATATCTAAATTGAAACAAAAAATAACAGAAACTGGGCCCGTGCTAGCACGGGCACCGATGTCTAGTAGTCTCTCATTATATTTTTTTTTCTTATTATATAAGAGGGAGTTAGGGTGAAGTAGGCACCTTCCTGTTGACGTGCCTGATTCATCCTAAACTCCTCTTTTGAGAATTTAAATATTTTTTGTTCTATTTAAATATAATTAGCATATACTTTTTTTAAAAATTATGGAACTCGCTTTAATTATAATCTTTAGTTTTAATATACTTTATCTATAGCTTTGTTATTTTGAGTGTCAGTAATATTTGTGTATTTTTAAGAAAAGAATTAGCAATCAATGACCAAAAATATTTTAATTAAAGAAGTGTCAATAAAATAGCTCAAGCAGGCATCTCTCAGTCAACATGCCTGCTTCTGCTTTACTATTATATGGTATCCGTAAAAATAATTTGCGGGTTAATTAATTTAATATTTTCAAAACAACTTCATTATATTTCTTCATTTGCTACAATTATGATTTCACAATATTGCTTCAATTATGATTTTACAATATTAGTCACGATAAATTATTGCGGTTAGTTTCTTAATTTAATATTTTCAAAGCAACTTGATTATTTATTTTTGTGAGTTTGTTAATTTAATATTTTTAAAGCAACTTGATTATATCTCTTCAGCTGCTTCATAAGCAGGCACCTCTCCGTCAACATTCCTGTTTGAGCTGCCTGCTTCTGCACCGCTATTATGTGGGACCCGCAAAAATAATTTACGGGCTCATTAATTTAATATTTTCAAAGCAGCTTCATTATATTTCTTTAGCTGCTACAATTGTGATTTTGCAATATTACTTCAATTATGATTTTATAATATTAGCCACGATTGCTGAATTGGTGAAAACAAGGGTGAAACAGCAAAACTTCACTAAAATAGTTAGTAATGTCTTTCCTGGATGGGAGGTGCTCAACAATTACCAATGTAGCTATAATGGAAGGATTTGGATTGCATGGGACTCAAGTGTCTTTAAAGTTACTGCTAAGGTAATCACAAGCCAGCTTATTCATTGTACATTTACTGATATTTCAAAGACAACCACTTGTGAGTGCTCAGTAGTATATGGATTCAATACCATGAAACTAAGGAAGCAGCTCTGAATTGATCTAAGAAGCATAAGTCAGAATGTCATAGTGTCTCAACTAGCATGACGTGATTTCAATGTAGTAATGTACCTTAAGGATAGCATGTTTGGAGCACCAGTCACACTAGCTGAGATCAGAGATTATTTAGACTGCATGTAAGATGTAATGATGAATGAGCTAGCATGGAAGGGAGAATATTACACATGGACAAAGCAAGCTGACAGTACTAGAATCAGCAGTAGAATAGATAAAGCCTTTGACAACCATGAGTGGATGATAAAATGGGGACAAGTACAGACCGAATATGCTCTACCTCAAATATCAGATCATGCTCCTATATTGCTTAATCTAGCAAGAACTCAACAAAAGATCAAGTAAGCTTTTAAGTTTTTTAATATCTGGACAGAACATACTGATTTCATGAAGATTGTTGAGAATGTATGAAAGGATCAGCTAACCAATGAACCTATGAAAAACATTTGGAGAAAACTAAAAGCTCTTAAAGAACCACTCAGGAAGATAAACAACAAGGAGTTCAAAAAAATTGTTCAGAAAATCTCCAAAGCAAGAAAAGATATACAACAAATACAAGATCAGTTAGAAAGGAATTATTCAGATAGGCTGGTAGTCATGAAAAAAGAAGCTATTCAAGAACTTGAAAAGTGGTTCACAATTGAAGAAAGTGCTCTAAGACAGAATCGAGAACAAAATAGATTCAGTTAGGTGATGCTCGTAATAAATACTTTACTGCAACTATCAAAGAGAGAACACATAAGAAGCAAATCACAGAGCTCACAACATTACAGGGAAACAAATTGATGCATCAGTAGGAAATCAGAAATAAGATTCAAAATTTCTACATATCTCTTATGGGATCAGCTAAGCAAGTATTGCTAGCGGTAAACAAAGAAGTCATGAAAAAAGGTCCAGTGATCAGCCAACAACAAACAAAGCACTATGCCAACCAGTGAATGATGAAGAGATATATGCAGGCTTGAAGAGTATAGATGATGATAAAGCACCTGGGGTTGATGGTTACAATGTATTTTTCTAAAAAAAAAACTTGGCCAATAATATAGAAGGAAGGAACAGTGGTAGTGAAAAGATTTCAATACAAATAGAGTTTACAGTGCCATCAATTGTACCTCAGTCACACTAGTGCCTAAAAAGACCAATCCAGCTAATGTGAAAGAGTACAGGCTAATTGCTTGCTGCACAGTACTATATAAGATCATTGCTAAAATCTTAACATCCAGGCTGCAAGGAGTGATAGCTCCAGTGATAATTGAAGCATAATTAGGATTCATTCCAGGGAGGAAAGTTACAGATAACATAAGTTTAGCCACTGAGTTGGTCAATACTTATCAAAGAAGGCATATATCAGCTAGGTGCATGGTGAAGATTGACCTTCAAAAAGCATATGACTCAGTGGAATGGATCTACCTGGAGCAAGTGATGACAGAACTATGTTTCCCTAATAAATTCATCCAATGGATCATGTAGTGTGTCTGGACAGTCCCATATTCTATAGTGGTATATGTAAAACCTAATCCACCATTCGGGATTGCTAAAGGACTAAGACAAGGAGACCCAATATCACCATACTTGTTTGCTATAGCCATGGAATACTTAAGTAGATTGCTTCACACTTTGAAAGAAAATAAGAACTTCTCCTATCATCCTAGATGTGCAAGGTTGGGTATCTCACACTTATGTTTTGCAGATGATTTATTGTTATTTGCCAAGGGTAATCTCAAGGCTATGACAATACTGATGGAGTGTCTTGAGAAATTTGCTCAATCTTTTGCACTACAAGCAAACAAAGAAAAGAGCTCAATCTACTTTGGAGGTGTTCCAACTGAAGAACAAATCCACATTGTCCAAACTACTAGATTAACTTTAGGACAACTTCCTTTCAAGTATCTGGGGATCCCACTCTCAACAAAAAAACTTACAATTAGGTAATGGATGCCATTAATAGAGAAAATGGTAGCGAAGATCACAACATGGACAACAAGGAAGCTCTTTTATGCTGGTAGATTATAACTGATTCAAGCAGTCTTTTTTGGAGTTCAAGCATACTGGTCTCAGCTATTTATTATCCAACAAAGATATTGACTCTCATTGAAGCACATTGTAGGAATTTCTTATGGTCAGGCACTAACACTTTAACAAGGAAAGTAATGGTGGCTTGGGGAAAGGTATGCACTCCTAAATTAGTTGGTGGGCGAAACCTACTCAATCTAAGGTTATGGAATAAGGCTACAATAGCAAAAACAACCTGGGACTCAGCCAACAAGAAGACAAGTTGTGGATAAAATGGATCCATGCATACAATATGAAGAAAGATATCACTTTTACAGTTAAGATTCCATCTCAAGCATCATGAATAGTCAACAAGATTATAGAAGCGAGAAGCAGCCAGGGAAACTAATGATCAAGACTATATACTAGAAATTGTTAGGTCAAAAGTAAGAGTTCCATAGAAGTTAGTGATATGTGGAAATAGTGCAAGACCAAAAGCTAGATTCACTCTGTGGTTATAATTGCACAACAAACTAATAACCACATAAACAAATTGCAAGAATGGGGGATAGAGACAAATCATACCTTCAAACTCTGTCAACAAGAGCTAGAAACAAGAGACCATCTATATGTTGAATTCTCTTCGCTTATAACTTATAGAGGAGAATTATGACATGAATGAACTGGTAATGGAATCCAAAAGCAACGTGGGAGGAACATCTAAAGTGGCTGATAACATCTTCAAAGGGAAAATCTACTAAGGCATAGCTGTTCAAAATGGTATGCAGAAACTGTGTATCTGATATGGTCTGAAAGAAACCTCTAAACAGGGCAAGAGTAGGCAATGTGAAGTAATTGTTAGGGAGATTGCTTATATATGTAATGTATGATCTAATCCAGTAGCTAGGAGTATGCTGCAACAATTAGAGTTCTAGATTTAGGAGGAAAATTGCTGTAATGATTTTCAATTGAGATAGCAATGAGTTCATATTGTTATGGCTATGTAAAGATCATTTGGTGGTTAATGAAAATTAGTTACCAAAAAAAAAAACTAAAAATATTAGCCACGATAAATTATTGCGGTGAGTTTCTTAATTTAATATTTTCAAAGCAGCTCGATTATTTATTTTTGTGCATTTCTTAATTTAATATTTCTAAAGCAACTTGATTATATTTCTTCGACTGCTTCAATATGAGACCCGCAAAAAAAACTTACGATTTCGTAATTTAATATTTCCAAAACAGTTTGATTATATTTCTTCAGCTGCTTCTAGGTTTAATAATTAATAACTTAAAAATTTGAAAATGCATATAAAAAATCTATTTTCATCACAAAAATTGAAATTAAAAAATATTTGTTTGGCCCGTGCGAGCACGGGTTTGTGACGTGTGTGTATATATATATATATATTAATAGAGTTAAAATTTAAATAAATTAATTAATACCAATAATATTTATTAAATATTTATTTTACTTTAATAACGTTTAATTATATTATTGAAAATAAATTTATAAATAACTATTGTAGTCTTCCCAACTAATCTTTATATATATATATATATATATATATATATATATATGCGCGTGTGTTTTGCAATTATTTGAAAAATTACTCGACTTAATATATATACAAAAGAAAAAACAGGTGATGATAATCGCCGTCATAATCCATTTTGCTCGACTCTACTCTCCAAAAACAAATGTTCCTTCTGCCGGAGTAGCATTTCCGTTGCCGGAGCTAGCAAAGAGACAGTTACCCGCATCTGCAAATTCACCGTTTTCTGTTTTTTTATTCAATGGAAACCTTGCTACCGGTTAGTACCCTCACTTTGGCTTGATCGAAATTCAATTGCATAATTTATGCTTTTTTTATGCGTGTTATCATTTTGAACTTTTTTGGGTGATTCTTGGCAAGTCTGAATATGGTTGTTTGTTGTTTGCTTCATGAAAAACCAACATCGTTCACTAATGCTTTTATCAAGGGTCGTTTATCAATATACAAAATTGTGATTTCTGAAAGCAAATTGGTCGGAGGGAGTGTTTGATTGTAGAATTTTGTTAATTTGGAATAGTTAACATATTACAAGGAAGTATACTGCCAGTTGATGAAGCCCTAGTGAAGTTTTAGCAGTGTGCTGGTTTTCTCATGATCTTCCAAAAACAATAATAGGAGTGAAGCAAATTATAGGCTGGAATCTTTCTTATGTAGTGTGGGGTGCTGGCTATCTTCTTTACATTTGTGCATTTTGGGTATTGATATGCTTATTGCTTCTTAGGTTCATATGTCACAGAATTGTTTAGTCTTCACCTTCTTGGAAATGAAAATTGTCAAAGGGTGTCCCATATTTCTGATGGTATTCTAGTTTGGTTCGATACTGTTCTTTTTTATAAGGAGGTTTGATACTGCTTTTACAAATATTATTTTCTTTTATGTTTTTCATTTTTGCCTGCTATAGCTCGACACTGCTGTTCTGCTACATCAAAACCAAAAACTCTCTCAGAAGCTAGAAGCTCAGAAGATTGAGATTGCGGTTCTTGAAGAAAAAATCACAGAATTGAGGGACAAACAGAAGCCATATGATAACACTCTAGGTGTTATTAAGAAATCATGGGAAGAGGTATTTATTTCATTCCAGTAGTTGGACGCTTGAGTATGATATTTCTTAACATAGATTTGAGCTCTCTATATGAGTATTGTCAGTCTGGTCCTCAAAGAACACACAAATGGACATTCAGACACATGTATGGACATGTTTTTCCATGTCTTGTATAGTACTGCGTGTTTCTGAAATGGAACTTTTGACTTCTTTACTAGATGGTTGATGAATTGGAAGTATGTTGCATGCACACAAAGGATCCATTAAGACATGGAAATGCAAGTAACCATCAGTCTTGTGCAGAAGGTAAGAGATGCCCATCTCTGCTAGTTTTTGTTTCTTGTTAACTCCCGAACTCTCCTTATTCTCTTTCTTAAAAAGAACATAACATGATAGTGCAAAGAAGGGTTAAGAAGGTTCTGATTCTAAGTGGATAAGATGATATGGATACTATCTAGATTTGTTAAAGAAGAAGAGTTTGATATAAGTCTGTGCAGCCTTCTAACTATTTATAACTTAATTAGCTATGGTAAGTTGATAACTAACTTGTTTCATTGATACTTACTGAAAACTGATTTTAATATCTAATTCTTGTTCTTTTCTGTCGGTGGGAAATAGAAGCAATGATAATTAAACTCTGTAGTACACTATCGGTAGTGTTAATTAAGCAAACTAGTGGGTCATTATAGCTCTTGTCAATCAATTGGTGGCTCAAGTTGAAATTATCCAGATATTTGTAGTGAGGGATAGAAACATTAAGCCTAACTAGAGATGTGATATGTTTAACCTTAAACTCCATTTCATAACTACCTTGTACTATCTTTAATCTATCTTCCGGAACTCTTGAAATAAAATGTGGGAGGTAATATAGTGGAAAGAGATAAGATTCTGAAGTGTAAGGTGCTTTCTTGCCTCCCAATAAGCTCTTCAGGTTTAGTGTTGATTTCCAAGAGCAGATGGCAAACTCTAATGTCTTGTTTAGAGGGTATGGTGCAGAATATTCCGACACATTGAACATCAGGGTATATTGTATATTTCGTGCTTTTTCTTTTTGTGTCCTTTTTGCTTTCTAGCCAGCCAATATTGTTTCGTTCTCTGCACACACTGTTAAGTTTGTATGTTCTGTCTATCTAACCAGTTCATAATATTGTTGATGGACCTCGAGATTGTATAGACATTTGTTATCTTACCTTGAATACTTATTTGGTAAAAGTGCTTTTTCTGGTGTTATATTTTTCCAAGAGTTTCCCCTACACACTGTTATGCTAAAATAGGTTTATTCTGAAGATTCCTCTCTCTCTAGCACAGTTTGTGTTATTAGGTTGTCCTAGTAAAAGAAAAAAATTGGAGCTATAGGTTTTTGAAATTGGATCAGTTTTGTTTCTCTCATCTATATTTGTATCATCTTATTGCTAGATGGTTCTTCCGATTCATGTGAGGATTCTTTCTTAAGTCGCCTTTTACAAATTGGTGCAACTGAAAGCAGCTCTACTGTTAACTCTCAAATGGAATATGAACACAAGAAAATGGATGATCAAAAGATCATGAAAATATTCCGGAATATAGTGTTCAATTTAGATGACATTTGGCAAATGAAGGACAAGCTGTGTGCTGCAGTTCTCGAGGTGCTTCCTGAAGATGGTAAGAAGTTCTGTAATGTAGTATCTTCAATTTGAATGATACGGTCTTATTCCTTCTCTAATTTTATTTTATTCTACTTTTTGCTCTGTAGGATCATGCCTCCAAAAGCCATCGAGCGATTTGCATATAGGAGTTAAAAATCTGATACAGATGATAAATGAACTTCATTTGAAGCACCGATCCCTGGCTGGTACATTGCAGAATCATAGAGATACTGATGCTAAGAATAAAGCTGAGCTTAAGTGTTTAAGAGGTAACTCCTTATTCTTGAGTCAAGTTAATGGTAAATCTTTTGGGATCTTTTTATTGGGGAACCCAAAGTACTCTGAAGTTTGAACCATTACTTTGTAGTTGGTCATTTTAGGTGCCGACTTGTTTAATTTAGTCAATATTGTTTACCCAAGCATGTTGCCTTTGTTGATGGTTAAACTTAAAATGTATCTTTCTACTGGCAGAATTCTGGTAACTCTGGCTTGTATTGTAACTAGCACTTTTTACTCCTTTTGTATTGTTATTCTGTTGTGGGGTTGTAGTGTACAGACTGACTTTTCCTTTGTTGTTAAAGCTTGATATAAGAAATTTCTGTGAAAAAAAATTTATAGCCAGTGGAAATATTGACAGCTGATTGCCGTCTTTCAGAAAAAACACACAGCTAATTGTCCTTTCCATTACGACTTTAAATTTCTTTGATTATCTTGGTGAAGTATTTCAAGCATCATCTTAAGAGTTAATATCTCGAAAGGTCAGTCAACTCTAGAATTTAAAGAAGTCCTTGAACTTTTTTCTGTATCAATAAAATCACTTAACTTGGGCCTTTGTATTAATAAAATCACTTAAGTAAATTTATCATTAAAATAATCTGAGGTGAAAAAATAAATTATTTGTTTATTCCATGTAAGGAGTTTTTGTGGGCAAACTTAATTAGTGAAACAAATATTATAGTATTATTGTACAATATTTTGTCTGATTTTGTAAATAAAAAGATCATTGTTAATGGAAAAAATATTATGGTATAACTATGTCTATTTTTCATTTCCTAAGGACTCTTAATAACTTAAAATGTTTAATGTTTTCAAAACAGAACCTGTATATTTATACTAACTAGTTTAGTATACTTGCTTTATATGTGTGTCTAGCGTCAATCAATTAAACTTTATACAAGAAAATAAAATTATTAATAAATTGGAATTTACGTTAAAATATATATTATATCTATCTAAACTATAGGAGTTTCATCTAGGAAGTTAAAAGAAGTTACTTAAAAAATATGAACCTCTTTATTTAATACTTTTAATTCGTTCATTTATTTGTTGTGTTTACACTAAAATTTAAGTAATACTTTTTTAAGGTGAAAAAATTGATTTTAAATTCTTCAATTATAGGACTTTTAGTATAGTCCAAATAAGGAAAGATCTTAGAAGTAAATTTCAATCAATTTTAAAGTACTAAATATTAAGAGTTCTTACTTATTATAAATAAGTAAAGATTTGATAGTTATACATTTAAATAATTTGAAAGTCGTAAATTTTTTTTGATGAAGTAAGGTATTTCATAAAAATGCACTATGTACAAAATTACAGAAAATAAAAGGGCTCTCAAAGAGCATAAACAAAAGATGTTAGCTCCTTTACAATCTTTAAACTAGTACCAGAGAGCTATCAAAGTCAAAAAACGGTTCAGTACTAAATACAGAGGTTAAATTAACCCAATTGAATAACATAAGTAAACATCTAGCTTTAAGAGAGTGGCTCGGAGTTGATATCCCATCAAAACATATACGGTTCCTTTCAATCCATAAACACCAAAATATAACTCCGGGGATCATTAGGGCTGGGCATTCGGTCGGGTCGGTTTACAAAATTCGGCTTGGTTTTTCGGTTTAGTGAAAATGTCAATCCAAACCAAACTTAAATAAATTCGGTTTAGTTCGGTTTTTACAATTTCGGTTCGGTTTATTTTGGTTTGGTTTTCAGTTTGTGAGATTAATTGAACAAGTCTTTGCATAGAATATTAGTCTTTACATCCCAAGTCCCTTAATTTACATCTTGAATGCATAATTATCTATACATATACAAGAATGCAGCTCCAAAACCTAGCAAACACTAGTGCTTTCTCCATAAAAAGGCCAGTGTTTTAGAGCTCTTTCGTCCACAAGAGAATAGTATTGTATATAGTTTTTAGGGTCAAATAGGATATGATGAGTTACATCACCAAAACAATAGTCAGCAACTCCAAAAACAGTAGTCAGCAACTCAAATTAGTTACATCCAAAGTAGTCAACTTGTGAATTGTGATTAGGATTTAGGTCAACTATCAAGTTAGGAATAAAGGAATTAGAAATTCTGAATAGGATGTTGTTGGAATTTGGATAGATACCTGTCAATATTCTTTCCGGTAGGAGTTGGTAGAAGTTAGCTGCAATTAGTCTAGAAACTGTGTAATTAATACGGCTGCCATATGTAATTACAGAT
>JAPFFP010000008.1:7127598-7160481 GCA_026153255.1 Solanum medicagineum | reverse complement strand
TTATTTAGCTAGCACCGCATCCACCTATTCAACTATCGAAGATGTTCACCGAGGCACCATAGCTTGAGCCTACTTCCTCCACTGTTATTGCTCAAGAGATTGAGGGGCCCCCACAAACGGATACTGAGACAGAGGTGGAGCCCATTACTACGTTTACTACTGTACCAGAGGTCGTGTCTATACGTCCTCCCTCCATAGGCATGGTATGCATGTCTGTGGAGTCGATTCAAACTCTGTTATAACGACAGGTTCGCACTAAGTCCCAGTTGACTCAATTGTCACAGTTGTAGGGCCTAGACGTGACCGGTGAATGGGGAACCCGAAGGAATGCCAAACAAGCCTCATAGCATACCATTACACATCCTTGGTCGCGGAAGCAATGTAAAACAACATAAGAGACATAAACAAGGGGAATTGGGACTAAGGGAGAGAGATTAACACTTAAGTAATATGTAAAACTTTAGAAAACAAGGACAAGGGACTAAGGGGAAAAGCTTGCATAACATCATAATCAAGAGACAAAAGAGTCAAGGCTCATATCATAGATACATCGCATGTCCAACAACATCTCTACAACATAAATAAGAGTGAGGGCCAAGACAAAGCAATCGGGTTCACCCTCATAGTCAAAACATAATCAAAGAGAAAAAGTCTTAATATATCCGCGGATTGGAGGACTTACCAACAAGCTTGAGCGGAGTCGTACTAACCACGTGGAGGAGGATGCTCAAGTGGGGCTCCGGTTCCTACATAGTGACATCACGTAGGCATAGAGTATGTATTAGTACATTTGAATGTACTAAGTGTGTGGGATGCAATGTTAGCAAGGGATAGGCAACATAATCGAAATGCATAATCATAAGCAAAGGATAGGTATGACGTCAATATGACATGCATGCTCATTACTTAAGGTAAAACATGTCATTAAATCATGATCAAGGAATGTAAACTCAATAAGCAAAACATACCCAAACCCTTTTTGTACCAATCTTCATGAAATGGGCCAAATGGCCAACACTCGCCTTACGGTATAACCTTTTTTTGGAGAATGTTATCATTACCCCTACTGTAAGACATAGTCATTTTGGTAGGTAGTATAAGACGTCCCCTACTTTATGATATCATCTTTTGGGTAGGAAACGTAATCCATTCTACCTTACAGCATGGCCTTTTCAATAGAATATCCACACTTTACGATATGATCTTTTCGGTGGGAACCTTTAGTATTTCTACCTTACGGCATGGCCTTTTCGGTGGGATGTCCATACCTTACGATATAATCTTTTCGGTAGGCACAATTAGCTATTCTACCATACGGCATGGCCTTTTTGGTTAGGCGTTCATACCTTACGAATGATCTTTTCGGTAGGAATCTTTAACCACTCTACCTTACGGCATGGCCTTTTCGGTAGGAATCATTAACCACTCTACCTTACGGCATGACTTTTTCGGTAGGAATCATAGAACTAGCTCATCAAGCCATTACGTTTCAATCATCAAGAATGAACTCATCATTTTCCCAAGAACACAACAAACATAAGAACCCAACAATCTACATGCAACCCCATAGGTAACTTCCCATGAAACAACTCATATAGACATCCCTATCATCATCATGAAGTCATCATATAATCATCATAACACCATTCAACTCATAAGACATGCATTGGGCCTTCAATTCCTCAAGACCCCAAGCCAAACATTTTATCAAACACTTGGCGGGTGTGTAATACTAGTATAAAACCATGAAATATAGAGATGAAATCATGCAAGAAAATCCATTGTAAAACCATCAATCAACACCTTTCAACTCCCTCAAGCAATATACATCAAAACCCCTCATCAAATCTTACAATAGATCCAAGATTTATAACTCAAAATATAGCAAAATAGTCACAACTTTACATAGATTTAACGTAGTGTGCAGTGAATTTCATAATATGCAAGACCCATTTGTAAGTCAACTTTAAATCATGCAATTTGAGTAAAAGGGGGCTTGGGTACATGGGTAAAAGGAACCCATGAAAGAAACCCACATACCTTAGCTTTTGTAGAAACCTTGAAGAAGTTTGGAGATGGAGACTTGAAGCTTGAAGAAGAACCTTGAAGGAAAACCTTAGCTTGGGATGAGGGTTTGAGACTTGAATTTGGGAGTGAAAATATGGCTAAGTATTTGAGTAAGTATTGGGGAGTGTTTAGGATGATATGAGGGTGAAATAAGGCTAAGTATATGTATATTCAAGTATGGGAACCCTTAGTCTCAAGACTTGAAAGTCTTGGAACGAAGAAAAAAAAAAGGACCAAAATAACACTGGTCCGCAACGCGGATTACTCACTGGAATTTGCATTTCTGCACAAACAAGTTCTACGAAACGGGCATAAATTCTTCATCCAAACTCAGAAGGAGGTGAAACAAAGTGCGTTGGAAATCTAATTCAAAGAGATTTCATTTGATAGGTCATGGGCCACCCAGTTCTTTGTGTGCTGAGAGATATAACCTTATAAATTTGACCCTCCTAAATCGCATTTTTGCGATTTTTGGATTTTGATACGGTTGGTCTAAAATCAGGGTTAGACCCTCTACCCCCTAATTTTGATACCCTGAACAAGAATATGAAGTTGAATTTTCAAAATAACGAATGGAGTTTTAGATATATGGAATTTAAAATTTCGAGCATTCCGAGGCATATTTTCGGGCACTTTTAAAGTCGTTTCAATATCTTCCCCTTGGGAACATTCGTCCCCGAATGTCAAAGAAATGTATATGAGAAGAGTAACCATGAACAAATCAGCCCCAACAAGAATGCAACAATACACTTTAAAAACACCATTTTCAAAACCTCAACATAAGTATCAAAATCATCATGAACTAGTCAACATAAACATGAGTGCATGCAATGACATAGGTGCTGAAATACAAGAATCAAAAGGGACTTGACGTGTTATCATAAGCTTGAATAGAATGAATAAACTATGGATATTGCTTCTCCATGCCCGCACCGGCTCTCCGAGGAACATATACGAATAGACAACTCTTCCAAAGGGCCTTGACGAACACCACATCATTATCAATCAATCTTTCCACTCATCCATCCAACACCTCCACCGGGACCTTTTTCTAAGCCAACTTATACTCTACCTCACCCATAATTTCAGAGAGTGTTATAGCACTAGAGTCACCAACACATCCCATCAACCTAGAAGCATGAAGAACCGGACTAACCAAACCCCTATCCATAGGCAATCCCCAAACTTATACAACCTTACCAACTTCTCTCTTCATCCTATAAAGACTCACAACTATAACTCATTGTCAACCTTAACCACACCTATCCTACTTGTCGCCATGAACTACCATCTCCCTCTTGGGAGACTACCTCCACTCGACTATCTTTCCACCCAAAACTTCCAACTCTAATAAGGCAGAATCAAGGCCTTGCTTAATTTAGACCTCTTAACCAAAGAAGATTTGGAACCATCAAGAATGCTACACCATCATGCTCAACTTCCCTCAACCTAACTTCCAATCTAACCAATCGATGGACCCCACTAGTCTCCTCCTTGCCACCATCAACATCACATGCTAGGCTTCCTAGAGCACCGACCGCAACATTAGCCTTATCGGGGAAAAATAATGCACACTCATTTCATAATCCTTAAAGAATTCTAACCACCTTCTTGGATCCACAATGCACACCTATCATATTTAGCAAACAATCTCTCATCCTCCAAGACTTGCAACAGTACCCCCAAATGATTCACAAGCTCTAAACAAATCAATACTTCATCACTAGAGACCACCACAAACATATCAAGGTAGGGTTTTAAGACCCTATTCAAGAAACTCACAAACATTGCCGGTGCATAACCCAACCAAACTACTCAACCAATATTCAAAATGGTCATTCCTAGTTCAAAAGGACACTTAGGGATACCACCTACCCTCATCCCCACTTGGGAACAAAACTCGAACCTCAAATCAACCTTAGAGAATTAACTAACCCATCGTAGTTGACCAAATAAATTGACCATCCTCAACAATCCTATCACAACCTTCGGGTCCTACACTCATTGGGAGCATGATATACATGTAGCCGCACCACCTCAAGACCTCCAATCCATCAAACCAAATTCAACCAAGATCACAAGACAAGACTTTATGCAACAAGGACATGAAGCAAACCTTACAAGCCCTTCTAGCATCAATAGTCTCACATAACCGAATGTTACTAGCAACAAGGAATAATAGAAAGAAATAACGACTCCCGAAACATCAAAATATGCACAATAAAATCAAGGAAAGTCTCTAACTTACCGGTAGCATCATCGGGCACCACATCCTCTCCTTGCCTTCTTTGGAGAGCATAGAACCGATTCAATATCACCACCTTTATCCTTGTTTTGAGCATATGGGCAATCTGGGATTTTGTGGCCCATTTCACCACACCCAAAGCATGCACCAGTGTTCCTCCAACATGTACCACCATGTTTCCTTCCATATTTTGGGCATCTAGTACGAGTCACCCCATCATCTCCTTGGGGCCTTGTGTTTGGCACCCCACCCGTAACAACCCTCTTGCTTGGAGCATCAACGGACTCTAGACCTTAGGAGCCACCATCCAATCGGGTCCTCTTGGCCTCCCTACTCCTCCTTTTCCGCAACTTCTCCTCCTCCATTTGTTCGGCATAAGTCATCAACCGGGACAAATTCATGTCTCTAATCAACAGAGCGGACCGGCATTCTTCACTCACCAAGTCGTATTGTTCATTCTAGCCCTTGGGTCGACAACCAAGACAAGAGCATACTTAGAGAGTTTGTTAAACTTGAGCGAGTACTCCCTCACACTCATTGATCTTTGTCTCAAATTCATGAATTCCATCAATTTGGCTTCCCTAAACTCAAGAGGGAAAACCAACTAAGGAAAGCCGCCTTGGACTCCTCCCAAAGCATCACATTGTGGATACCCTTCTCCTTCTTCCATTCATTGTACCATATTTGTGCTACCCTTTTTGAGTTGGTAGGCCGCCAACTCCGCCGTATCTTCCAATCCAATGCCCATGATGGCCAATACCTTATAGATCTCATCAATAAACTTTTGTAGGTCCTCTCCACCTTTGACCCATAGAACTCCGGTGGGTTCATCCTCATGAAGTCTCTCACCCAAGAGGCCGATGTAGGAGCATGAGGGGCTTGGGCCCCTTGATTGGATTGGTTATCCACAACATGTGCAAGCAAGGTGAGAGCATCCCGAAGCTCTCTATTGGTCGATTTCTCCTCGGGAGCGTGAGCCCTTCTTCCTCTTGTGTTAGGCATGATCTAGCAAAGAAAAGAACAATCGTTAGGGGGGAGATAAACTTACTTCAAACTCTATAGCACGATGTTGACTATGAAGAAGTGAAACATTTCCTAAAACATCTCATAGCCTCCTACTCATAGTTGTGATGCACAACACAACCATGAATAAGACTCTAGTCGACGCGGTGTGTTGGACTCCGAGGATCTAATAACCTAGTGCTCTGATACCAACTTTGTTACGACCCAAGTCTAGGACCTAGATGTGACCGGCGAATGGGGAACCCGAAGAAACCCCAAACAAGCCTTATAGCATATCGTTACAGATCCTTGGTCGCAGAAGCAATGTAAAACAACATAAGAGACATAAACAAGGGGAATTGGGACTAAGGGAGAGAGATTAACACTTAAGTAATATGTAAAACTTTAGAAAACAAGGACAAGGGACTAAGGGGAAAAGCTTGCATAACATCATAATCAAGAGACAAAAGAGTCAAGGCTCATATCATAGATACATAGCATGTCCAACAACACCTCTACTACATAGATAAGAGCGGGGGCCAAGACAAATCAACCGGGCTCACCCTCATAGTCAAAACATAATAAAAGAGAAAAAGTCTTAATACATAGCAAGAGATCATAAGTAACGTCCCTTGATTGGAGGACTCACCAACAAGCTTGAGTGGAGTTGTACTAACCACGTGGAGGAGGATGCTTAAGTGGGGCTCCAGTTCCTATATGGTGACATCATGTAGGCATAGAGTATGTGGTAGTACGTTTGAATGTATTAATTATGTAGGCTACAATGCTAGCAAGGGTTAGGCAACATAATCGAAATGCATAATCATAAGCAAAGGATAGATATAACGTAAATATGACATGCATGCTCAATGCTTAAGATAAAACATGTCAGTAAATCATGATCAAGGAATGTAAACTCAATATGAGAAACATACCCAAACCACCTTTGTACCAATCTTCATGAAATAGGCCAAATGGCACCCACTCACCTTATGGTATAACCTTTTTTTGGAGAGTGTTATCATTACCCCTACTGTAAGACATAGTCTTTTTGGTAGGAAGTATAAGACATCCCCTACTTTACGATATCATCTTTTGGGTAGTAAACGTGACTCATTCTATCTTACGGCATGGCCTTTTCAATAGAATGTCCACACCTTACGATATGATCTTTTCGGTGGGAACCTTTAGTCTTCCTACCTTGCGGCATGGCCTTTTCGATTGGATGTCCATACCTTACGATATAATCTTTTCGGTAGGAACAATTAGCTATTCTACCTTACGGCATGGCCTTTTCGGTAGGGCATCCATACCTTACGATATGATCTTTTCGATAGGAATCTTTAACCACTCTACCTTACGGCATGGCCTTTTCGGTAGGAATCATTAACCACTCTACCTTACGACATGGCCTTTTCGGTAGGAATCATAGAACTAGCTCATCAAACCATTACATTTCAATCATCAAGAATGAACTCCTCATTTTCCCAAGAACACAACAAACATAAGAACCCAACAATCTACATGCAACTTCATAGGTACCTTCCCATGAAACAACTTATATAAACATCCCTATCATCATCATGAAGTCATCATATAATTATCATAACACCATTCAACTCATAAGATATGCATTGGGTCTTTAATTCCTCAAGAAACCCTAGCCGGACATTTTATCGAACACTTGACGGGTGTGTAATGCTAGTATAAAATCATGAAATATAGAGATGAAATCATGCAAGAAAATCCATTGTAAAACTATCAATCAACACCTTTCAACACCCTCAAGCAATATACATCAAAACCCCTCATCAAATTTTACAATAGATCCAAGATTTATAACTCAAAACATAGCAAAATAGTCACAACTTTACATAGCTTTAACGTAGTGTGCAGTGAATTTCATAATATGCAAGACCCATTTGTAAGTCAACTTTAAATCATGCAATTTGAGTAAAAGGAGGCTTGGGTATCATGGGTGAAAGGAACCCATGAAAGAAACTCACATACCTTAGCTTTTGTAGAAACCTTGAAGAAGTTTGGAGATGGAGATTTGAAGCTTAAGGAAGCACCTTGAAGGAAAACCTTAGTTTGGGATGAGGGTTTGAGACTTGAATTTGGGAGTGAAAATATGGCTAAATGTTTGAGTGGGTATTAGGGAGTGTTTAGGATGATATGAGGGTGAAATAAAGCTAAGTATAGGTATTTTCAAGTATGGGAACCCTTAGGCCCAAGACTTGAAAGTCTTGGACCGAAGTCATAAAAAAAACAAGACCAAAATATCACGGGTCCGCGACGCGAATTACTCACTGAAATTTGCATTTCTGGACAAATGAGTTCTACAAAAACGGGCATAAATTCTTCATTTGAACTAGGAATAAGGTGAAACTAAGTGCGTTGGAAAGCTAATTCAAAGCGTTTTCATGTGATAGTTTGTGGACCACACAGTTCTTTATGTGCTATGAGATATGCCCCTATAAAGTTGACCCCCTAAATCGCATTTTTGCGATTTTCGAATTTTGATACGGTTGCTCTAAAATCGGGGTTAGACCATCTTCCCCCTAATTTTGACCCCCTGAACAAGAATATGAAGTTTGATTTTTGAAATAATGAACAGATTTTTAGATATATGAAATTTAAAATTTCGGACATTCCGAGGCACATTTTTGGGCACTTTTACGGTCGTTTCAGCAGCTGATATGACCTTTGGTTCGTAAGGCCATAGCAGAGTCTGAGGAGTGCACACAAATGCATTTCTCACTGCCATTGAGGATATACTTGCAATATTTATGCATTTGAGAGTGCGAGTGGAGTAAAGCCTCAGATCAACCCAAACACCTGATATGACAGCCATTCGAACAGAAATCCTCCAGCTCCGTACTGAGATAAGGGTGGCATCATCTGCACTCTTGGTGATTCCCATTATTGCCGATACTTCTGAGGTGGAAGACCTATTTGCTGATTAGCCTCCAGTCCGCGTTTTTAGGAAGCGGCCTCATCTTGATTGTACTGATCCTAATGTTGCTAGAAGAGAGGCTACAAGGATGAAGGGTAAGCAGTTTGAGGCCGCTAGACAAGCCTCCATTGTAGATCATTTGGAGCGGCAGGAACAAGAGTAGGAGTTAGTGAGGGGTTTTGGACCCTCCGGAAATGTCGTCATTATTGAGGAGACTACCCAGTACATTGAGGGTAGTGATGCATAGACAGAGACTACGCTTAGATGCCCAGGTATGTCCCTTTTGATCCCCAATATGATATTTTGGCTTATTTTGTTGCATTGAGGACAATGCAAATGTTTTTCAATAAGGCGTTGGTAGTTATAGGCCTCAACGAAATATGAGTAACCAAGGCCTATATCTATCCCAATTTTGGAGTATGCAGGGTTTTCTTGCTTGGATTCTTTCCGTAAGGATATTTAATTTTTATTGAACTGGAATGATTAGGATGTGTAAGTAGTACTAGTAGCATATTGTACCGATATTATAGCATATGTTAGTTTTTATGAAAAAATGATACACACCTATTTTTTGTGTCTGTGATTGATAATGTGTTGTTAGGTTGTTTTGATGACAACCATGTTGAATAGTGATTGACAGTGTTTTCTCTGACAAGTTAGGACTTAATCGTGATAAAAAGCATGATTTGAGAGTCTAAGTTGCTAGTGTATTTAGTGCCAACTGCGTGTGAGAATTATTGCATGATTCTTATACTGTTTCGATTCAGAATTTGCCCTGTTACTCTGACTGAGACTATAGCTTAGTTGGTTAGGCAAGGATCATAGGTCATTGTTCATATTAGTCCACTTAGCCCAAAAATAACCAACCAAATGCTTTATATATCCCTTGATCCTAATGTTGAGCCTTACATGTACCCTTTTCTTTGTAGACACACCTGAGTGACCAAGCTTTTTGTCTATGTAATCCTAAAATTGGCACTGGTCCTTCCTTGAATATTGAGCACCTCGGTTTAGGCTAAAAACCTAAGTTGATGGTGGCTACCAAAAGTGGCCCTAGTTCATAGGCTGGATATTGTGCACCTCAACTCAGGCCAAAAGCCTAAGTTGAGGGTGGCAGTTGTAAGGAAATCACACCAAACAGGGAAGGAAGCATAGTGATGCAATAAAAAAGGAAAAATTCTGAAGTGGGTACGGTACAAAGAAATAGATGCCTAAATTGTGAGCTAAAAAGCAAAAAAAATTGATAAAAATAAAAGGCAATGAGCTAAAAAACTACAATAAGGCACCCAAAAAGTTTTAAAATAGGAAAAAAGGATTTATGAGTTGAAAATACCAGTGTTGGTAAGGCAAAAATGCAAAATAGCACAAAGTCAAGGATGGCAATTAGTCACTATGTTCTAAACATATCATACCAAAGCTCCCAAACCTACGTTACAAGCTAAGAAAGTCCTATAGTGGCCCTACGTTAACTAGTTGAATGTCATGGTCATGATTATAGGGGAAAGCCTATGATATTGTACATAGTGTCTAAATATCTATTGTGAACATAAGTGTTTGTGACAATCCCGAGCATTGAATTTTAAATATGTCATTTTGAGTGAAATATGAGACTTCTTTTTGTAAGGGCACTTGAATTACATTGATTGACTTTAGGCTATTTCGGTGATTGTTGCTTATTTATGTTGCTTTGCTTGTCATAGTTGCGCTGTCAGACATTGAGTTTGTTTGATAATTGTCTTATATATGCACTAATGAGTTTGACTAGGTGTCTGTGAGTGATTGAGATATGATGCATGCCATGAAATTGAAGTTTGTGTGTTATTGTACTACTTATATAGATTGAGTCCATCGATTGAGGACAAATAACAATTTTAAGTTGAGGATGTTGATGTGCCACCAACATACGACACTTTTGATGCTTTAAACTTATAATTTTGCATGTTCTCAAACAGGTGTCAGTAGGTTTGATGTGGTTTTTTGTTGATTTTGCAGGATTTCAAGAATCGGGAGGTTCTTAGGACAAGCTATGTGGGTTGCAGAATTTTGAGGTTTCACGAGGCTTTCTACAGGCCGTTGTTCATTCCACGGGTCGCAGATGGATTTTGTGAGTTAGATCCAGTGAAAGGCTGATTTTCAGAAGTTAAAGATGTGTGTTACCAAACGAGTCATAGACCACTCAACGACTTGCATATTTGTTCGTGTTTTGAAGATCAGAAAATATGCATAAGTGAATCGTTACCAGACGAAGGCTCCCACGGGTCGTAAGTCAAGTGACGGGTCGTATACTAGTTCGTGCCCGGAGGATTAGAGATTTTCAAGATTGTCTAAAGATAGACCAGACGAAACCTCTTATGGTTTGTTAGTCGAAATATGGTCCGTAGGAAGGGTTCGTACATTGATGAGAGATTTTAAGCAGCGCAGTCTACGAAGGCCAGTCACGGACTGTGATTTCATCTACTTCTCGATTCCAGTGTTCCTGTTTCGTTTAGGATTTGATTTTCACTTATTATAAATAGGTTTTTAGGTTTTTCTAAGATAGAGAGAGCAGTTAAAACTTCCAAAACTTGTTACCTGAGATTATTATTTTGTTCTTGTAGATTACTTTTGACATTACTTTCGAATTATAATATTGTGAATTTCGTAAAGGTTTTGGATTTTGTGTTCTTCAACACATCATTATAAGTGTTTAATTATGCTATTTTCTAACATGATTCTTTCATCTACAATGATCATGAGTAGCCAAATCTACAACTAAGGTTGTGAAAACCATGAAAAACGAACAAAGTAAAAATCGGATAATTCATAATCCTTGAAAAGTATGCATACATGTATTATTTATCTCTTCGTTTTAATTGTTTTTTAATGGTGGCCAACATTAGAATTGCGTAATTCTTACTTACTGGATCAAGTGAGTAATGAATAGGAAAAGAGATAGAATAACAGGATTCGACGTGATCACACTCGTCTAATCAACCTGAATGGATCAAGGGATGGTTGTACTAGGACAAGGTAAGTGTTAGTAATGCAGCACCTCGGGGATGGATCAAAGCACGTGGTGAAATTTGACTAACGCCTGGATCAAAGGTTTAGGTGAACATAACTTACCAATTTTTTTTTAGAAAAGTAATGTTAAACATAACTTACCAGTTCTGCATGCTAAACACTAGAAGAGGTTATGGTTATCTGGCTATACTGAGTTAGGAATTCATGGGGAACACAATACCCTAGTTACTTCTCTCACTGATTTCACAACACTCGCACTTGGCTATTTGATTCTAGTTTAGGCTTATTTATTACATTTTACCAACCCTAACCACTGTTAGGTTCTATATTTGAACATTAACTGCTTATACCTTAATTGGGAGGTATAGTTTAAGCGTGATCACAGGTGAAAGCGTGCCTTAGTTTATTGCATAGTTTTTGATCAATTCTTAATACTCAGTCGATCAACCTTATTTGGTACATGTGAATTATACTCACCCCTACTTCTATGACCCTTCTTTATGCAGATTCTAGTCAAGGTGCTCCTCACAGCAGTTGATCTTTGTCGAGCGAACAACCTACTTTAGATTAGTGGTGAGATCTTATATTCAATATCACTATCAATTCTATCTTTTATCCTAGTCTTTGTTTCTATTTGAAAACGTGTGTTGTATTTACCATTTCAGAGTTATATTGGATGCTTTTTACACTTATAAAACCAAGTTTTGAGATTATTTTATCTTTGTACTTCTTTTATTTTTGTTTGTAGTCTAACTACCTCTTCTGGGAGTCTAGTATATGATTTACTTTTTGGCTTAGACCCCAAGATGAGTTTTGGGGTGTGTACCATCATGACCTCGACTTTTAGGTCATGACAAATTTTTATCAGAGCACTAGGCTCATCGATCTCGTAAGTTAGAAAATAGGGTGTCAAGTAGAGTCTTGCGGACCGGTATGCAGACGTCCGTACTTATCTTCAAGAGATTATAAAATACTTAATAAGAGAAATTCTTTTCGTTGATTCTTTTCATGCAATTCATTCATATCAAGTGTTGTATAGCTCTAATCTATTCTTTTTGCATAGATGGTGAGGATTAAATCCAAAGTTATTGCTCAAGCCCCAACTCGAGGATGAGGAAAAAGACACAAAGGAGTTAAAGGTCGAGGATGAGTCTGAGGAGCAGCACTTGCTCTAGGACGAGCTAAGGATACATCACCGGATCCTATATATGAGCTTGAGGATGAGTTTGAGCAGTAGGCTGAGGAGTCAAAGATAGCCCAATCTCCTACAGTTCAAGACACTGCTTCGATGCTTCAAGAGTTGTTTATTCTGCTATTGGCTAGATAGGATGGTGCTCCTACTACTGGTAGTCTTCTGGGCAGTTTGGGTTGTCCTATTACAGTTGGTACCTTTCAGCTAGTTCAGGGCCTAGCATGGGGTTTCAGACTCCTAGATCTTCTTTGAAGCCCTTTATTGCACTTTCCAAATTTGTATCTCCACTAATTTTTGCTAGTGAGGCCATGTCAGTATTGGAGTAGAAGAGTATTGAGGTGTTTATTATAGTGATACCTCCCAAATTTGATGGTACAATAGGGGATGGAGCATATGATTTCTTGACTAAAGGTCAAGATCAATTGTTCAACTAGGGTATTTTAGAAGCCTATGGAGTAGCTTACAATTCTTATTAATTTACGAAAGTGACCAAGAAGTGGTGGAGATCACTTCTTGCTCGTCGACTTGTAGATTCTTCTATGATGGTTTGGGAGCAATTTATTGAGATATTCCTCAAAGGGTTTGTGCCATACAACTTTCACAATCAATCCAAGGATGTGTTTGTCAGACTAAAGCAGCATTCTTTATCAGTATTTGAGTATGAGACTCATTTTCATGTGTTGTCTTATTATGCTACGTCGAGTGTCCCTACAGAGTTTGAGCGAATCGGTAAGTTGGTAAAGGGATTTTCCAGCTATCTTCAGGAGACCATAACATATTTTGTGTTATCACGTGGTTCATTTCAGAGTATTATTAATCATGCCAGGATGATTGAGAGTATCCAACATGCTAAACATGCTAGACAAGACGGTGCCAAGAGGTTTCATTGTCATGGTTAGTTCAGTGGTTATTCATCCAAGGGCAGAGATTATTAAGTTTAGTGCACCTAAAGTTATCAAGATAGGCTAGAGTACATAGGGTACAAGTGGATCCTGGTCTAGACAAGCCAGTCATGGTAGTTCATAGGCTCTAGAAGAAATGTTGACACTTTAATTTATCCTTCATGAGGATTTTTTTATGTCCATGAGGTTGTTATGTTTGTGACGTGTTTGGGCATAAGGCAAAGGCTTGCCCCAAGTATGCTCTTGCTACTACCCAGCTTGGGTCACAGACTATTCATTCTACATCAGCTCCAGCAGTTCGAGGTTCTTCACAGAATGCTAATGGCGGCACCCCTAGTGCCAAAGGTAGAGCTTGAGGCAAAGCTAGTGGTTATTCTCAGGTCAATGATGACCATATGGTATGTTATGCTAGGTAGAGCTAAGATAGAGGCCTCCAATGCAGTGATTACATGTATTATTCTAGTTTGTCATTGTTCTGCTTCAATATTATTTTATCCTGAATCTACCTATTTTTATGTGTCAACTTATTTTGCCATGAATATTGGTTATGTGTGTAAGCCCCTTGCAGTACCTATTAGCCTCTCTACCCCGGTAAGCGAGTCTTTAGTGGTGGATCAGGTGAATCAAAGTTGTATAGTAATGTTTTTAAGTAGCGAAACTGACAAACTTGATTTTATTAGATATAATTGATTTTGATGTGATATTGGGTATGGATTGATTATCTTCCTATATGTGATTCTTGATTACTATGCCAAGACCGTGACCTTAGCTTATCTTGATTTTCCTTGATCAGTGTGGACAAGTATTTTGATGGATAGGGGTTTCTTGTCTTATTTGGCCCGTGTGCATAATCTTAGTAAAGATTCATTCCCTTTAGAGACCATAAGAATGGTAAGAGAGTTTATGAATGTATCTCCTAAAGACTTACCAAGTGTTCCTCCGAATAGTGGTATTGATTTTCTGATTGATTTAGAGTCAGGCACCAAGCCCATCTTTATTTCTCCTTATAGGATAACCCCCATTGAGTTGAATGAATTAAAGGACAATTGGAGTTTTGTTGAAGACAAGGTTCATTCAGCCTAGTGTTTTGCTATGGAGTGCACTTATGGTGTTTGTGAAAAAGAAGACTGGTACACTGAGAATATGTATCAACTATCACTAGTTGAGCAAGGTTATGATCAGAATAAGTATCCCTTCCCTTGCATTGATGATCTATTTGACCATCTTCAAGGTGCTTCAGTGTTCTCCAAGATAGATTTGAGGTTGGCTACCACTAGTTGAGAGTTTGGGATTCTGATATTTTGAAGACTGCCTTTAGGACTCATTGGGCACTATGAATTTATGGTCATGTCTATTGGGTTGATTAATGCCCCAGCTGCCTTTTTATAGTTGATGAACCAAGTATTTAGGCTTTATTTGAACTCTTTTATGATTGTATTCTTCGATGATATCTTAATCTATTCCAAGAATGAGACCGACCATGCTCGTCACTTGACGATCGTACTTCAGAAATTAAGAAAGGGGAAATATATACCAAGTTCTCCAAGTATGAACTTTGTCTTGAATCGACAGCTTTCTTGGATCATGTGGTGACTAAGGATGGTATTATGGTTGATCCAATCAAGGTTGCAACGGTTTGTAATTGGGCGAGACCTACTTTAATTATCAAGATTTGAAATTTCATTGGGCTAACGAATTATTATCGTCGATTTGCTCAGGGTTTCTTCTTTATCGCAAATCCACTGACTAGTCTTACTCAGAAGACTGTGACATTTCAATAGACCGATGAGTATTATGTGAGCTTCCAAAATCTCAAGGAGTTCTTGACTTTAGTAACTATTCTAGCACTAGTTGAGAAGGACGTGGCATTTGTTGTTTACTGTAATACTTCAGGTGTGAGTTTGGGTGGCATATTGATGTAGAAAGGGAGAGTCATAACCTATGTTTTACAGCAGTTGAAGGTGCATGAGAATAACTACCCTACCCACGATGTTGAACTAGTGGCAACGATATTTGTTTTGAAGTTGTGGAGGCTCTATCTCTATGGGTGCATTGTGAGATTTTTACCGACCATCGTAGCCTCCAAATATATCTATTCTAAGCCAAACTTAAACACGAGGTAGCATAGGTGGTTGGAATGTTGGAAGATTATGGCATCACCAATTTTTTACATCCGAGCAAGGCTAATGTGGTGACAAATACTTTAAGCCAGAAAACCTCTAGTATGGGTAGCTTGGTCTTCCTTAAGATGGAGGAAAGACCATTGGCATTAGAGGATCAGCCATTCGCTAGACAGTTGGTTTGACATGATATTTCCCCACCTCATAATGTTTTGGCCTTCATTGAGGCTAGGTCTATTTTGATGCATCAAAACTGTGTCCGCCGTCTTATTGTCGCATTTGTGTGCCTAAAGTGGATGGTTTGGTGCATATGATCTTGGAAGAGGCTCATTGTGCAGAGTATTCTATCCATTTGAAAAGTAGCAAAAATGTTTCATGACTTGAACTAACACTATTGGTGGTGTGAGATGAAGAGGGACATCAAATTTGTGGCTAAGTGTTTGAATTGCCAACAAGTAAAGTATGAACATCAGAGGCTGAGGATCAATGCAGAGGATGCCTATTCCCAAGTGAAAGTGGAAGTGCATTACCATGAAGTTTGCAATTGGGTTACCCTTGGCATTAGATAAGTATGACTCCGTATGGGTGATAGTGAATTAGTTGATCAAATTGGTTCATTTTATATCAGTGAAGACTAACTACAATGTGAAGCAGTCAACTAGGATCTACATCTATGAGATTGTTCGGTTGCATGGAATGTCTAGTTGCATTGTCTCGGATTGAGGTTCATTGTCCACTTCTCACTTTTGGAAGGCAGTATAGCATAGGTTGGGTACTCGATTAGATATGAGTTCAGCATTTCACCCTCACATCGATGGCCAGTCAGTAGACGATTCAAGTCCCAACAAACATGCTTTGGTGTGTATGATTGATTTTAATGCCCGAAGAAATCAGCATTTGCCTTTAGCAGAGTTTGCCTACAGCAACAATTATTATTCCAGTATTCATATGGCTCCTTTTGAGGCACTGTATGGTAAAAGGTGTCAATCATCCATTGGTTGGTTTGACTCGATTGCAGTAGATGCTTTGAATATCAATTTGCTTAGAAATACTATGGAGCAAATGCATTTGTTTCAAAATTGATTATTGACAACTCAGAGTCACCAGAAGAGTTATGTCGGCAGAGGGATTCGACCCTTAGAATTCATGGAAAGTGATCGTATGTGGCTGAAGATATCTCCTTTGAAGGGTGTGATGAAGCTTGGGAAGCAAAACAAGCTTAGCCTGAGGTTCATCAGCCCATTTGAGATTTTGAGAAGAGTAGGCGAGGTGGCATATGAGTTGGCCTTATCGCCTAGTTTATCAGTTGTACACCCCGTGTTCCATGCTTCGCACATATATACCGAACGCGTCTCATGTGATTTCTTTCGACTCAATGGAGTTGGGTTTGAACTTCACTTATGAGAAGAAGATGGTAGTCATACTAGATAGATAAGTCCGTAATCTTAGGACCAAGGAGATAACTTCAGTAAAAGTTCAATGGCAACATCTATTAGTTGGAGAGGCAACTTAGGAGATGAGATTCGATATACGTGCCTTGTATTCCTATCATTTTTAGGCTATAGGTACTTTTCTTTACCTTATGTTGAGGAACATTATTTTTAGTGGTGGATAATGTAATGATCCTAAAAGTCATTTTTAAAAATTTTCAGAAAATTATCATTTTACACCTCTCGATTATTGCTTCGAGCCATATTTGATCAATCTGCGTGGTTGATTTTGGAGTTCCACTAGAAAATTGAGGAATTTGAGGGTTTTTAAGTTGTAAAGGCTTAAATTGATTAAACATTATTTTTGGAATCAACCGAACTCGTAGCTCTTGGATAGTTGCATCAGCTCTAGAATGTGAAAGTAGGTCTAGGAGCCTCATTTTTTTAAGTTTGGAATTGTTTTGTAAATTTGAAGTCTTGAGTTGAAAATTTGAATTAAATTGAATCGAGGCTTGAGTTTGTCAATATTTTGAGTTTGAATGATCAGATTGAATTTTTGATGATTTTGTTGGATTAAGAAGGTGATTTTAGGTTAAGGATGAACTTCGATATATCTTTTGAGGGTTTGAGGACGTTTTGATCTTTTTAAACCTTGAGTGAGTTTAATTACGATTATTCAAATTCTAGATCAAGGAGACTTCAAAATTTAATTTTCAATGTTTCCATTACGTCTGTAATATCGAATTAAATAGGCATATCTTGAGGGTCCAATCAGAGACTTTGAGTTTGAGGTGTTGCTAGTTTCTAATGCAGGGTCCATCCCTCTTTACGTTTGCGAAGGGTAGATCCAATATTGTTCTTCGCGATTGCGATGGTTGGTTCCCCGATCGCAATATTTTTCCTTTTTGTACTTCGCAATTGCAACCTCCATCTCGCGATCACACAATGTTCCCTCCTTTTTTTCTCCATGGTCACGGATGTAGTGGTCCGCAAATGCAATGAGTAGTGTGGGCCTAAACAGTGTCAAATGTGGCAAATCATCTCATTTTTGATGCTCCACCGTTTTCAAATATTTAGAGCTTGGAAAAGGCGATTTTTGAAGCACTCTTTCCAAAAAAAAAAATTGGGTGAGTTTCTTTATCAATTTAAAATAAGTTTTTCACTAATTTTCATCTTCCAAAAATATTTCAAAAATCAAGATTTCAATGTGAATTTTAGGATTTTTCTCCCCATCTTTAAAATTAGCAATTCCTGATCTCAAATATGTTTCTTGCTCAATTTTGATAGATTTTTCAACCACAAACTCCTCTTGATGTGTAGGATATAATTTTCAAATAAAGTTCAATTTTGTCCTTGTCGATTTTGAGGTAATTTTTAGATGATTTTGACCTCGAATTTTAAACTTGTAATATGGATATCATTAGACTCCTTTCAATGAATCCTTCTCATTCTTGATATATGGGGTCATCTCGGAGTCGGTGTTTGAGGTTGAAGCTCCAGTAGTGCAGTTTTCAACTCTCGAGGTAGGTTTATGTATCCCTCTTTGAGACTGAATAGAGTAATTGATTATTCTTATTAATAAGCTTTGGGATGGGATTTTATCATCAATTGTGATTGTTGATTGTTTTGTGTTTCCCGTGTTGGGGCTTATTTGTGTTTTTTATTCATTGTGGAGGCTTTAATTGTTACTTTAGTTGCTTTGTAAGTATGTGTCTCATGAAATGCCAGAGAGAGAGAGAGAGAGAAAGACGTGTAATATTATTGGACTTGTAATGGATGAGTGAGGGATTGAATTATGATTTGTGACATGCCTTGAGAAATAAATGTTTGTCAAATGATGTGCTCTTATTTCAAAAGAACTATTACCCATCATGTATTCATGAGGGTGTCTATCAGGATTTAGATGAGTTTTGAGAACTTTGAACCTTTGTGTACATGTTGAACTGATTATTACCTCCTTGCATAAGTATTATGACGCATACATCCTCTTATCATTGATTATGGGAAATTGAAAAATGTCAAAATTCTTTTTGAGAAAGAAAATAAGACACCATTTAAAATCCTTGACCACAAGCTAGATGGCAAGTGAAGTAGATATTAATATTATGATTTGATATATGGCTTTAGTATTCCCCATGGGTCCTATTTGGTAGCCTTAACTCAACAAATGTATAGGACAGTCTGTGTGATAGTCTTGATCCCACGTACCACCTCATCATTGCATCATTTATCTCATTATTTTGCATGGTACAGATATTTGAATATTTGACTTATCTAATGATGCTTGATCTTGTCTGTCCACTTTATTCGCATCGTTATAAACTAACAGTACCGATACCGAAGTAGAATTTTCTATATGCAGGTGAAAGCGTACTATAATTTATTGTATAGTATTAATTAATTCCTAATCATCAGTCAGTCAAACCTACTAAGTATATGTGAATTGTACTCATCCCCTACTTTTGTGTCCCTTTTTAATGCACATTCTAATCAAGGTGTTCCCCATGGCAGTTGATCTTCTTTTTATAAACTAACAGTACCGATACCGAAGTAGAATTTTCTATATGCAGGTGAAAGCGTACTATAATTTATTGTATAGTATTAATTAATTCCTAATCATCAGTCAGTCAAACCTACTAAGTATATGTGAATTGTACTCATCCCCTACTTTTGTGTCCCTTTTTAATGCACATTCTAATCAAGGTGTTCCCCATGGCAGTTGATCTTCTTCGAGTTGACAACCTACTTTAGATTGGTGATGAGATCCTATATTCCAGATCACCATTAGTTCTACCTTTTATCCTAATTTTTATTTCTATTTGGAGACTCATTTTATTTACCATTTTAGAGTTGTATTAGATGCTCTCTACACTTATGACACTAGGTTCTGGGAATATTTTATTTCTGTACTTCTTTCCTTTTCGTTTGTGGCCTAACGTCCCCTCTAGGAGTCTCGCATGTGATTTACTTTTCGACTTACACATCAGGATGAGTTTTGGGGGATGTGCCATCATGATCTCGATTTTTGGATCGCGATAGCCTCTCCCAGACAGGATCCAATCTAAGGTCTCTGGACAATTTGCATAGCTTTTGTATTTCCTGGAACCGCTTACACCGAAACCACAATATACTTACAATTGTAACATATCAACTTTAACAAAATAAAGTAGAGAAATAATGGACACTTTTCTCTTCAAATGCATACCATGCAGTTCAAAAAATAGTGTCAACCATCTGCCAAACGCTCCATAACCTTCAATCCCCTGGCTCTTCTGCCTTATTATCTGATTTCACTGCAAATGTTTGGCCTTGCAATCACTAACCCACACGTTATGCACTATGAAATAGCACTATATACGTGGAAAATGAGGAGTTTTTAAGTGTAAAAGCTGAAGATAAATGTGCTGATTACAGACTCGCACCTGATACTCCCCAAAGCACAAGAAACTTCAGCTTCTAATCCTGGACACCATTATGCTTACAGCTTACCTATACAGTCTAAAGTCGAACTAAATCACAGAAAGCCCCAAAAATGACGCAAGCTCAGCATGTATCTACAGAATGTTACATGATTCTTATATTGTTTGTGCTTGAAATAGAGTTTCCTCACGTTAAATTGATTCTAAAAAATCAAACTATACAACATATAGCTGAAATGACTTTTTCGCATCAATAGATATGTTTCTTAACTAAATGATATGCTGTGTTTTGTCAAAATGTAATAATACAACAAAATGTGATGAGAGTTTATCATGTTAAATCATCAACAAAAACAAAACCATACAACAGCGTATAAGCTCAAATGACTTGGGAAGAAAAAGATTTTGCATCAATGAGTGTGTTTCGTAACAAACAGATATGCAATGTGTTGGCAAAAAGTAATAATACAACAATATGTAACAGTATCCTTAGGATTTCGATGCTGAAAATAGAGGTGAAAAACCCAAGTGTCAACAAATTTACTTCTACAGTATTTTATGTTAATCAATGTATCTCCCGAACAGGTTACCAACTTTGTACAAACTTATCAAGCATGAACAATACTTCTGACACAGAAAAATCAGATTTTAAGCATTCATCTAACAGGTAAACAAGGGGGCACTCAGGACTGTAATGAAATACTATGGGGTGATTCTAAATAGCAAAGAGGTTGATCATCAAAAGTCAGCAGTTTCCCTGACTCACTCACAGCACCAGAGAGAATGATTTGACACGTAAAAGATTATTCTTCATGAATTTCAAGTTAGTAGAACAGCATACAAAATGGATACTTAACTAGAACGAGTAAACTTTAAGATAGAATAGACTATTTCTGATCGTTAAATGGATATTTACATCAAAGGAATAAACTTTTTGAAGGATGGGTTATGTGGGGTGGTTAATGTTGTATCTTTAGAAGATATGGGCATTAAAAGAACTAATGTAAATTGCGTGAAGTTCCATTCGACCATCACTTAAGAGTGGTGCAGGAGATAATCTAAAGTCACTAGAACAAGCAATCAATATATACCTTTTCTATAAGGAACACATGGTGCATACAATAACTACGTAAGAACCCTAGACCTCAAAGCCCAGTTTGTTTCCCATATTCTCAAAACATTTATTCTTCAAATCCAGCTCCCTATTACACCTTTTTACCGCAAGAGCACTCTCAGACTTTCACTAGGTTGTCAAAGATTGAGTTCCCTAATTTACTAGGAAGGATTTCTAAGCTTGGTGGTACAAGGTGAATCAATTTTTCTCGATGAAGTTTGTTCTCATCTGAAGGTGATAGTAAGTATCCTTACACTTGGATGATATTGCTCTCCAGTGGCATCAGACCTTCATGAGATGTAGACCACATCTTCCACCTCCTACTTGGGAGGACTACAATTTTGCTTAGGTTGATTGATTTGGGGGGTTAGTATGATCAATGATGATCCCGTAAGTGAACTTGTTTCATGAAACAAACTGGGCAGAGATTGAGTTTCAGGAATCCTATGATAGAACCGTGACTAGGATAAATATGGATCCCAACCATGCTATCAACATATTCTTACATGATTGAAGCCAGAATTTAGTGTTGTATGAATTCATAGGCCTTATACTTTGCCACAGTCAATATTCCTTGAGCAATTGAAATACCTGAAGAGCTCTTCAGCATTCCCTAACTCCGATAATATCAGATCCACTACCTTCCTATGCTCAGGTTAAACACGTGACTCACCAGCTGTCATTTGTCCAAGGCTCCAAGCCTACTCAACTTACCTTGAATAACAAAATCAGGAGACAAGTTTGAGCCCCATGGAGTGGAGTGAAAAGAGAGTCGAGGAGTTATGTTATATATGTGATGGGAAACACCAACCTGAACATGTGTGTGAGGCCAAGGCACAGTTATTCTTAGTGGAATAGGAAGAGGAGGTAGCAGAGGAAGTAGTGGAGGAAAAACAGGTTAATTTGGAACGGATGGCAAAGGCGTGGGGAGATCTCCATTGATGCTCTTAATAGGACAAGTGGTTATACAACAAGGAGAGTTACTGGTCATCGCCAAAGGAGACCTTTCAGCATCTAAATTGATATTGGCTCCACTCACAAGTCACAACTTCCTTGATAGTGCTTTAGTATCTAGGACGGACTGGAAGGTGGACCCTTGCGAGCTCCTTGATGCAAGCATGGCAGATGGGAATCCAGTGCCAGTATCAGGAATGTGCTAGGGACTAGAATGATTACTGCAGTGCTTTGTAGTTAAAGATTTTTACCCTTAGGTACCTGTGGCATGGTTTTGGGCTATGTTGCTCGGACTCTTCAAAAATGTCAATAGGTGCGTGTCAGATCCTCCAAAAATAGTGTATATTTTGAAGGATCCAACACGGGTGCGGCAACATTTTTGGAGAATCCGAGCAACTTAGGTTTTGGGAGTGTAGTGGCTACATGATTTAGGGGACATCTTGTTTAACTTTTAAGAAGTTAACTATGTTGTTTGACCATCAAGGTAAACTGTTATCGCTACAGGTTGTGGTACCTACAATGCCGATGGTTGACACTGTCAGGGTCAGCCATGGTAATGCTCATCGGTAAAAGGGTAAAGAGGAGAAGAGTGAGCAGGATCAAGAAAAAGAACCAGTAGTGGTATATGATCAAATTGCGTCCCTTCATAGGGCAATTTGATGATATCACATTGAAGGAAAGGTCCAACCCAACTAGGCCTGAAACAACACAGTTTGTAACAACATTTGCTTTTCTAGTGGTAGGCAAGAAAGATGCCTAAAGATTGTGAATTACAGGACTCTAAATCATATTACTGTCAAAGACAAATATCACATACCCACCATTCAAAAGTTGTTGGATGAATTGGGATGTTTACATATGTGTTCAATGATAGATCTCAGGTTTGGATATCATTAAATCATAAAGGCACCAACTGATGTCCACAAAACTGACTTAAGGACATGTTCTGAATATTTAGTCATGCCTTTTCACCTAACTAATGCTCCTTCTATCTTCCAGATATAAATGAATCATGTCTTCAAGGAGCATTTGAGAAAAATTCATCTAGATCTTTTTTCATGACATATTGATCTTCAGTAAGAACTAGGAGGGGCATGTTAAGCATTTGAGGGTTCCATTCATACCAGAAGATCTAAGAGTCATTTTGCTACAGCAAGCATTGAGTTAGGTCATTACATCTTAGCTCAAAGAGATTTCTAGTAACCCTAAAAAGGTTAAGATAGGTCAGCAACAGCCCACGCCTGCCAACACCAAACAGTTAAGGGGATTCTTAGGGTTGGTCAGATACTACAGGAGATTCATAGAAGGATATAGACAGATTATCAAACTCCTAGTTAATTTGCCAAAGAAAACTGGGTTCAATTGGACTAAGAATTATGTTAAACGTGTGTTTAGTTTTTGCTGCAAGATAGCAGATGTCGTTTTAGTTTGAATGATTCAAATAATGGTTGCTAGCTTTTAGGAGTAGTTGGTTTTGTGCTATTAGTGCCTAAAATTTAGAAGTTAGGTTTAATAGCTTCTCTCTTTTGATTATAAATAGAAAAAAAGGCTGAATAAAGACTTACAGTCCTTTTCAACCAAAACTTCTAGTTCTCTTCTGCTTCTTACTTTCCCTAGGTCAGATTATTGTTTTTCTTCTGTTCCAACGTAAAACAACAACAATTGGTATCAAAGCTAACTTCTTGAGGGATCAGTGAGGTTAATAGAGTGCACCAATGGAAGGAGAGTCCTCTTTTTCAGCAATAGCACCAGCCATCTTCTATGGAGATAATTATGAGATGTGGGCAGTGCGTACGGAGACCTACCTGGAAGCATTGGATCTGTGGGAAGCTGTTGAAGAAGACTATGAAATTCAACCACTTCCAGCCAACCCTACTGTGGCACAAATGAAATCACAGAAGGAGAAGACGACGAAGAAATCAAAGGCAAAAGCATGCCTGTTTGCAGCTGTATCTCCCATGATTTTCCATCAAATGATGTCCTTAAAAGACAGAAAAAGCGATCTAGGATTTCCTCAAAGCAGAATACACAGGTGATGAGAGGATTCGTGGGATGCAAGTACTGAACCTAGTACGTGACTTTGAGCTGCAAAGGATGAAGGAGACTGAAACCATAAGGGAGTACTCAGACCGATTGCTTAATATCGCAAATCGTGTCAGATTGCTAGGCTCAGATCTATCAAATACAAGGATTGTAGAAAAAATTCTTGTAACTGTGCCTGAAGATTTGAAGCCACCATTACTACCTTACAAAATACTAAGGACCTGTCCAAAATTACACTGAAAGAGCTCTTGAGTGCCTTTCAAGCACAAGAGCAGCGACGTGTAATGAGACAGGATGGAGCAGTAGAAGGAGCCTTACCAGCAAAGCATCAAGATAACAAGTATAAAAAGAAGAAAAACTTCAAAAATCAGCTTGAAAATGGAGAGAGTTCATCCAGCAATAATCAGAAGGGCAAAGGAGGAGGCTCGAAAAAGACTTATCCACCCTGAAAGCACTGTGAGAAGAAAGGTCATCCACCTTTCAAATGCTGGAGGAGACCAGATGCTAAGTGCACCAAGTGCAACCAACTTGGCCACGAAGCAGTGATCTGTAAAGTCAAGCCTCAACAGCAAAAGGAAGATGCAAATGTTGCTGATCAAGAGGAGGAAGACCAGTTATTTGTAGCAACCTGCTTTTCAAGCAAAGAATCATGTGAAAGCTGAAAGAATCATGTGAAAGCTGGCTCATTGATAGTGGATGCACCAATCATATGACTCACGATAAGGAGCTATTTAAGGAGTTAAATTCCCCAGAGATTAAAAAAGTGAGAATTGGCAATGGTATGCACTTGGCTGTAAAAGGAAAAGGAACCATAGCCATTTCTATAGGTACAAAACTTATTCATGATGTTCTTTTTGTACCAGAACTTGATCATTAAGTGTTGGTCAATTAATGGAGAAAGGTTTCAAGTTGTCTTTTGAAGACAAACATTGCTTGATTAAAGATGGTGCTGATAAGGAGATGTTTAAAGTTAAAATGAAGGGAAGGAGTTTCTCTCTTAATCCAATGGAGGAGGAGCAAGTTGCCAATCCTGCCGTGGCTACGGTCACTGAAATTTGGCATAAACGACTCGGGCACTATCATTACAATGGTTTGCTGCATATGCACAGGCTAAACATGGTCAAGAACCTACCAGACTTGCAAGAGCATTCTCAGAATTGTCAAGCGTGTCAATATGGAAAGCTAACCAGGAAGCCGTTTCCTACAGTGGCTTGGAGAGCTTCAACAAAGTTGCAATTGATACACACAGACATATCAGGGCCTAAAAGAACAACCTCCTTGAATGGAAGTAGATACTATGCAGCATTCGTTGATGACTTCACCAGGATGTGTTGGATATTCTTTCTAAAGCACAAGTCAGAAGTTGCAAGAGCTTTTTGGAGTTTCAAGGCCCGTGTTGAGAATGAAAGTGGCTGTAAAATTCAAACAGTCAGATCTGATAATGGCAAAGAATTTACATCAGAGGTATTCAATCGTTTTTGTGAGGAAGCAGGAATTGAACATCAACTAGCTGCTCCCTATACTCCTTAACAAAATGGAGTAGTTGAAAGGAGAAATAGGTTCATATTGGAGATGACTCGTTGTATGCTATATGAGAAGAACTTACCAAAGAAGTTCTGGGCAGAAGCAGCAAATATAGCAGTCTTTTTGCAAAATCGGCTCCCAACAAAAGCTATGAAAAATCAGACTCCATTTGAAGCCTGGTATGGACACAAAACATCTCTTCACTTTGTTAAAATTTTTGGTGGTTTGTGTTTCACCCGTGTTCCACAATTAAATCAAGATAAGCTGGATAAAAGGGCATTGCCAGGAATTTTATTGGGTACAGCACAATCTCCAAAGCTTATAAAACTTTCCAACCACAAACTGGAAAAATTGTCATAAGCAGAGATGTGCACTTCATGGAAGACGAAGAATGGGGCTGTGATGAGAAAAAGAAGATGCAACAATGCCAAAATGATCAAAGGCATTCTGTTTCGCACTTAGGAGAGCAAAATGATGGAGAATGGCGGAATGAGATGGTTGATGATGCACCTGTTAGAGGCACCAGATTGCTATCTGATATTTACCAAAGATGTAACATTGCTGTGTGTGAGCCTGCAGATTTTGAAGAAGCCAACACCAATCAAAATTGGAGTGCTGCAATGAAGGAGGAGCTATCCATGATTGAGAAAAACAAAACATGGGAGTTGGTTGAACGACCCCAGAACAGAAACGTGATTGGAGTCAAGTGGGTGTACAGAACCAAGCTTAATGCAGATGGCTCAATCAACAAGCATAAAGCTAGGCTCGTGGTCAAAGGATACGCTCAAATATTTGGAGTGGACTACTCGGACACTTTTGCACCTGTAGCAAGACTTGACACTATCAGGCTCTTGCTCGCTATTGCAGCACAAATGAATTGGAAAGTGTACCAGTTAGATGTCAAGTCAGCATTCCTTAACGGCTTACTTCAAGAGGAAATATATGTAGAGCAACCTGAAGGTTTTGTTATGAAAGGCAAGGAAAATCATGTCTATCGGCTACATAAGGCACTTTATGGTCTTAACAAGCACCAAGAGTTGGTATAGTCGAATAGATGACCATCTAAGAAGCATAGGCTTTAAAAGAAGTCTGTCTGAATTTACTCTTTATGTCAAGCAGTCTGGTATTGATATTCTCATTGTCTCACTTTATGTGGATGATCTTTTAGTTTCCGGAAGCAGCACAAGGCTCATCGATAATTTCAACCAAGATATGAAGAAAGCCTTTGAGATGACTGATCTTGGTTTAATGACATTCTTCCTTGCAATGGAGATAAAGCAGGATTTGAATAAAGTCTTCATTTGCCAGAAAAAATATACTAAGGAGATTCTTAAGAAATTTCACATGGAAGATTGCAAAGAAATGCATACTCCCATGAATCAGAAAGAGAAGCTGTGCAAAGAAGATGGAGCTGGAAAAGTAGATGAGGCTTATTTCAGGGGTCTGATTGGGTGCTTAATGTACCTTACAGCAACAAGACCAGACATTTTAAGTGCTGTAAGTTTTCTTTCACGATTCATGCATTGCGCAAGTGAATTGCATTTGAAAGCAGCCAAGAGAGTGGTCAGATACATCAAAGGCACAATCAGTTATGGTGTAATGTCCAAGAAAAACAAGGAGTTCAAGTTGCGAGGATTTTCTGACAGTGACTGGGCAGGATCCTTAGACGACATGAAAAGCACTTTTGGTTACTGTTTTAGTCTTGGATCAGGTATGTTCTCTTGGAGTTCAAGAAAGCAGGAGATAGTGGCTCAATCTACTGCTGAAGCAGAATTTATTGCTGCAACTGCTGCAGTGAATCAAGCTCTCTGGTTGAGAAAAATATTAAGTGATCTTCAGTTTGAGCAAAATGAAACACACAGAATTTGGTTGATAATCAAGCTGCAATAGCTATTTCTCATAATCCGGTATTTCACGGCAGAACCAAACACTTCAACATTAAGTCATTCTTCTTAAGGGAAGTGCAGAAGAACGGTTTTGTTAAGTTAGTTTACTGCAAGACTGATGATCAAGTTGCTGACGTGTTTACCAAACCGCTACCAGGGAGCAAGTTCGAGATTTTCAGAGAGAAACTTGGAGTTTGCAGCATCTAAACAAGGAGGAGTGTTAAACGTGTGTTTAGTTTTAGCTGCATGATAGCAAATGTCGTTTTAGTTTGAATGATTCAAATAATGGTTGCTAGCTTTTAGGAGTTGTTGGTTTTATGTTATGAGTGCCTAAAATTTAGTAGTTAGGTTTAATAGCTTCTCTCTTTTGATTATAAATAGAAAAAAAGGCTGAATAAAGACTTACAGCCCTTTTCAACCAAAACTTCTAGTTCTCTTCTGCTTCTTACTTTCCCTTAGTCAGATTATTGTTTTTCCTCTGTTCCAACGTAAAACAACAGATTAACTGCAACTCTTCAATCTTTAAAGAACGCTTTAACTTGAGCTTCAGTATCAACATTACCTGATTTTTCCTTGGTATTAACTATGGAGATAAATGCATATGATGTAGGTATTGGGAGAGTAATAATGCAAAAAGGGCCAATCAATTGCTTATTTAAGCAAGGACATATCTTCTCAACACCAAGTTATGTATGCATATGACAAAGAACTGCAAGCACCAATAATGGCTATGACAAGGTGGGGTTAGTAATTGGTCGGCAGATACTTCATTGTCAAGACTGACCAGAAGGGTCTAAAATTCCTATAGAACTGATATTGCGCAAATAAAACACAACTTAAACGGGTGATTAAGTTCATGCACTTTGATTTTGGGATTGGAGTATAAGATGGGGAAGGATAACAAAGCTGCAAATGCGTTACCCAAAGTTCTCAACTGCACTTATATTGTCCACAATGAGGACAAATCTAATGCAGGCCATGATGGATAGCTGAAATTCAAATACAGAACTGGTCAAGTATTTCATAAGTTGGATGTCCTCAATGAGGATATCAAAGGTTATATCCTTGTCAGCAAGCAGGGAAAATGGAAATTTGGTGGTACGGTCTACCTTATCTTTATGGAAATATTGAAGTTGTTGCAATGAACCCATAGTTGGTGATCATTTTGGGATTACTCACACCTATAGGAAAGTGGTTGCTTTTTTCCACCGGAAAGGTCTTAAAGAAGATATAGTGAACTATCTGAAGAAGTGTGATGTGCTCCAGAAAAGTAAATATGATCATTATGCCTATCATGGATTAATAAATCCTCCGTAAATTCCGTTAGTAGTTTAAAATTCCGTTAGTAAGGATTTTATTGAAGGGTTTCCTAAGGCAAAAGGGAAGTTAACTGGGTAGTTGTGGATAGAGGAACTAAATATGCATCCTAACTAGCACTATCACACACTTATTCTGCTTGTTGTGGACATTGTCAGGTTATTCATTAAGCATATCTTCAAACTTCATGCAACACCTGAGGATATTGTATGTAATAGAGATCCAATTTTCACTTGTAAACTATGGCAAGAATTATTTACCATACAAGGAGTTAACCTGAACACATTCACTGCATATCACACTCGGTCTAAACCTGATGTTATTAACAGGTATATGGGAACCTACTTAAAATATTAGTGCTCTGACTCGCCTTTAGATTGGGCACTCTACTTGAGATTGCAGAATGGTGGTAGAATACCGCTTTCCGTACTTCCATCCAAACCTTTCCTAAGGAAGATTTGTATGGCCAACCTACTACCCCGCATTTAGCTTCGGTCAAATGACTGAAGTGAGTGAAGTTGACAGAAGTTTTAACTTTTAACTACCATGGAATTCAAATAGGAGTTGCTTGAGTTTCAATATTTCATCTATCCAGATCTCAACGCAAAATAGTAGACTAAGCCAACTAGATAAGATCAGATAAGCAGTTTTCAAGGTGGAGATTGGTCTATCTTAAGATCCAACCCTATAGACAACTAATTTGCATAGCAAGCATTTCCCCTAAACTTTCTCCCAAAAACTATGGCCCCTATCAAATTGTTCAGAAGATGGGAAATGCTTCCTATAAGCTCTCCTTACTATTACATCCTACCTTCTATAAGTTTTTGTTCAAACCCTGTTATGAAGACCCAAATAAGATGGTGCATTCTCCACTATCGGATTTATCCAGTCCTTAGTGTCCTCCCAGCTAAAGAGCTAGCCAGAAGAATGATGCAGAAGGGGGAATAGGCCACTGACTTTGTTTCTGGTTCAATTGGAACAGCTTCTTGAAGATAAACAAAACATGGGAAGATGCAAATGTTTTGCAGGGTATTTCTTCCTTGAGGTCAAGGAAGTTCTTTTAGGGGGAAGTACTGATCTGATCCAGCTTATGAGAGTAGTACCATTAGTTGTGGGAATAGTAAGGAATAAGCAGTTGTTAGAAGTAGTTAAGAAGTTTTCCATTTACCAGATGAATCCACCTACATTTTAAGTTATACTTTCATACTTACGCTTTGGTTATTGATCGTACGTGTATGGAATGATCTGAAGTATATGTATGAGGATTGTACTCATTTGAGCTATGAAAGAGATGATACTTAGCTTTCTAGATTTCTTACAAATCTTTAGCTTGATTCAGTTTTCTGGTTCAATTTTACATCATATCCTTTTAACGAAAGCATACAACGAGAATTATTGACAATTAAATACTTTTTGGTAAAAAAAACTTAATAACTTCAAGGGAGATCTACTCAACTTTCACCTTATCAATGAGGTTTCATTTCCCACATTGTAATCTCCTCCCCCATTTCCCGTTTTCCTTTCCCATACACCCAATTTAAAAAAATAAAATGAATAACTGCAAAGATAGCAAAACAGTCGATAAGAAAAAAAATAGTTGTGAAGCTGCAGAATCTCAGACTTATAAAGGGTTTTTACCAGTGGGAAGCAGAAGATTGCGAGTCCATATTGTTGTAGAATTGAGTCAACCGCCGCCGATTTTCAGGTTTAGGCTTGACGGGTTTGTTCCATGAACCAAAGATTTCTTGGACCAAAGGGACATGAACTAGCACTAATTTCCAAGCTAAGAACCAACCTGCACAACCAATCTCAGAATGAAATTCTTAATTCCCAAATTCCAGATTCTTACAATAATAATATACAGACCTAATAGAAGTAAGGAGAGGACGAAGATGATAGCAAGAAGGGGACGAAAGACGAATAAACTGAGAAATTCCCATGATGATACGGAGGCATTCAGCTCATAGGAAGAAGACTCCATGATTCAAACCGAGTATGGAATCTCGTATTTTGCAACGAATTCGAAAATGTTTTCGTTCAAGGTGGACGACGGAAGAAAACTCTGTGAAAATTGAGCCTGGGCCTGGTGTCATTAGAAAGATTCTAGAGATAAATATCAAAAAATACACTTAAAATTATCAAAAATTTTTTTTAGTTTCACCATTTAGAGATTGTTTTGGAAGGACATTATGGTAATTAGATTTTGTCTAATTGGATGTATATTATTAGACTTATTTTATTGAACAGATAATTATTTGGTCAGCATGTATTTGAGAGTAATTGATTGCATGTAATTACACTTTTTAATTTACAACGGAGATTATGAATTAAAGGTAATTACATGACATGTTAGTTACTTTTTTATTTCTTTTTTTATTTTTATTTTAATTTATTTTTTATTTTAAATTTATTATTTTAATTTTTTTCTAAAATTATAATTTATTTTATAATATTTATTTTTTCTTTCTTTCTTATTCTCAATCTTTATGGGCATGTTTGGTAGGGTGTATTATTAAAAATAGTTCATGCATTAAGAATGTCCTTGGATAATTTAAATAAACCATTGTTTGGTTATTTTTATTTAATTTAACTCATTAATTAATTATACCTCATTCAAGGTATTATTTTATCCCTAGAAAATGGAGAGATAGTTAATCCAAGGTATAACAATCCTTCGATAAACCACCTAAATAACCAAACTATCGTTCAATCCCCTCTAATTCTTTTAATCATTTTTTTTATTTTATTGATGTTATGTTGTATATTTATAGTTTTGTACTAATAAATTTATTGAAATAAATTAACTTACAATTTATTTTTATTTTTTGAGGGGTTCATATTTACATAATATAAAATTATTATTTTTTTCATATCAAATTTTTAAATTTTATTTATTTATGGGTTCATATTTACATAATATGTAAAAAAAATATGTCAAAAATTATTTTGAAGATTAATTTAGCTGAGTTATTTTGTTGATACAAATGCCGTATTGAGTGATTTTATCATACAAAACAAAGCTCAATAGATAAATTCTCAAAGTTGAGTGATTTAAGATATTAACTCCATTTAAAACTACAATTTTGCAATTTTTTTGTGTAAACGTAGATGGTTTATTCAATCTTATTATTGTTTATGGTCTTTTTAATTTTAAAAGTAGATGGACTCTCGGGTTTATTTTAAAAATCTCGATTTCTGTAGGGTATATAGATGTATAAAAATATATACTCTCCGACAATTATCTACTTGACCCAATTATATGAAATATAATATCCCATAATAATTCAAGGATATAATTGGAAAAGAAGGTTTTTGTAAAACTTTAAACCATCTGCAAGATTATGTGAGAAGTAATGAACCAAACATTTGATAAAAAATAATCTCTGCATTACTAATTTCAACATTACTAATCTCAGCATTAGTAATCCAACACTATTAATCCCTGAGTTATAGATATTTGTATCAAACGACTCTTATATGTCATGTGCTTCCATACAATATCTTTTTTTATTTATTTATTCTATGTTTGTTTTTTTTTTCATTAGCATTCTAATTTTTAATTTAAAGTGGAATTCATTGTTGGGTAAAATTATAAATATACGTATGTTTTTCTTTCAAATCATAGTTATGTACTGTTGACACCCAATTTTTACCCTCCACGGTGTCAAATTAGTCGTCGAACTTTACTTCTATTTTTAACGATTTTTGA
>JAPFFP010000008.1:7085368-7127498 GCA_026153255.1 Solanum medicagineum | reverse complement strand
TGTAAATTATTAGTAGTAATCTATGTTTTCGTATCTGTAATAGTGCCTAACCGGCACTAGTCACGGCCCCGGGGTCGGGTCGTGACATTATCTAAGGTATGTGGGATTGATTCTTGATCCCTTTCAACCAAGTAGACCCAAACTCTTTTCACTTGAATTTCATGAAATTTTTCTTACTTTAAATATGGGTTTAAGAATTATCATTTAATAAATTCAACTGAAGTATGGGCTCTACTTATTTGTTGATTTTAAGTTAATTTAAGTCATAATATGTTGAATTGCTTGATTACTATGAATATTTGAATATGCATTATCCCTTTAAAGTTTGAACTAAGCATGGGTGATCTATATTATGATTTAAATTTGGATTTAATTATGGATTTACTTAAATTTCATATTGTATTGTTGATTTTTAGATTGAATCTCAATTACCCATGTTATTTTTATCTCATTCATTGCATATGCATTCATGAGCATTAGATTTTATGAAAATTATGAAGTGGGTTAAGCCCACATATGTTTAAGAATATGATTTTGATAAAAATATGGTTATGAGAAAAAATAGAGCATGAATCTATGAACATGAGTATGATACAAGTTGAATATCATTATGACATAATTTGCTAGTAATATGAACTTGACTTGCACATGAATACGAATTATATTGGTGTGCATATGATATGACATCTTGCATGAATATGTAATCACAAGTGTGTATTGATGAGGATGGGCAAAACCCTTCCTTTACACAATGCATTGATGACGATAGGTACAACCTTCCCTATGCGCATGTATGATCTAAGTGTGTATTGATTAGGATGGGCACAACCCTCCCTTTATACAATGCATACATAAGGATAGGTATAGCCTTCCCTATGCTCATGTTTATATGAGACAGGTGTGTATCGATGAGAGTGGGCACAACCCTCCTTTTACACAATGTATAGATGAGGATAGGTGCAACCTTCCCTATACAAAGTCATGTCATGAGCTAAGTGTGTATTGATGAGGATGGGTACAACCCTCCTTTTACACAATTCAAGTAAGAAGTGACTCGTTGAGTACTAGTATATGTGGGTTAGGGCTACTCTATGGTTTTCATGTGACATATTGTGCAGGTTAACATCATATTTCTTTCATGTTGCATGCCTGCATACTAGTACATTCAAACATACTAACGCATACTCTTGTCTACATGATCTAAACATGTAGGGACTAGAGACTACATTCATCCACCATTTGACAGCTAGTCGGATTTGAGAAAGTTGTTGTGGTGAGTCCTTTCTTCTAAGGACAAGCCACCAGCCATCTACCTTATGTTGCTTCCATTCATGCTACTATTTATTTTGAGGGTGAGCCCGGGATATGTCTTCGCCTCCGTCCTATCTTATGACTAGAGACTTTGTTGGACATCTTGTAGACTTTTGTACGGATATATGTTATGTGTTAAGGTTTGTAGCTTATGATTATGGCTACCTCTTGGATATGACTATTATGATTTGACTATGAGTACTATGATGCGATTATGTTATTGTATGGAAACTTGGAATATCCTAAGTCTCATATTTTCCCCATAGAGTGAGTCATACTTTCCTGACCCTTAGAATTATCGATTAGTATTTAGATTTTGAATCGATGATGTGAATATGGATACTTTGAGGCTTGTTTGGGGGCTCTCAGGTTCACATTCGCCATGTCACTCCTAGACCCTTGATCCAGGTCATGACATAGATGGTATTAGAGCACTAGGTTTATATATGTTCCTTGGAGTTTCACATGCCGTGTCGAGTAGAGTCCTATTCTTGGGTGTGAAGTGCACCACAGAAAAGGGGTTGATCTTTGTACAATTTGATCCATTATTAGAGAGCAATCTTGACTCCAAAAGATCATTCCTTTTTCTGATATATGAATTAGGGGATTTCACTAAGTTAATTCTTAAGAAGCGTCGAATCAAACCATTTGTCCTTATTTCAACAAAAGAAGCACGAGCTTCTTCGCAAAAAAAAATTTTTTTGTCTTGGTTCCAATTCAATGCTAAATAAGTCTGAACTAATTGAATACTTGTGTCAGAAACTCCTCGAATCAGTTTGCCATTTTAATAAAGGATATAATTGACAATTCAAAATTGCACATTTTCCTTTTCCTGCAATGGATCCGATGGAAAAAGAGTTGTTAAATTTATACCATCTGTTATTTCACATGTGACGATAGGTCGAACTAAAATAAAAAACTTTTTCTTGCTAGATGTAAAGATGCTAGAGAAATTTCATATATTTTATTCAGTAAATAGGTGGAAACTAGTGGCTATTTGGCATGCATGCAAAAGCAATATCACCGGCTCCTCAAAGCAGCCTTTTTGGTATTGAATCTTTGATAGAGAACTGATTACCAGAAGCAACCTAATGTACTTTTGTTGAAGTCCCCTTCTGTAACTTTCTTCTTCCTGATTATTTATTATTTCGATTTTCTATGAGAGCAAAGCATGGAAAATGGTCACTTTGTTCTAACACTACGACTCTATACATTTACAGTTGTATTCTTATGTAAATTGTTCTCTCAAAAACATAAGCAATCAACCAAGCAACTATGACTCAAACCCCACTTATTCAATTATACTTTAGCTGCGTTATGCTATACACAACATGGTATTTCTAAAAAAAATAAACAAGGATGATTCTTGAAAACGACATCTTGTGTATCTTATGTTCATAAATGTAGAACAAACATGTCATCTACTTCGCTAAAAATTGACAGTTTCATGAAATGGAAAGAGAAGAACATGTTTTATTTGGATTAAATGTCACAGTATGGATTATTTTCTAAAAAATGTGACAGTTATCCCATTTTTGGCCTTATCTCAATTCTTCAACAACAAGCCCTTTCTTTAGAGATACACACTCCTGCTCTTCAAGATTCATTTCTATGCGATCAACTTTATTTTGAGCATAAGACACACCAAATTCTGCTTCAACCCAGCCTTCACCTCTAAGCTTAGGACATTGCATGCTAAATTGCAGTCATCATCTCTTGGTAATTTGGGAAACTAAGAGTAACAATAGGGTAATTCAGAAAATCAGGAGGCACATCAGGGTAATTCTCCAATTATTTTGGTTGACCTTCAGTCGGTATACATCCTGATTAGTTTGTACTCTTTTGTTAGAAAGATGTTTCAATCTTTTTTTACTCCTTCATCCATGCAATATGGAGTGTGTCCAGATGTTTAAAATATCTTTCTAATGATGGAGTAGAAACTAATCAGGATGTTTGTTATGTCCCTCCTGATCGATCAACTCTTCTCAACTGAAACAAGTGGAGAAATTACCCTAATACTCCTGGTTTTCTGAATTACCTTGTTGCTCCTCTTAGTTTCTCAAATTACCAGGAGATGATAGTTGCAATTTAATCTGTAACGTCCTAAACTTAGAGATGATGGCCGGTTTGAGGTAGAATTTGGTAAGTTTTATACTAAAAATAAAAATAAAGAGGAACTCATAGAAGTGAATTTGAAAGAGATGTAAGAGTGTGTATCTCTGAGGGCAGGGCTTATTGTCGAAGGAATTGACACATAGGGTAAAAAATGGGTTGATTATCACATTTTTAGAAATTATTTTTCCATACAATGACATCTAGTCCAAATAGAACATGTTTCTATTTCCATTTTTTAGAACTGTCAATTACTAATGAGTTAGACAACATGTTAACATATGAAAAAAGATATTACAATACGAAACAAGGAAGTATATTATAGAGTTGAGGAAAGAAGAAGCAAAGCCTTAGAACAGGCAGTCTAGAATGGAGTTCCTACTCAACTGGAAAAGGTTCATTAATCTAAAGTTGGAAGTTAAGAATTTGGCGAAAGTTGAGTCAGTTTCTTGGAGGCAGAAGTCAAGATGTTTTGCAAGCAATGGCCAACTCTCGCAGGAGATATAACAACAAACTCAAAGTGAGGGGTGAAATAATTGAAGATAAAATACAAATTGAGGAAATACAAAAGTACTACCAAAATCTACACACAAAAACTGAAGCTTGGAGGCAAACTGCCAATTTTAAGGATATGCCCAATTTATCAGGAGATGATAGAGATATGCTTGAAGAATCTTTTGATGAGGAGGAGATTCACCAAGCATTCAGTCTTGTGCTCCTGATAAAGCACTAGGCCTGATGGTTTAACTATGGCTTTCTTTCGAAGAACATAGAAAGCCAAAAGTGTAGGAAGCTCTTATACATTTCCATCAGAATTCCCATATAGTCAAATCATGCAATGCTTCCTTCATTGCAGTGATACCTAAAAGGAAAGGAGAAGTGGAACTAAAAGACTATAGGCCGATTAGCCTCACTACTAGTGTATACAAGATTGTGTATAAGCTTTTGGGAAAAACGCTTAAGAGGATTATGGGCAAGCTTATTTCAACTCTCCGGAATGCCTTCATAAAGCATAGGCAAATCGCAGATGCAACTTTGATAGCAAATAAGGTGCTACATTGGAGGGTTAAAAGTGGTGAACCTGGTGTGATGGAAACTTCACATTGAGAAGGCATTTGATCAACTCAACTGGTCTTACCTTATTTCAATCCTAAAGAAGATGAGTTTCAGTCACAGGTGGATTAGATAGATAAAAGTTAGTATTTCAAGAGTGAAACACTTGATCATTATAAATAGAGGACCAGTGGAATTTTTGTCCTCAGAAAGGAATCAGACTAGGGGATCCCTCTCACCTTTTTTGTTTTATTTTTGCAATGGAGGGTCTTAGCAAAATGTTTGAAAAGGCTAGGCATAAGCAGTGGCTTCAAGGTTTCAGTGTAAGTACCAGTCTCAGGTCATCATCACAGTCTCATACCTACTATATGTTAATTATACAAAGGCTGGCTTAATACAAATGTTATACCTAAACCTTAATCTCCTCCGTTTTTAAGCTCTTCCAAGATTGCATATCAATTTCTTCAAAACCATAGTGTATCCAGTAAACAATGTACTACTATTGATCATGAGATGTTTTATTGGGAAATTTTCAACCACCTAGCTTGGCCTACCCCTGGTAGCAAATAAAAGAATGTTGAAATTTGGAATGGGATCATAGAAAAATTCGACAAAAGACTACCCTCTTGGCAAATGAAACATCTATCGTTTGGCAGAAGACGAATTCTTATCAATAATGTGCTTGATAGCATACCGACATACCATATGTCACTTTTTCCCATCCTTGGCAAGATCCTTAGTCAACTAAAAAGGAAGGAAAATAACAATTCTCATAGACTTTATCTTATCAAATGGCACAAAGTCAAACAACCAAAAAACAAGGAAGGTTTGGGCAGTAGAGACTTAGTTCTCAAAAATCTTTCTCATGAAATGGTTATGGAGGATTAGTATAAATGACTTAGTATTTAGAAGGACGTTGTTGCTGCTAAGCATGAAAGAAGGGATAAATAGAGCACAAAAGCTTCTAATTCACCCCATGGAGTTGCCTTTGGAAATACTTTAGCAATTTGTGGAGTGAATTTGTTATAGAAGTATGGCTAAAAGCAGGGATGACTTATATATTAAATTCTAGAGTGACAAATGGCTAAGTAATTCTCCACTCATGGAAGCTTACCCAAATTTGAACCAGATTCCTCAAGATAAAAACTTCACAATTACACAAGAGTAGATGTGACAACAACTAGAATGTAATGCTCAGAAAAAATATCTATATATTATTGATAGAAAGAAAGTCTAGCCTAGGATCATGTCAAGTGGCAGCGTAGGATTACAACATGTGTTAGTTTTAGAACAATTAGTTAGGTTAGTTAGTAATTAACTCATTGTTAAAATTTTATAATTTTTTTTTAATAAATTCAAATTTTAACATTTAATTTTCTTTATATTTTAAGTTTATTTTTATTTTCATTTTCATTTTTTACGTTTTTTATATAGGTATCTTTTAATATTTTAAAAGAAAAACTTAGCAACTTTTGATAATTTTATAATCATGTTGAGTGTTATTTATTTAATCTAATTTGAGATTTTACAAAACATGAGAATTTATAAATCTTAGTTATTATTTACTATTTTGATATTCAAATTTTGATTACCTTCTGCTTTTTTTTAATGAGATAGAAATTTTTAAAAAAATAAAAAATTTATAACGTTTTGATAAAAATTAATTTAAATATGATAATTTAAATATGGTGTTTTTTAAGGAGATAGAGATTTTTTTAAAAAAAAAATTCTAAAATATTAGAACCAAGCAAATTCATATAGATAGTGGTTGAGAATAATAAAGAAGAATATTTTTTATTTGAGATATTCATGTGAGTGTTTTTTTCTATTTTTTTTTAAATTTTTATGTGGGTTGGTAGGTTTAACTCCCATTAGCATATGCATGGAAAAACTATCCCACGTTATCTCAAATTTAAAAACTCCCTCTCACAAATAATAAATCTAATTTTTACTATTACTGACCACACTATAGTTCCTCAAAAATTGTTGAACTGAATGCATGTTTGCAATTTCTTTTTTTAAATGTTATAAAATTCATATAATAAATATTTAAACTAAAAACAAATTTCAACACCCACAAATGTTTATTGATTTAATAATTTTTATAAATTTAGAACGTATCAACACCATCTATAGTGATTATTGCAATTTAAATTTAAATAAAAATTGTCTCCAATTTAAATTTAAACAATGCTTCATATATTGGGAACTAAATAAATATTTTAATAATTAAATATTATAAAAACTAAATTTTACGAGTTTTGTAATAAATATGTAATTATTCAAATATGGTTAATTTATATTTGTCAGTTTTTTTAATTTGACTTTTAAAAATTATTTAAAGGTTGTTTAAATATATATTTAATCTAATATTTAGATAGATTTCAATTTTTTTAAAAAAATTATTGAGATAGGCACAAAAAGTGAAAACAAGAAAACTACCCTCTACTCAAATTTAGCACCACGTTTAGTTTTCATGCAATCATTTTTTACAGTTTCTTATAGTTTATTATCTACAATTTGTTTATAAAATTTAAATTATGATAAGTTTTAAACTATATTAGTGGTGATTTATTTAATCTAATTTTTATATACATTTTAAATCTGTAAATAAAAAGATTTTCTTTTTTTAAAATAGACATTCCAATCATGAGGAAAAATCAGCAAAATATCATGACAAATAAAATAATAATTTTTTGGTAAATTATAAATAAAATAATATTAAATAATTAAAGTTTCACGTTCCCTAAAACTTAAGTACGGTATTGAATTCATAATCTATGTAATGGCATCTATTTTAATTAAAATATAAAGTAAATATTAGATTAATTTAGATTCGAATATGAAAATATGTTTATATTTTCTTTTTTAAAAAAAAAGACAAAAAATTTAAAATATTTAGCACGCCCCTTGCCCCCACTACCCCAACTAACTTACAAATACACAGATGCATGATTTAAAATTGTATATAATAAAAATTAAAAAAGAAAACAAATTATCAAGAATTAAGTTAATAAAAAAATGACAATTCAAAGTTCCAAATTTAAATTTATTCAAAGTCAAAATCAATCTCAAATTGTTTTTAATGATAGTGATGATTATCTATAAATTAAATTTAAAATCAATTTTAAAAAATTACTGACACTTGGTGCCTCCTCAACATTAGGAAGAAAACACCATGCTAACCTTTATTTAAGGAAACAGTTTTAAGAGAAAATCAAACAATTTATCTATCTATATATAATAGGAGAAGTGAGAGTGTTTATGTTTAAGCGCCACAATCATTCTTAATTTTAAAAGATTAAATAATTACATTAAATATAAAATACAAAATAAAATGTTTAGTAAAAACTGTTAATTAACAAAAAAATAAAATACAGAAATTTATATATATATAAAACTGCCGCTTCACAGTAGGAATATATGTTTTTTCGAAAAACTGTCAATTTATATATTTAATTTAATTTTTATTCACTTTATAAATATCAATTAACTAACTATAAAGCAGTTCCAGTTTCTCAGTCTTTTTAATATATTTCTTTTAAGATTTGGATAATAATGTAAAATTTTTAAACCGTTATTTTCACGGTTTTTACTTTTAGTAGATAATTATTTTCTTACAAAATAAACATGTTAGCAATTAATAAATAATCAAATCTTTTAAACTCTTTACTATCTGATTTTAAAATATTTTTAAAATGTGTTTTTCCAATAAAATTTTTACATATTTAACAAATATAGTTTTCCAATAAAACCTTTTACGATTTGGTATTTTTAAATGAATAAATTATTTCACAAACATAGATATTTTTGAATTTTTAATTATTTTAAGTTTAAAATTTGAATTCAAATTTTTAGTGTGTTTGTGTGTGTTTGGGGTTAAGGAATGGGGTTGTGTTCCTATTTGAGGATTAGATAATTAGTTTAGTTTTTAGTAACTGTGTAAAAGAAAAGAAAACTAATTTTGATAACAAATTTTAAATTAAATCAGATTAATGGTTATCTTCAAACATTATTGGAAGGAGTATGGGTATTTGTGGCTAGCATCAATGGGTAACGATGTTCATTTGTCATTTCATATGATTGAAATTTCAACTGTGAACATATGCAGATTAAGATAAACAGATTCTCACGATAAAAGATGAAGATAAAGAGATCACCATGATTTATCATGACGATATGGGTAAGGAGTAAAGGGCACGAGACAAAGTAAAAGCTTATTCGCTTTACTTTAAGTTCTTTTAGCCTATTTTATTATGCTTTTAGAATTGGTTGCTTCCTCTTTAATTTCTCTTTAAAGTGGTTTATATTATAGTATGATATATTAAATATATTAAATTTTTCAATTTTCTTGGATTTTGACAATATATATGTGATTAAAATGTGGTGAGTATTTTTTTTAATGTTATACGCTGTAGTGAATTTAGAATAATAAAGTTTGGGCACACCTTTGTAGTTTTGTGGTATGCACTGCAAATAATATGTAGATGATACAACATTAAAAATGAGAGCACCTTATACACATTAAAATGAACTTACTTAAACTTCTTATAATACATTTTTAAAATATAATTCTAAAAGATTTTGAACATTTAAAAAGATTCTACATCTTAATATTTATTTGTCAAAAATTAAAAAAAATTGTTAAAACATTTATGATCTAATGTACTCTCTAAGAATATGATTAACTAAATTATAAAATAAATTAATTGTTAGTTAATTATTTACGGGATTAAAGGAGTTCCAGCATAGATTAATTATAAAATAGATTAGTTTTGTGATTGTTAAGATTGTTTTTCTGGGTAAATGTTTAAAGATAAAGTTTCTTTTAAGTTTATATATAGATATAGAAGGATAAACTACAAATAAGTCATAATATTGCTTTTACAAAACTTCTACGCCGATTATTTCTCCATGAAATCAACACTCCCTTTCTAATTTTTTTTTTAAATTTTTGAGTTTGCTTAATATGCATGAAGAGCTCTTCAAAAGAAGGTTCTATATTTTCTCAATATGAAAAGTTGTTTATATTATAAGAATGACATAAGTATTTGAATCATTTCGTTTATTTCTTTTTTGAGATATATATATTTTTGAATTTTTAGTATTACTTTTGGTCTTTGTTGGATTGATGAAGATTTTTGGAATATCTATTGTTATACTTCATCAAAAAAGAAATTGTAAGAAAACACATCTAAAAAAATAGTGTTAGGTAGTGCTTATAAGTTTCATTTTGGTCATCCTTTATTTGTTTTGAATCAAATAAATAACGTTACGTGAGTCTTTTTTTTGGGTAGAACATGCATTTTACAAAACATATAAAATATTAATAATTAAAATTAAAACTCTTAATTAAATATTAAAATAAAAGAAAATTTAAATATTTGTTGGATATAATATAAGAAATAATATTTAATTTTTAGATGCTTATAGAATTTATTTTAATGGGCTTATAACTTTTTGCTTATAAGTCAAAAGTAATAATCTAGAAATTTGAACTTATAGTTTTTGACTTATTGAGATATTTTGGACTTAAAAATAAGTGCTTAGAATTACTTTTTTATCATTACAAAAGTGGTTAGAAATTATATTGAATTTACAATACTTAAAATAAGTCAATTCAAACATGCTCTAAGAAATTCAAAAAATACTAAATATATATATATATAGCAGATTCTCAACTTATCATAAATAAAAAAATATTGCAACTAAAATTAGTTAATTTATTTCATATGATTAATATATTTTGAAAAAAAGTAATTTAAAAATATGTAAATTTTAATTTTTCAAATAAATTATATTCACTTGCTTAAAACTTACCTCTTATTCAATAAAATATTTTTTTCTGCTGTTTTCTATGTCAAAGAAATGTGACAAACATATTAGCTAACCATGAGAAATAAGAAGATCTAATAGGATGTGTGCACGCATGTAAAATAAATATTAAAAATTTGATTTTTCTTTTTTAAAAAAAGTCCTCAACAAATAATAAGTATCGAACAATTTTAATTCTTTTAGTCATGTTTCAAGGAAAAGATTATTTACTAAAGATGCTAAATTTTAGGAATTAAGAACTTTTATATATATATATATATATATATAATTAAAAAATGACCAATGATGTGTTTAATATAAATATATATAAAGAAATCATAATTGTTGTTTCAACTGATGATCCTGGAATGGTGAAATTATTATTTGCTTTGAGTAACATGTTTCAATTTTAATTTGTGATTTTGTTAATTAAGAATTTATAGGAAATGAAAGAATATAAACTTATAGATATTTTTTGAAATTGATAAATTTTATTTGAAGTGTTCACACTTTATAAGGTTTATAATCTATTATTTAAAAATACTTGATAAATAAATAAAATTATTGGCAAGAAAAAAAGAATTAATTATATACAAAGAAAAAGTTACATCTAAAATACTTTAATGTCACTTTGTACGTGGTCAATAGATATTAGCCTATAATTTTCCCTTCATATTAGGATATCAATTACATAAATCAATTGATAATTTGTACAAATACAACTAACAATAATTAAATAGAATTACTGATTTATTTGTTCAGTAAATTTTGATTATCTTTTAATCCTTGATAGGATAAAAAAGAAATAGATGTCCTAAAAATTTTGGTAACTTATACTTATGCAACAACCTTTTTTCTCATTGATTTTGCCTACCTTCTTAATGAATATAAAAATTAAACGTTCTAGAATTATTTTTCTTCTATATAATTATTCATTTAATATGTTATTCAAAATTATTTTAAGTAAAAATGTATAAAAATATAATTCAATTGTAAAAATTATATAATACAATAATATCATAAAATTTATATATGTCTTTATAGAAAAATTGAATGACAAATTTTAAAAGATTTAAAGCACACCTACGATTTAATATTCAGGTGATTAAAAAATTTTAATTTTATGCTTAGCATTATTATTATATTAATCTAACGATTAAATTTTCTTATATCTTTATTGTTACAACAAGAGGATAATATGGATGAGGTGGGAGTATTTATGATTTTGAATAATTTTTAAAAAATAATAATTAAAATAATATTAAAAATTATTATTTGTCAAATTTAGAAATGAACTTAGCTTATGGATTGATTTGTTTTCATAAGTATTCTATTGCAACATATTAAGGTGTTGTGTAATAAGATTCTCTCAAATAAACTTTACAATATATTTTATAATAAGTTGAATCTCTTATATAAACTTTACAATATTATTTTATAATAAATTACATTTTGAAATTATCAATAAATTAATATTTATAATTGTGTGTACATATACTAGTGTAGGATTAAGAACGGGAAATGCTCTAAACTGAATTTTTCCAAAGCAGGCAAAAAGTGTTCGAACAATGTATTTAGAGTAGTCGAGTTTTTCTTCATCACTAAACTACACTTTTGCTTCCATCGAATGTTGTATTCCAAATAATAGAACAACTCAATTTGCAATAAATAAATGCTTTCAGAGCATTAGACCAAGAGAAAATTTTTAAAAAATCCTACTTTTGCTTGCCCATTTAACCGCAGACATTCTATCCAGTTGCAAAGATTACAACATATAGGGAAAGCTCCTAAAAAGGTCTCTTCTAGCATCCCAGGGTACATTAACAAGAGGACAAAGAGATAAGGAAGTCCAAGCATTAGAAACTATCATTACAGATAAACAGATGTCGAAAGAGATTGATAGGAGTGATCGAGGTAGTGATTACATGTATACATTTGATTTATTTATATCAGTGTATAGTAATATGTCAAAACAATGACTAGGTCTTTGATTGAAATCGATCATATAAACCTGTTAACTCATCAAAGCAAGACATTACTCAAACTCTTCACATCCTTTGAACATATCAAGAAATCCTTTTTATGATTGTTCTATATGTTATCATATCATATATGACTGTCAAAGATCCAAATTTAAAAGAACTTACAATTAGTATTAATAACCTCAATGAAAAAAGAAAGAAAATCGCTTCCCACCAAATCTCAATAAAATTGTTTATGTTTGACCAAAAAGAAACCTCAATCGAGTCTACTCATGATAAGGAAGATAAGTGGCATGAGCTTAAATTCTAGATCAGCGTCTTACCACCGAGTGATGCGATGAATGCAAAATCTTTTAGCTTTATATTTGGAACAACACACAACTCTGTCTTTGTCATTCCTCTTTCACTGATGCACATTCTAGAGTCCACTCTCTTCTTGTTGTTTTCTCCATCTCTTATTTTCTTCATCTTTTTATTCATTGAATTATCAACTTGTACTTCTTTTTTCTCACTAATGCTGCTATATATGACTACAACTGGTTCTCTTTGCTTGATTTCTTCCATTTTTCTTGTTTATTCCTCCAACAAAATTCTCAACACTTTGTTTTTCCTCCCAATCGCAATAAAACCTGTAAAAGAGAAGATATGAAAAATAGATCTTTCAATTGTTAGCATGATGGAAAGATCATAGAACCTCTTGTATTCTACATTTAGTGTAGAATATAAAAAGTTATTCTCCATATCCTGTCTTTTACAGGTTTTATTGCAACTGGGGAAAGAAACAAAGAGTTGAGAATTTTATTGGAGGAAAAAACAAGAAAAATGGAAGAAAACAAGCATAGAAAACCAATTGTGATCATACATAGCAACAGTAATGTGAAAGAAGATTAAGTAGATAATTCAACGAATAAAAAGAGGAAGAAAAGAAGATGTAGAGAAAACAACAGGAGGAGAGGGGACTCTAGAATGTGTCATCAGTGTAAGAGGAATGACAAAGATAGAGTTATGTTTTGTTCCAAATGTAAAGCTAAAAGATTTTGAGTTCATTGCATCACTCGATTTTAAGACTTAAGACATCAATATAGAATTTAAGATCAAGCCAGTTATCTTTCTTATCACGACCAAACTCAATTGAGATTTTATTTTTACCAAAGATAAATAATTTTGATTGAATTTTGGTGGGATGTGATATTTTTTATCTTTTCTCATTGAGGTTGTTAAGACAAATTGTCAATTCTTTGAAATTTGGATCTTTGGCATTCATATATGATATGATAGCATAAAAAATAACCATAAAAAGGATTTCTTGATATGTTTAAAGGATATGAAGGGTTTACGTAGTGTCTTGCATTGATGAATTAGCTGATTTGTATGGTCAATTTCAATGAAAGACTTAATCATTGTTCTCACATATTACTACTTATAAATATAAATAAATCGAATGTATGCATGTAATCATAGCCTCGATCACCCCTATCAATCTCTTCTGACGAAATTTGTTTATCTGTAATTATAGTTTTCGATTCTTAGCCATCCTTATCTATTTGTCCTCCTTTTTAGGTACCCTGGGATGCAAGAAGAGGCCTTAGAAGCTTTCCCTATATGTTGTAATCTTTGCAACTGCATAGAATGTCTACAGTTAAATGGGTAAGTGAAAGTAGGATTCTTAGAATTTTTCTCTTGATCTAATGCTCTAAAAGCATTTATTTATTGCAAATTGAGTTGTTCTCAAATTTGGAATACAACATCTTATGGATGTAGAAGTGAAGTTCAGTGATGAAGAAAAACTCGACTACTCTAAATACATTGTACGGGCACTTTTCCTTGCTTTGAAACAATTTAGTTTAGAGCAAATGATTGAAAAACAGATTGAGTATCAGATTCAGGAAAAGTTTTCTCATGAAATGGTTGTGGAGGTTTAGTACAAATGACTATAGTCTTTGGAAATAAGTTGTTGCTAAGAATGAAAGAAGGGATAAATGGAGCACAAAAGCTTCCAATTCGCCCCATGGGGTTAGCCTCTGGAAATATATTAGCAAGTTGGAGTGGATTTGTTATAAAGGTATGGTTAAAAGTAGGGATGAATTACAGATTAAATTCTAAAGTGACAAATGACTATACAACACTCCACTAATGGAAGCTTACCCAAATTTAAACTAGATTCCCTCAAGACAAAAACTTCACAATTACACAGAGTAGATGTGGCAACAACTAGAATGTAATGCTTAGAATAAATGTACAGGATTAAGAGCTAGAAAATTTGTTTGATACTCAATTTTCTTTTCAATCATTTGCTCTAAACTAAATTGTTCCAAACAGGCAAAAAGTGCTCATACAATGTATTTAGAGTAGTCGAGTTTGTTCATCACTAAACTTCACTTTCTACATCCATCAAATGTTGCATTCCAAACAAAAGAACAACTCAATTACAATAAATAAATGCTTTTAGAGAATTAGGCCAAGAGAAAAATCGAAACAATCCTATTTTCGTCACCCATTTAACCATAAACATTCTATGTAGTTGGAAAGAATACGACTTACGGGAAAAGATTCTAAAAAAGCCTCTTCTGTCATCCTAGGTTACTTTAAAAGAGGACAAATAGATAAGGATGTCTAAGCATCAGAAACTATCATAACAGATAAACAAATATCATCAGAAGAGTTTGATGGGGTGATCGAGGTAATGATTATATGTATACATTTGATTTATTTATATTGGTGAATAGTAAGAACAATGACTCGGTCTTTGATTAAAATCGATCATATAAATTTGCTAATTGATCAAAGCAAGAACTACATAAACCCTTCACATCCTTTGAACATATCAAGAAATCCTTTTTATGGTTGTTCTGTATGCTATTATATCATATATGACTGTCAAAGATCCAAATTTAAAAGAATTGGCGAATAGTCTTAACAACCTCAATGAAAAAAGATAAAAAATCACTTTCCACCAAATCTTAATCAAAATTGTTTATCTTTGACAAAATAAAATCTCAATCGAGTTTGATTATGATAACGAAGATAAGTGACTTGAGCTTACAATCTAGATCGGCGTCTTACCACCAAGTGATGCAAGGAATGCAAATCTTTTAGCTTTACATTTGGAACAACACACAACTCTGTCTTTGTCATTCCTCTTACACCGATGACACATTCTAAAGTCCCTCTCTTCCTACTGTTTTCTCCACATCTTATTTTTTTCCTTCTTTCATTTGTTGAATTATCAACTTTTCTTCTTCTTCTTCACTACTACTGCTATCTATAATCACAACTAGTTTTCTTTACTTGATTTCTTCCATTTTTCTTGTTTATTCCTCCAACAAAATTCTCAACTCTTTGTTTATCCTCTCAATCACAATAAAATCTGTAAAAGACAAGATATGGAGAATAAATCTTTCAATTGTTGGCATGATAGAAAGATCATAGAATATCTTGTATTCAACATTTACTGTAGAATATAACAAGTTATTCTCCATATCTTGACCTTTATGGATTTTATTACAATTGGGAGAAGAAACAAAGAGTTGAGAATTTTGTTGGAGGAAAAAACAAGAAAAATAGAAGAAAACAAGCAAAGAAAACTAGTTGTGATCATAGATAGCAACAGTAGTGAGGAAGAAGAAGAACAAGCTAATAATTCAATGAATAAAATTGGAATAAAATAAGATGTAGAGAAAACAATAGGAAGATAGGGGACTCTAGAATATGTCATCAGTGTAAAAGGAATGACAAACACAGAGTTGTGTATTATTCCAAATGTAAAGCTAAAAGATTTTGAGTTCGTTGAATCACTTGGTGGTAAGACTTAATATGCCGATTTAGAATTTAAGCTCAAGCCACTTATCTTCCTTATCACAAGCAGACTCGATTGAGATTCTTTTTGTCCAAAGATAAACAATTTTGATTGAATTTTGGTGGGAAGTGATTCTTTTTTTAATCTTTTTTCATTGAGGTTGTTAAGCCTAATTGCCATTTCTTTAAAATTTGGATCTTTGGCAATAATATATGATATAATAGCATACAGAACAACTATAAAAAGGATTTCGTGATATTCATTATAAAATGATAATACAAATTATGAATATTTTCAATAGTTTTTAGAATTTATAAATTTGAGTTATATTTTTTTTAAAAAAATCAAATATTTTCTTCCAAAATCTATAGTCAGACACCCATGGAGAGTTACAGTACTTACAAGGACTCCAATGCAAAGAGTACCCTGGTTCATCAGTTCTTCATATGGACAACTTCATACAGGGGACGATACCTGCAACAAAGACAAAATGAAATCGGAAGGTGAGAGGACGAAGTTAAAATGAAAATGTACACTCACCTTTTGATTGTTGTAAACAGGAGAATCACAAACCAAGGGATGGAGGTAGTTTGTCATCCACAAGCTGAGGAAGTAGAATGCCTTGATTGGAAACCAAGGCGACATGAAGACGGCGGACAATAAGAGCAGATTAGGGGAGTGAAAAAGGAAACCCTAAGAATCAGGAGGGACACTATGTATTTATATTTCATTAATGGACTGCGTTACGACTTGGGCCTCAGACATATAATGCTCCTTGTGAGCCCGGTGTGATTTTTAATCAATAAAAGGATCAATCTGGTCCAAATTTAAATTTAAAAAAACACCATGGATCCAAATATAATATGTAATTACCTTTAAAAAGCTTGTCAAAAATTGTGTTTTCCAAACAAATTTATCCAGCCCATAAGAAAATAGAAATATTTGCTCCACACCCAACACCTTTCTAACGAAAGCTTAAAAGCATATGAAGAGGTGAGGTTTAGAGCCCGTTTATTTTAACTTCTCATATGCTTTTCGGGACATTAAGACTTATACTAGGTAAAATATATTAGGGAGTATTACAATATTCCCCCTTGGGATTATTTATCCTCAAATGACGATCGATGTAAGGACCTAGTCAAGGCACAAATCCTAATATGGATTCTAACAATTAGACAGTCATCAATCAATCCATCAATTAGACAGTCACACAAATCAAGCAAGTCACAAATCGGACTCTAGTGTACTATCAATATTCAAACTCGAAATAGAAAAAAAAACTCAAAGAATATATGTGGGTAGCTAGCCTTCATATCCTCTTAAGACTCCCAAGTAGCTTCTTCTACAAATTTATTCCTTTACAACACCTTTACCTATACGATCTCTTTAGTTCTCAACTTGCAAACTTGACGATTAAGAATTTGGATGGGGATTTCCTCATACTCAAACTATCCGTCACCCCAATACTTTCAACCGATACAATTAACTGTGGATCTCTCAAACACTTTTTAAGCGTGAAAATGTGAAATATTGCATGGAAGGGCGTTAACTCAGGTGGTAGTTCTAATTCATAAGCTATATTACCCACTCTCTTCATAATATGATAAGGACCGATGTACCTTGGATGTAATTTCCCTTTCTTCCCAATTATATTACCCCTTTCATAGGTGCCACTTTCAAGTACACTCAATCATTGACGTCAAATTCTAAGTCTCTTCTTCTAACATCGGTGTAGGACTTTTATCAACACTGGGTAGACTTCAATCACTCTTATATGATCTATAATTTCTCCATAGCTTATTGAACTAGGTCTAGCCCAATCAATTCTACCTCACCTACCTCGAACCAACCAATTGATAATTTACATCTTCTCCTATAAAGTTCCTTATATGGAGCCATCTGAATGCTCAAATGGAAGTTGTTATTGTAGACGAACTCAATCAGGCCATTGGTCATCTCAATTATCTTTGAAGTGAATGATGCATGACTTCAATATATTCTCCATGGTTTGAATAGTGTGTGCTGCCTGGCCATCAGTTTGAGGGTGAAAAACAGTGCTAAGGTTCAACTTCGAACCCAAGACTTTCTGGAAAGATCTCAAAAATAGTTAGTGAATTGATCTCCTCTATCTTAGATGATAGGCATGGGGACTCTATCCAAACTAAAAATCTCCCTTATATATAATTAGGCATAACCCTTTGTGGTGTCGATCGTCTTTACGACTAAGAAGTATGCAAATTTGGTCATCCTAACAACTATCATTCAAATTGAATCATGCTATCTGCAGGACCTTGACACCTATGATAAAGTCCATGTTAATCATCTACCACTTTCATTTTGGAATATTAAAGTTCTAAACTACTCCATATGGCCTTTGATGCTAACTTTAACTTTGTTGGCAATTCAAGCACTTAGAAACAAATTCGGCAATGTCTCCTGTCATCCCACTCTACCAATAGACTTCTCTTAAGTCATGGTATATCTTAGATGATCCTAGATGGATCAAATATCTAGAGTTGTGAGCTTCTTCCATTATCCTCTCTCATATGCCATCAACATCTGGGACACATAATCTGCTTTGATATCTTAATACTCATTGTCCCCCTCTAGCGAAAGTTATTACCTTCTACTTATGTACATCTGCCTTCAATTTTTGTAAAATAGAATCACGGTCTTGTTTCTCTTTCACCTTCACTACTAAAGATGATGCAGACTCATTATGCAACAACACTCCACCTTCACCAGATTCATCCAATCGAACTCCCAATCGTACCAGTTTGTGAACCTCTTTGGCTAGGTCCTTCTCCCCTCTTCAACGTAGGAGGTATTTCCCATGGATAACCTACTAAGAGCATCAACAACAAAATTAGCTTTACCTAGATGATAGAGGGTACTCATTTCATAATTCTTGAGCAATTCAATCCATCTCCTCTGCGTCAAGTTGAGCTCCTTTAGGTAAAGACATACTTCAAGTCCTATGGTCTTTGAAGAGATTCACATATGCCCCATATAAATAGTGGTGCCATAGCTTGAGAGTAAACACCACCGCTGCCAATTCTAAGTCATGTGGGGAATAATTTTTCTCATGCATCTTTACTTTCCTGGAAGCATAAAAAATAACTTCACCCTTCTACATACACCCAATCTGCTCTTGAGGCATCACAATAAATTAAGAATCCCTCGGTCCCTTCAGGCAAGGTCAATACTAAGGTAGTAATCAGTCTTATTTCAACTCTTGAAAGCCCTTCTCACATTCATCAAACCAATAAAACTTGGTCTTCTTTTGACTCAGTTTTGTCAATTATGAGGATAGGTAATACAATCCTTCAACAAATCTGCGATATAAGCTTGCCAACCCCAAGAAGCTTCTTATGTTTGTTGGAGTGGTTGGTATAGGTTAGTTCTTAATCGCCTCAATCTTTTGAGTGTCCACTCTAATACCATTGCCCGAGACAATATGGATCAGAAAAGCCAGAGACTTTAGCCAGAAAACTCACACTTTGAAAACTTAGCATATAAGTCTCTATCTTTGAGAATCTAAAGATTAATTTTGAGGTGATTGGCGTGCTCCTTATCATCTCTAGAATACACCAAGATATCATCGATAAACATAATCACGAACATGTCAAAGTACCATCTAAATATTCTATTCATCAAATCCACGAAGGCTATAGGTGTATTTGTCAATCCAAAGGGAATTACCGAAAACTTGAAATGACCATACCGAGTTCGAAAAGTCATCTTCGAGATGTCACATTCTCTCACTTTCAACTGATAATAGCTTGATCTCAGATCTATCTTTGAGAAAGTAGTGGCACCCTGAAAATGGTCAAACAAGTCATCTATCCTTAAAAGATGGTTCTTATTCTTGACAGTCATTTTATTCAACTGGCGCTACATTACAAGCATATTGATTTCCCCAATAACCGAATACTTTTGTCTGTAAATACTGCAAACGAGTAGGAGGCTATGATGATTTTCTAGGAATTGTCTCAATTCTCTATATCTTAAGTCGTGCTATGGATCGTATATTTGGTTTCCTTATTTTGATGGTGTCCTTGATACATTACAGAAGATGCCTCGAGGAAGAGCTCCCTACCAAGACTGGCCCAGCTAATGAGGGTCAAGCACCTCAAAGGCCTATGGAAGAGCCTATCTCTTATGGTGAATTCTGTACGACCTTTGCTATACTTTCATACCCAGGTGGTGACTACTCAGACTAGGTAAGTTAATCTTCCTCGGGATCCTACTTTGGCCTCAAGGGTGAGAGATTTCACCTAGATAAATCTTCTAGAGTTCAATGGATCAAAGGCTGATGAGAATGCTCAAGAGTTTATTAATGAGCTCACTAAGGCGTTGACTTTTATAGGAGTCACTTCTGAGGAAAAGCTAAATTGGATCTTTATCAATTGAAAGATGTAGCTCAAGTGTGGTACACTCCATTTAATGGAAAGGGTTTGTGGTAATGTTGTTAATTGGGAAGAATTCAAGTTTGCATTTCTGAATCGTTTCTTCCGTCTTGAGTTTAGGAAAGCTAAGATGATAGAGTTTATCCATCTTAAGCAGGGTATATGAGTGTGAGGGAATATTCCCTCAAGTTTATGAGGCTCTCAAAGTATGCTCCTATGCTAGTGGCTGACCCCCTTGCAAGAATGCACAAGTTTTTTTCTAGGATCTCTGATTTGGTTGTGAAGGAATGTTACACAACTATGCTTATTCGGGATATGGACATCTCTAGGCTCATGATATATGCTAAATAGATTTAAGGAGAAAAGCTCAAATAGAAAAGGGTGCGTGATTCTAAGAGGGCCCGTTATAATGGTGGGTTCTTCAACTTTGAAGGTGGCGGTGGAAATGACTATCTTAAATGGGTCAAGGATCTAGATCAAGGGAGTGTCAAGGATAGGAAGACTAATCCAAAGTGCAAGGGGTGTGGCAAGAATCATGTGGGGAAATGCTTGATGGGATCAGGTGCGTGTTTCGGTTGTTGCAAGATGGGCACAAACTTGCTCATTATCCTTATGCTTGGAGGGAAGGCCAAGAAGGTCGTCCTCAAGGTCAAATGGTTCCAAGTGAGCAGGGTCAAGCTATAGTTCAATAAGGTGATGCTCTTTGTAACAACAGGTTTTATGCTCTACATGCTAGGAAAGAGGTGAAGGAGGCTCTGATTATAGTAGATGGTGAGTTAATAAGGGCTTTGATTTTTGGTGTGTGTACTTTGCTTGATCCGAGTATGAATTCAAAGTACCCTTGCCTACTCCAAGATACTCAAGCCTATGGTATTAGGTCCTTCCTATTCCAAGTTGTCCTAATCTTTTTCACTCTTGAGTTTCATGACATGACATGCATATATGTTCATGAAAATGATTTTTAAGATGCTTTGAATGATTTGAATACATTTGATATAAGTTTTAATGACTATGATGTTCAAGTGATGAAATATGTATTGTATCTTGTGTTTGAATGTTTTATGAATAAGCCAAGCCATTCAAGCTAGTCTGTTCACTTGAGGACAAATGATCCTAAGGGAGAGAGAATGAAATACCTCGCAAGTTGTAAGATCGGAATGGAACCTTCAAACACAAGCTAAGTTCTCTTGCAAAACTTCAACACAAGCTTATTTATATGGTTTAGGGTCATCATGGGTCCCCTACATCAAGCTAAGTTCAAAGGAATTCCATTGGCTATGCTTCTCATAAGAACGGATAGAAGGGTTAACTTTAAATGATCATATCTATTAGCACAAAACAAACTGGGTGTCCTATGACCTATCAAATTGAAGCTCTTTGAATTAGTTTTTCCATGCATCCAGTTTCACCTAATTCTGAGTTTGGATCAAGAAGTTATGCTCGTATTTGTAAATCCCTCCTGTGTTATATTCCCTCCATTTTGCTAAGGCAAGCCACACGGCCACCCATACGGGCCGTGTGGCTTCTTACGGACCGTGGGGGTGTGGTATCATGAAATTCCTTCCCAAAATGATATTCTAAGTGTGGAATCACTGTCTCGAAACTTGGTACCTTTATACGGACACTTGTACAGCATGTGAAGCTTCATATAGTCCGTACAACCGTCATTGGAACCATACTTGTCTTTAAGAAACTTTGCTAAAATTTTCTAAGTATGGTCTCACGGGCACCTATACGGTCCGTGTGACTTTACACAGTCTGTGAGGCCTCCAGTTGAACCTTACTTAGCCTGATGAGATTTTTCTGAAATTTTCCAAGTATTGTCCCATGAGCACCCATACAGTCTGTGTGACTTCATACGGTCCGTGTGCCTCTCCTACAGGACCCCTGGACACTTTTCAAGACTCATTTCATTAATGATGTTTTTGTAATTATTGTTAATTCTAAACGTATTTTAGGGCCTTAAAACCCATCCTAAGCCCCGAAATCAGATTATACACCTTCATTCACTCTCATTCTTCATTCAAACTCTCAAATTCAAATCCTAAAACTCTCCCTACAAGTCTTGTGATTGAAAATTCAACTTGAAAATTCAACTTGAAAATTCAAGGAAGACTTTCTTCTCCAATCAATTTCTTCTTACTTCTTCGAAGTTGTCTAAGGTATGCGGTATTGATTGTTGGTCCCTTTTAACAAGAAGACCCAAACTCTTTTCACCTGAATTTCATGAAATTTTGCTTACTTTAAATATGGATTTTAAGAATTATGATTTATTAAATTCAATTGAAGTATGGACTATGCTTATTTGTTGATTTTAAGCTGATTTAAGTCTTAATATGTTGAATTACTTGATTATTATTAATATTGAATATCTGTTATCCCTTTAAAGTTTGAACTAAGCATGGATGATTTATACTACAATTTAAATATGGATTTAATTATGGATTTACTTATATTTCATATTATATTATTAATTTTAGATTGAATCTCAATTACCCATGTTATTCTCACCTCATTCATTGCATATGTATTCATTAGCATTGGATTTTATGAAAATTATGAAGTGGGTTAAGCCCATATATGTTCAAGAATATGATTTTAATAAAAATATGGTTATGAGAAAAAATAGAGCATGAATCTATCAACATGAGTATAATACAAGTTGAATACCATTATGACATAATTTGCTGGTAATATGAACTTGACTTCCACATGAATACAAATTATATGGGTGTGTATATATATGATATGACATCTTGCATGAGTATATAATCAATGCTAGTAATAAATGTGTATGATGAGGATGGACATCTTTACGCAATGCATAGATGAGGATAGGTACAACCTTCCCTATGCCCATGTATGTATGAACTAAGTGTGTATTGATGAGGATGGACACAACCCTCTTTTTACACAATGTATAGATGAAGATAGATACAACCTTCCCTATGCGCATGGCTATATGAGATAACTGTGTATCGATGAGGATTGGCACAAACCTCCCTTTACACAATGCATAGATGAGTATAGGTACAACCTTCCCTATGCACATGGTTATATGAGATAAGTGTGTATCGACGAGGATGGGCACAACGCTCCCTTTACACAAAGTATAGATGAGGATAGGTACAACCTTCCCTATACAAAGTCATGTCAGGACTAACTGTGTATTGATGAGGATGGGTACAACTCTCCTTTTACACAATTCAGGCAAGGAGTGACTCATTGAGTGCTAGTATATGTGGGTTAGGGCTACTCTATGGTTTTCATGTGACATATTGTGCAGGTTAACATCATCTTTCTTTCATGTTGCATGCCTGCATACTAGTACATTCAAACGTACTAACACATACTTTTGCCTACATGATCAAACCATGTAAGGATCGAAGACTACATTCATCCACTGCTTGACGGCTAATCGGATTTGAGAAAGTTGTTGTGGTAAGTCCTTTCTTCTAAGGACAAGCCACCATCCATCTACCTTATGTTGCTTCCATTCATGCTACTATTTATTTTGAGGGTGAGCCCGGGACATGTCTTGGCCCCCGTCTTATCTTATGAATAGAGACATTGTTGGACATCTTGTAGACTCTTGTACGGTTGTATGTTATATGTTGATGTTTGGAGCTTATGATTATGGCTACCTTTTGGATATGACTATTATGATTTGATTATGAGTGCTATGATGCGATTATGTTATGGTATGGAAACTTGGAAGATCCTAAGTCCCATATTTCCCCTATAGAGTGAGTCATACTTCCCCGACCCTTAGAATTATGTGTTTACTATTTAGATACGCTATTGAACCGATGATGTGAATATGGATACTTTGAGGCTTGTTTGGGGACTCTCGGGTTCCCATTCGCCATATCACTCCTAGACCCTTGGTTCAGGTTGTGACATGTTCTTTTTTTTGTGTGTGTTTATTGATATTGATGATATAGATATTCCTATTATTCTACTTGTAGTTAAAAATAATAATGATCGAACTTGAGGATGATAGGCTTTATGTGTTTCATTAAACTGCTCAACTTTATGTTAATTTTGTGTAGCTTCCCAAGCTTAAACTGACGTGAGTATAATGTCTCTCATTAAACATTTTAAGTATTTCATCAGATTAGGGGGAACAGATGGAGACAGAAGAAAGTAACAATACATATTAGGTAAGTTGCGCAAACTCTTAACTTTCAATATCGTACCCGTAGTCATCTATTGATTTTCAATCACTTTATTTATAACTTTCTTTAATATTTTAGTCAAAATTTTGAAAATGATCTTGTAATACAACCTATTAAACTAAAAGGTCTGAAGTCCTGTAACTTTGTCGCCCGCACCTTTTTTAAATCAAAGCTACAAACATAGCATTAAAGCTTTTTTCAAACACATCTTGATCATAGAAGTTTTGAACAACTGCTACCACTTCATATCTGATCGCTTTCGAACACCGGATGATCACTTCATTGATACTAGGACAGTCCTTTAAATTAGCGGAGTTCGTTGTCATGACTTTTCATGGAAAATATTCATTATAAAATGATAATACAAATTATGAATATTTTCAATAGTTTTTAGAACTTATAAATTTGAGTTATATTTTTTAAAAAAAATCAAATATTTTCTTCCAAAATCTATAGCCAAACACCCATGGAGGGTTACAGTACTTACAAGGACTCCAATGCAAAGAGTACCCTGGTTCATCAGTTCTTCATATGGACAACTTCATACCGAGGGTGATACCTGCAATAACGACGAAATGAAATCGAAAGGTGCGAGGAGGAAGTTAAAATGAAAATGTACACTCACCTTTTGATTGTTGTAAACAGGAGAACCACGAACCAAGGGATGGAGGTAATTTCTCATCCACAAGCTGAGGAAGTAGAAAGTCTTGGTCGGAAACCAAGGTAACCTGAAGACGGCGGACAACAAGAGCAGATTAGGGGAGTGAAAAAGGAAACCCAAAGAATCAAGAGGGACACTATGTATTTATATTTTATTAACGGATCGGGTTATGACTTGGGCCTCATACATGTAATGCTCCTCGTGAGCCCAGTGTTTATCATGATTTTTAGTCAATAAAAGGATCAATCTGTTCCAAATTTAAATTTAAAAAAAAACACCCATGGATCCAAATAGAATTTGTAATTTCCTTTAAAAAAAAAAGCTTGTCAAAAATTATGTTTTCCAAACAAATTTATCCAGCGTATAAGAAAATAAAAATATTTGCTCCACACCCAACACCTTTTTAAAGTGCTGAAATTTATTTGCAAAATAAGCAGTTATGTGTTTAGATAAAAATGTTATATCTGGAAAAAAGTTATTGATGTGTTTGACACATAAGTGCTGTTAAGCATTTTTTTAATTAAAAGTATTTGAAATACCTTTCAAGTTGTTAACATTATAAAAACTTATTATGTTAGGATCTTTTTGTCTAAAAAAAGAAAATAAAGTAAAATAAATTTATATTTTGATTCAATATCAATATAAACTTATTATTTAAGTAAAATTTTATATACACAATTTATTTTAGTTTTTAAAATATATAATTTGGATAGATCACATGAAAAGTTTAAGATGACTCTTTTTTCATGATCGAAATCGAAATATGATTGAGATATTCAATTGTCAAAATATACCAATCATTCCAATTTTCTCTTGTCTTCTCAAGAAACTTTCAACATTTAACCAACCAATAATACTTATTCTTTCTAATGGCATGCACGTCACTTCTTATTTCACATAAGGAATTTGAGATATTTTTTAATTACATTCATAAATAATAATATGTATTTATCATTCATGTATTTCTCTTACTATTATAAATTATTTATTAAAACAATAGTGAAAGAAGGACAATACATATAAATAAACATACATTTATATTCCAACATTAGAAGGTTTGATAGAAATAGAAGTGTTCAAATAAACGAGAAGAGCAGCGTGAGAATAATACTGCTAGGCGATGGTTTCGAAGAGCAGAAGAGCGTTAGGCTATGGTTTGAATTGAAACAATAAGAAGGGAGAGAGTAGTTAGAGTTACCTTAGTTAAGGATATTTTTTGGAATATGAAAAAATATTTCGGGTAAATAGGTAAATTTTTTGGTCAAACTAAAACAACTTTTAAGCTTAAAAAAAATTGGGAGGGTTCTGCTTTTAACTTTTAACTTATTTTAAGCAAATTTTAATTTTTTTAAGCTGTTTTGAAAATTGTCAAAACACTTTCATAAGTTAAAAAGAACTTAAAAGCAGATTTGACCAACTTTTAAGCTAAGCCAAGCCAAAAATATCCTTAACTAAATTAGTTCTAACTACTCTCTCCTTTGTCATTATTTCTATTCAAATCACGGCCCAAGGGTCTTATGCTCTTCGAAACCACTGCCTAGCAGTGCTCTTCTAGCCACTGCTCTTCTCATTTATTTAAACACTTCTATTTGTATCAAATCTTCTAATATTGGAATATGAATATATGTTTATTTATATATATTGCCCTTATTTCACTATTTTTTAATAAATAATTTATGATAGTAAAAGAAATACGTGAATGATAAAAAAATATTATTATTCATGAATGTAATTAAAAAATATCTTATATTCTTTATGTGAAATAAGAAGCGATGTGCATGCTATTAGAAAGAATAAGCATTATTGGTTGGTTAAATGTTGGAAGTTTCTTGAGAGGGCAAGAGAAAATTGAAATAATTGGTATATTTTGGTAATTGAATATCTTAATCATGTTTCGATTTTGATTATAAAAAAAGAGGCATCTTAAAATTTTCATGTGGTCTGTCCAAATTATATATTTTAAAAAATTAAAAATAAATTACGTATATAAAATTTACTTAAATAATAAGTTTTTATTGATATCGAATTAAAATATAAATTTATTTTACTTTATTTTATTTTTTTAGAATTTTTTTTTAAAGTAATCAATTTTTATAATGTTAACAAATTGAAGAATATTTTAGACATTTTAATTTAAAAAATATTTAATAACACTTATAACTCAAATACATTAACAATTTTTTTTCAGTTACAACACTTTTATCCAAACTTATTTTTCCAATAAATTTTAGCAATTTAAAAAGTTATTTAGAAACACTTTTTTTTAAAAAAAATTCAGCTAATCCAAACATACTCATTACTTTGTATCGTCAATGAACTCTTCGAGAACCTTCTCTAGAGAAAAAAAAATGTACAGTGCGCGTATGTAGTTGCACGTTTATCTGGCCGGATCTAAGTACCCTCTCTTTGTGCAGCAATCCTGAACCCGAACGAAAGTTGAGAATCTTCACCCACAAGAATTCATAGGGCTGATGGAGAACGCTGTGCCGATTTCCGCTTCTGCTCCATCAAACTCTGGTACTGGCAATCGCCGATCACAGCCACGCTACTTGTACTGTAGCTGCTTCAGGCGCTGCTGCCGCTGTTTCTGCTGCTTCTACTCCTATCCATGATTTCTTAATCAGAGTCTCTTGACTGCTTGTAAATATACACCTGTCTTTCATTATATATATAATAGTGTTGTGGGATATGGTCAATCACTCAACTGAATACGATTTTCATTTGTATTATACTTCTGTTGAATTGAAAATCAGTTGATTATCTTATACTTTTGTTAGCTAAAGTGGATTAGTTTTATTGTTAGTTGTAAAATCAGGAAACAAGTGATGATTTCTCTGTGCTCTTCATTTATACTGGCTACTTTAATTGTTTGTGGGAAGCTAGGTTGTGTTATGTGAAGGAAATTTGAGATGACCTATTTATAGTGAGTTAGTTGAGTTTGTTGCTAATCATGTCTATGAACTTGGGCCTTTTTGGTGTGATACCATGTTTCCTTTGTGGAATTCTTTTATGCTGTTTGGTTGCATAAATTGTTGGTAATAAGTGTGCAAGCCATTTTCTATTTCCTTCCTACTCCACTCAAAACTTGCTACTGTTGAGGCAAATGATTTTCTTAGCTAAAGCATTTTCTGCATAAAATATGTGCTTTATGATGTAAAACATGGCTTTGCTCCTTTTACCTGAAAAGGATGGATACTGAAAATGAGAATTCAGGACAGGTGACTGCTTGAGTTATATGGTCTCATGTGCTTTTAATTAAGAAATCTCCATACCCAATATATGCATCAAAGGTTTCTCTAACTGCTGAGATGTTTGGCTGTTTGTAAAAGTAAGTATACCATTGCTATACACACACACTCAATACATTTGGTATGGTATCAGATTCACTGTCCTGAGTAAATTCAAAACTGGTTGAATTAGACAAGTGATCCCATAATTTCTGGTTCAATTAGACACATTGTCCGTGCATAGCTTCTTAAATTAGGAATCAAGCCATAACTTTTCAACTGCTTTATTTATGTGAAGAATTTCTTGTCTGCATTGGCGACCTGCAAGTGGAGAGCATCATCATTAATAGAAGCAAAATCAATAACGATGTGAAGGTTCAGAGCAGTTATGTAACCTCAGAAAAAAGCGTTGATGTATGTAGTGTGGATACAAGCACACATCAGAGTTACGTTGAAAACAGAAGATGGATGGCATGTATACATGACCTAGAAGGCATTTATTAGCTGCTGAGGTATGTGGTACTGTTCCCAGTAGTTATATGCAATTGTAAAGCTTGATACATATGTGGGTGAAATCCTATTTCACTGCTAAATCAGCTGAAATTGAGCAGTAAGGCCTATCCAATCACTATGGTTGGAGCCAAAGGTGTGATTTACTGGCTAATGAGAGCTACCGACCTGAGAGTTTTCATGACTTCAACTTAGCTGTAAGTCTACTTCTTAGATCACATTATAATCTGTCAATCTCAACGAAATTGTCCCTTTCATAGTGGCCAAGTGCAGGTGTGGGAGAAGGGTGACAAAAGAGCTTTCGATCTGTGATTGAAACCATTAAAAACAAAATAGTTGATTGCTTTTCTCATATGAGAGTGTTTGATGCATCTATGTTGTTAATTTATTTTGGCGTGAATTTATATTCAATGATAAAAAAACAAGGATAAAAAGCACTTTTTCTATAGTAACAGAAAGAACAAGGGTAGAAATTAATGTTGAAGTTCTAGCAAAAGAAAAGGTAAATATTCAGAACTTTAACAAGAAAAGCCCAAAACTAACACTCCATCAGGAGGAGGACAACAAATTACTGTTACAGCATTACTTGACCAGAATCTGTTCTCCTTGAGTTGTAAAGGGCCAAACTCACAGTTTCTGCGAGCTATGTTCAAAACAAATGGAGCTGTACTCAGTAAAGCTGAAACAATGAATTCCCTAGAGAATTTAGAACCAAGATTTTTCACTAAAATATTCAAAATACTAAGAAGTAAGCACATCATGAAGCTAAAAGAGGGTTTAACATCTACTATATATATACATGAAAATCAATTTTAATCATGTATAAACATTGTAATTTTCTACCCGCCAAAGGGGGTTCGAATGAACATCCTGCCTGGCTCTGCCCCTTCCAGTGTTTTGATCAAGTCGACATAATGTCCAACCTTGATGAACATTGCATGCTTATAGATGATAAAAAGCAAAACTTCATTAGGAAATCCTACAATAAGCAGCTTAATATCTTAGTTGGTTTGATGTCTTGTTTCTTCCATGCAGCATTAACAGATGTCATGATAGTATTTTCGAGACTATATCCTTCTGTGTTGTATTGAGTTTTGATGATTTAACAAATTTCTGGACTTGGTAGAAGGACTTGTTCCCATGTGTGTACACCGGTGTCAAGGATGGAATGAGGAGCAGCTGTAAAGTTGACACCATCTATTGTGGTTGGTGGACGCAACGGAGTACAATTTTGAGCCAAAAGCAGTGCACTAGGTTATTTGTTTATACTTCAATATATATTCATGTTGAAAGAAAACAACCTAGTTACACACACGTTCATTCATATAAAAAGGCAAGTTTTATTTCGGCTACCTATTAATAGATAATAATGTTCCTATTCAATTAGGAGTCTGTTAGTAGTTCCTACATGTCAGCTAACTGTAGATATATATAGTTAGTCTTCTTTATTATTTAGGATTCTAATATATAGTTGCCTGTAATCTAGGTTTCTGTAGTATCAACTCTATTTAAAGAGCATCGTACGTGAATAAGATCACTTTTATTTTCTTCCATATCTGAAACATTATATGGTATCCGAGCCTTTCTTCTCCTAACAGAGTTCTAAATTTCTTATCCACCCACCACTAATGGCATCCACAGTTACCAATTATGATGCAACCAAGGTTACCACCATTGTTCAATTCAACTCAGTTACCCAACTTCTGATTAAACTTTCTGGCAGCCGTAACTTCTCCTTGTGGAAGGCCCAAGTGCATACTCATGAGAGGACACAATCTCTATGGACATCTAGATGGGACTACCTCAGCTCCTGCCGAGACCATCACCAGCAACACTCTGCCAATTGTCAACCCCAATTATGTTAATTGGTTTCGTCAGGACCAATTAATCCAAAATGCAATTTTAGCATCAATAGATTTGACTTTTGCTGCCATTGTAGTCGCTGCCACCGCTGCCAAAGCAGCCTAGGATTCCCTCCATACGGCTTACGCCAATAGGTCACAAACTCGCATATTCAACTTGCGAGATTGCCTCGCTCGTCTCAGTAAAGAGAGTTTCCCTGTAACGGACTATCTCAACTAAGTTCAATCTCTCTGTGATGAGCTTGCAACTGCCGGAGCTCCTCTCACCAATGCCGAACTCATTGTCAAGATTCTCACTGGTCTTGGACCAAAATATCGAGAAATCTCTACAGCCATTCAAGCACATGACACTCGAATTTCATATGCTGAACTATTTGAAAAGCTTATTGATCATGAGTTTTTTCTCGCATGCAATGCTACGCCTCAGTCCAACATAATTACTGTTGTTGTTGCTCAGAAGTCCAACTCTTAAACAAAAACCAACTCCACCAATAATAATAGGCGTTCAACCAATTATCAGCAACAGCGATCTCAACCAAGGAGTAATCTTCTCATCAATCCACAAGAAGTTGACTTAATGTGACAGTTATGTGATTGACCTGGTCATTCTGCTCGCGTTTGTCACTCTCAGTCACATAATCATATTCAGGCACAGGCTAACTTTGCTGGACAATGCACGCAACAATCAGCCCACTGGATAGTCAATTCAGCGGCTACACATCATATAGTATCGGATGACCAGAGTCTCAACAACGTTGCTGACTACAATGGTTGGTCCGGATGAAATCGCTTACCAATTTCTCACACTGGTAACGTTGATTTATCAGCAAATTATGGCTTTCAATTATCCAATATACTTTGCTCCCTTTCCATTTCCAGTAACCTGATTTCAGTTTCTCAATTTTATCGTGACAATCAAACATCTATTGATTTTTTTCCATTCTCTTATCTTGTGAAGGATCTGAGTACGGAGGCGCCATTAGTTCAAGGGCGGAGTAGAGGACGCCTTTATGAGTGGCCGCTAGACAATGCTTCTTCTTCGTCTCCATCGCAATGCAATGTGGCTATGTCTTTAGATCTGTGGCATCGACATTTAGGGCATCCAACATGTCGTACTTTAGATATGTTTTTGAATAAATTTTCCATTCCAGTTAAGAAAAATTCTCCTTCCATTTGTAATTCATGCCAATCAAATAAAAGTCATAGGCAATCTTTTTCTACAAATTCTTTGCAGAGTCACAAACCTCTCCAAATTATTTACAGTGATTTGTGGGGCCCGTCACTAGTTTTGTCCATTGATAAGAAAAGATATTATGTTTTGTTCGCGGATCAGTTTTCAAAATACATGTGGCTCCACACGATTCAATCCAAACATGAGGTTTTAGATGTTTTCGAAACACTACATCCATTGATTGGACGTCGGTTGCAAACAAAAGTACTATCTTTTTATACTGATGGAGGAGTTAAATTTCAGAGTCTAAATTCTTATTTAAAATCACAGGGCATTGAACATTTAATTTCCCCACCTTATATGCCACAAAGAGGTTGATGTAGTTGAAAGACGACATTGCCATATTGTCGAGACTGCAAAAACTCTAATGCATCAAGCCTCTCTACAAGGCACCTTTTGGAGTTTTGCATGTCATGAAACTGTATTTCTTATAAATAGGATAAACCCAAATTTAAATGATAAGTGTCCATAAGATCTTTTATTTCAAGAATCACCAAAATATAACAACGTAAAAATCTTTGGTTGCTTATGTTATCCATGGTTAAAACCTTATGCCCGGAGCAAGCTTGATTCAAAATCAAAACCTTGTGTCTATTTGGGATTTTCAAATAAATATTGTTGCCATCAGTGCTTTGATCCGACCATCTCCAAAGCCAATCCCCTCAGCACACCATCAGGAGTGCAACACGAAAGGTTATACCTTGTGCGGGACTATAGGCGATGCCCTTAGTACCTTGTGTTGGAGTATAGGTGATCCCCTCAGCGCATAATAAGAAGTACCATAGAGAATTAGTTCCCAAAATATAGCAGTTCTCTCAGTATCCGATAATCGAGCAGGCAGACAAGTAATCAACCTAAATATACGTCTCAACATGAGTAATGTAGAATTGTGTCTAGTTATCGACAAGTTCATACCTAGCCAGAGACATGGCAAGTATCCAGAATAATCATAACCAGACCAACAATATCCAATCTTGTTAGTAACTGTTAACAAGTCCTCCGGGGCAGAATAACATGCAGTCTAGCTGATAACAGAGACAACTCGCCCAGAAAACTATGTGTCAGGTCACTGGTAATGTAACAAACTCCTATACAGATGGTAGTCCTAAGGGATAACTCACACAATCAATATCTCAATCACAGATGACCCAATAAATCCCATAGGAAAAAACATACATCTCCTTAACAGAATCACATCCTCATTTCTATCTCACCAAAGATGTAGCAGCATCATATCCCATGTCAAAAGTCACAATGCCCATTCAAAGGTAGAAACAATAGCATTTCTCAAAATATGGCATGTTACCCATTATCAAGTAAAGTTAGCAAATGTATAATGCTAACGCTGTATATCTGGGCATATGTGTCATAGAAATAGTATTGAATCATGTTTAATCAGAGACAAGTATATCACAACTAGCCAGTCACACGTATTCAGAATAACATGGCGGTCACAGCAGTATCACAGGTATCTAGAATAATCAAGGCTATTAAAACCAAGAATATACCAAAGCAGATCCCTATCACAAAGTATTGTTAGCAACCAATCTCATAACTACCATATCTATGTAGCACCAGGCTACACCTACATACACACAAAAGTCAAGTCAGAGAACATACCTGCTACATGGCATCAACCCATATCCAGCCTTTACCAATCGCAGTTCAACAGAACCAGAACACAACTAATACAATAACTACAGCTAATATAGTACCTTACGCAATAATCAATATCTCAGATTGTCATATATTTCACATGCTCAGTAAAACCAGTCAATATACAACACATCTCAACTCAAACATCCACACATTTCAGCTCAATATAAGGTTTAAAGAAGCCTAGCCTACCTGAAAGGCGGACCAATGCACTACACATCTGTCCACATAAGTTTTTTCTCCCTGACAACCTCCAAATGTTGCTCAAGTGTCAAGATATGAGTCACAATATCAATACGATCATTTCGGCTATAATATCTCAAGAAATGGGGAGAATAGTTCAATTGCAACTAAAATTGAGAAAAGCAGGGCCCATGCACAAAACACCAAACCAGCCCTCATAAAATGATCTCTATATCACCCCGAGTTCATAGTTAGAAATTGATCCAAAAACAGATCCCAGAAGAGGGAGAAACGACTCAAAAACGAAGTTAAATTTCTTATTGAAAAAAGAAACATTTATTTACAGCAGCTTCTTTGCCAATTTACTCAAAAATTCAAAAAAGATTAACAAAATTCAAATATACCATGGCACAGTCTCAAAAAGTATTACAATTTAGACCTGACTTTTACTTAATTTCAATAAGAAATGACCGAGATATCATAACATGAAGTTTTCAAAAACAAATCACAACATAACAACAGCTAAAATCCAATTTTCGCACCAAAGGGAGTGCTAACAATTAATTATGATATTACCATGATGTGCGCCTCACAAACACACACAAAATAGACCCAAATTTTACTAAAATCGGACTCAAAACGGTTAAGAAATCACATTTCAAAATTTCAAAATAGCAATATGTAATAGCAGCAAAATGGCCCTTTTTGTCTCAAACGGCGTGCCAAAAGCAATTTCTGAAGTTCCCACGATGTTCCTCTTGAAAAAATACATAGTTAACATTTTGAATCACCAAAATCGACTAAAAAATGGAAGAGAAATCAAGCTTGAAAGTAGTACGTACGAACTGGTTTGCACATTTTTGCTTCTCTAACTTTTTCCCCAGATTTTCATGATATATATATGTACATACATACATATGTATGTATGTATATACTTGGGATTTGAATCTATAACAGCTTGTACAAGTGACTTTCAAATCCTGAGTAGATTGTGTTTGCCATACTTATATGTTCCTACTATCTTTATCATTAGTGATTCAGAACAGGTGTCGCGGGTATTGGGCTGGCTTGCTTGTAGGCGGGATTTGACAGGCGCCATCATGATATGAGAACTCAGGTCGTGAAACAACCACGATGTCGTGATTCTCATCCGAGCATGATTTTCAAGAATATTGACTAACGTCAACTTTAGGCGAAAAGCTTAAAAGCTAAAATGTCTAATGGTACAAACTCGCACCAATAGCCTCAAAAATTAGTTCTAGCCTAAAATGACAATTCTGTGCTGATGGATCCATCAGAAATGCATTCTGAGGCTGACTTCCTAGTATTTTGATTGAACTCAACCATTCAAACTCCAAGAGCTCCAAAACACAGAATCTGCAATAAAAATTAAATGAATGACCAAACGTCTGAACTATTGGCGCGTTAACAAGTGATAAATGACTTGGGATCACTACAAAAAAAACTCTAAATGCTAAAAAGATTAAAAATTGAATTCCATCATATATACATTCTGAGGCCGACTTCCTAATATTTTGATTGAACGCAATTGTTCAAACTCCAAGAGCTCCAAAACACAGAACTGGCATAAAATCAAACTGTAATGACCCTCGAGGTCATTTCTATGGTTTCGCAAATATTTTATCAGTTTGAACATTTGCATAGTGATCGTAACTATTCATAATTTATTGACACTGATTGTTCAGTTGTTGGGTGAATCGTGTGACAATACCCCAATTAGGCTAGGAATATGTTCGGTGCAATTATATCGAGTTTTGCAAATTTACCCGTCGGAATGGGTTAATAGTTGATTTTAGTCAACGTCCTTCAGAAACATACCCCAATTGAAAATTTTGACCGCACCATTGGATTTGGAACGTCGAGTTTGGTCTAGGAGAACCTTTCATTCAGTTTTTGGGACTTTCGGGTGTGCTTTTTCCCCTTCGATAAACTTGGATATCGAGAAATAGGACCCACCTTGGAATAAAATGACCTTTGATGGGAATTTTTACACCGTTGAGTCTGGAATGTCGTTTTCGATCAAATTTTCATATATGAATTGTATTTTTCTGACTCCGAATGAGGTCGGAGCATTGAAATAGTTTGAGCTGTTGCTAAAAAATATAAGATGCGCCGACATGGCCCATTGGAAGCCTGCCACATGGCAGGAGGTGTAAAACAAAAAAAAAGGTAAAATGTGCATATAAATCTGGAAAAGGTTTCATAACGTAGAAACATAGAACAACTTCAATCGATGATTTCTTCCTCGTTCTTGGTCTGTTTTGAATGATACAAAAGGCTAACTTATATATTTTTCTGAGAGGAACATCGTGCAATGTCGGAAATTGATTTCAACATGTTTTTTGAGGTAAAATTTGACCTTTTTCTGTTGTATATCAAGTATATTTATCACTAATTTCACTATGCGATATCTTATCTGTTTTGAGTCAAAATTTGGTAAAATTTAGGTCTATTCTGTGAGTTTTCATGGCGCATATCTTATTAATGTTGAAACTAATTGATAGAGCTCCGTTTGGTGTGAAAATGGTGGTTTAGCTGTGGCTTGTGTTGTAATTTTTCAGAAAATTTCAAGTTGTGATATCTCGGTCGTTTCTCATAGGAGTTAAGTGAAAATTGGGCCTAAACTGTACTAATTTGTGAGACCTATGTTGTCGTATATTTATATTCTGTTATTTTGATTATATTTTTAGAAAGTTTAGTTGAGAAATGGCTGCACCTATATGCTACTTTCCGATAAGAAATGTCATTTGTTTCTAGGCCATTTTTTATGGTTCTGAGCCTTGTTTTGAACTCAATTTCTGGATATAGACTTGAGGTGATGTAAGAATTATTTTATGAGGGTTATTTGTGTTCTGGTTCTATTAAACTGCGGGAAGATTTGGTGACGGCTAGATATGGGCTAATGCCATATAACAGGCATATACTCTGGCTTCACATTTGTGTGTATGCGAGTGTAGCCTGGTGCTACAGAGATATGGTAGTTATGAGACTGGTTGCTAACGATACTATATGCAGGGGATCTACTCTTGTATATGCTTGATTTTGATAGCCCTGATTGTTCTAGATACCCGTGAAACCGCTATGGCCGCCTTGTTATTTTGAATACATGTGACTAGCTAGTTGTGATATACTTTTCTCAGGTTAAGCATGATTCCATACTGTTTCTGTGACATATATGCCTAGATATACAGTTGTTAGCCATTATACATTTGCTAACTTTACTTGAGGTTGGGTAATATGCTATATCCTGCGAAACGTTATTATTTTTGCCTTTGAATGGGCATTGTGACTTTTAACATGAGATATGTGCTGCTACACCTTTGCTGAGATAAAAATAGGGATTTGATTCTGTTAAAGAGATGTATGCCTTTCCCTATGGGATTTATTGGGTCATCTTTGGTTGAGATATTGATTTACTTTATGACTACCATCTGTATAGGAGTTGTTACATTACCAGCGAGCCGGCACATAGTTGCCTAGGCGAGTTGTCTCTGTTATCAACTAGACTTCATGCATTTCTACCCAAAGGACTTGTTACAGTCACTAACGAGCCTGGATATTGTTGGTTTAGTTACGATTATTCTATATACTTGCCATGTCTTTAGTTGGGTATGAACTTGTCGACAGCTAGACACAAATCTATATTACCCTTGTTGAGATGTACATTTATATTACCCCTGTTAAGACTTACATTTGGGTTGATTGCTTATCTGTTTGTTGGGTTATCAAATATTAAGAGAACTGTTATTTTCTGGGGACTAATCTGTGTGGTACTCCTGATTGTCTGTTGGGGGGATCACCTATAGTCCAGCATAGGGTGCTGAGGGTATCGCCTATAGTCCAGCACATGGCCTTTTGTGTTGCACTCCTGATTGCGTGTTGAGGGGATTACCTATATCCAACATTGGGTGTTGAGGGTATCGACTATAGTCTATCATAGGATATAGCCTTTATGTGTTGCACTTCTTATTATATGGTAAGGGGATCACTTATAGTCTAGCACTGGGTGCTAAGGGGATTGCCTATAGTTCAGCACAGGGCATGATTAGCAAGCCGAATCTAGATCAGGCCACTTACGGAGTCACATCAGCAGTTCATGTTTTGGGTTTCGAGTTCCTCTCTTGCAATCAAGGTTGGGTTACTGGTTCAGATATGGTTGGGTGGTTGAGACCTTTATTGTCATTTGCTGATCCATGTATCCTACACCTATATACCCCATAGTTGTGCGTGGGTGTACCTTATGGAATTATGAGGGCCCAGTCCGCGTATAGGCATAGATACTATGGCCTTACACCCACGTACGTCACTATACATCGGGCGTGTGACAGTTGTGATATGGTCTTATTCAAATTTCGTTAGCTGGTTCTATTATACACTATTTAGCCCTGCTCAGTTGGTCTCTTCTGTTTCTGCTTGATTGGTTCTTCTAGTTCTGCTCAATTGGGTTCCTCAAATGCCACTGACATAATTGACACTTGATCTTTAAATTTCGTCAGTCAATCTCATTACACATTACTTAGGTTGCTCAATTAAGGTTCTGTGGTTCTCTAAACTTGCTTATCTTTTGGCCTAGATTTAGATAACTAGCACTGCAGTATTTTATTACATATGTCCCTACCATATTTACTGTACTTCACTCGATTGGCCGATGATTCCTACTAGGTGCTTGTTATCGGCACTCACCCCTATATTTCTGCACCTTTCATGGTGCAGGTCTAGGTACTAGCCGCAGTCGTTGGGTTAGGGGTTCGCAGAAGATTCAGGGGATATTGGTGAGCATCAACAACTCTGGATATTCTGCAGTGTCCTTCTGTTTCAACAACCATGTGTTGTATTCAAACACTGGTCTTGTATATGTACTCTCGATCTGTACGTGTAAATTGTTATTCTGGTTATGTTGTAGATATGTCTATTTTATTTTGAGGCTATAGTAGCTCTATACAGGTGACTCCCAGGTCTGGGGATAAGTTATTGTTGGCTTATTTTGTATGTCTATAGCTATCGTTAAGCTTAGCTATTAGGACAGGTGCTGACGATTTTGAGTTGGCTTGCCTGTAAGTGGGATCTAATAAACGCCATCATAACCTGAAAGGTCAGGTCATGACAAGGTGGTATCAGAGCTTAAGGTTTGCTAGTCTCATCTGTACAAATCTATCATCTAATAGAGTCATGTGGATGGGTACAAAAACATCCGTGACTTATCTTCAGAAGGCTACGGGATGTTTATAAAACTTCTTGTGTTGTTGATTCTGGTCGTGTGATATAGCCAATAGTTCATTGACTTTCTAAAATCTGATTTTGATTCGTCCTTTTAGCTCATGTTCTGAGTAGAGGGCAGACTTCAGGTAGGGGTAGTGTTGCATCGTCAATCCCAGATAGGGAGCATCCCCAGAACCTGTTAAGCAGAGAATGGATACCCTTGAGTTTTGACTCCTACATAAAAAAACCACGAGCATTGAGATTATGAGAGCCCAAGAGATATACTTCATAATCAGTTACTTTTCTGGCAGTGACTGTGTATTTAACTAGAGGAGATATTGTTGAGGCTAGAATCCCATGATACTTGTTTTTATGTATTAGCTGTTGTTTAAAGGTTGTGTAGGTGATGGATACTTCTGATAAATATTATACAGGAAGGAGGGGTTGTGATTAGGGTAATACTAAGCATCTATTTCTCTCTATATATCCATATTTGATTATTCAATCACGGTCTGACTTGTTGGGCATCTCGATACGAATAGTGTGCTACATTGGTGGGATTCTGAGTAACTGTCACCCATGTTATGACTGTACCTTGCTAGGGGCTGAATGTAAGCCAACATGCTGTGATTTATACATATGATTTTTTTGCTGCTTGACTATTGGAGTGGTATACGAGAGTTAAGTAGTAATTGAGGGGCTAGCTGTTAGTTATACTCCTGGATACACCTTGTGACTATGTGGTTATGATTTTGCTATTGTGATTCTGTGGATATACTGTCATATGGATTCTCTGGTGACTGGATTGTGATCCTGATTGTGAGAAATATGTTATACTCGGGGGTCTTAGTTAAGTTGTCTATTGTTGGTTGGTATATTGTTGCATCATCGACTGAGTTGCTGGCTACTTTACCCGGGGGACTCATTGTAATTGTTGGCTAACTGGGATTGTGTTATCAAGATTCCTGCTTATATTTTCCAGTAGGGATGTTGATCATTTTGCTAGGTCACCTTGTATTTGAGTTATGGTTTTACATTGTTAGTTGTATTGCCTAGTTCATCACCTACTTGAGTATGAGTTCCGAGCTTCTTTATCCTAGAGCAAGTGTTGAGGTAGTGGAAGGTTCTTTTCATTAGTGGGGGATCAGGTGTAGTGACGCTTCAGGATGGTGATATAGTGATTGCGACTTCTACAATAGAGTTATTTCCTGTAGTTGTGAGTCCCAAATATGTCTTATGTTGGTTTGTCCGGATTACTGCTAGACAAGGATGTTGTGTTGCTACAAAGATTAGATTACCGTTAATCGAGACCAAGGCGGAGGATATCCCGAAAAAATTACATTTGGACCTGGTATGACTTTTACAAGATTCTGGTTATATTGTTCGGCTAATTAATTCCCCTTTTGTGTGTACGGATCTGATGAATTGTGTGTACTAATCTCATTATTATGGTGGACCTATGAAGGCCACTACTTGCTGGGCTAGATTTATTAAGTACTATATTGTTGTGGTTGAGTTGTTAGGTGTTGGAACAGATGGATCTTAGGTAGTTGGGATGATATGTGTCAGGTTGGATTAGGGAGGTTGGCTATGAGCTATATAACATTGATCTGCTATAATTCTGATTAACTAATTTTAGGGCTAGTGAGTATGTGATTAGTATTGTTTTATCTTCATTACTCGTGGTACTTCACTTATGACTGAATGATAATAGTTGTTGAACACTGTGATGAAAAATGTGATGTATACCTGTGTACGGAGGAATATATAGGAGTATGCCGATGTCTAATATATTGTGTATTTGATGTGTTTTCGAATATATGATGATTGTGAGGGCATAGGTGGTTGGTATGTGGATCATCTATTATGTTATGGATATCTATCGTCATTTTGAAGTTACTAATGATTGTTCCGTCAATAAGCTGTTATATTGGGATGGTGATGTCACGCCCCAAAGTCCCGTTAGGGCGGACTGACACCCGTTGCCGATAAGGCTCGGGAGAACCAACTTGTATCTATGTGCTTTCTATACACATTATAAGAGATTTCTACCTTTGACAAGCCTTTAAGAAGATAAACAGTGATAACAAGCCAAAAGGAAATGCATATGACTAGGCCGTTGGGGCCACAGTGTTTGAAGTACGAGACATGACCACACTTTGATTTATATAGTCTACAAATCCTCTAGATAAGAGAAAGTATCTGACAAGGGTCAAGACAGGCCCCGCCTCAACTAACTGTACAATGTAAACATATAAGCTCTAGACACACACAAAGCCCTGAAGCAACCTGGAGCTTGGTATTAGCAACTGGATGTCCTGTACTCCTACTGGGGAGATCTACTAGCACCTGTACTTGCAGCATGAAATGCAGGTCCCCCGTAAGGGACGTCAGTATGGGATAATGTACTGGATATATAAGGCAGGAAATATTGTACATAAAGTAACAGCTCAAATGAAACCATGCACTGGTGCAGGATTAGAGACCACCTTTGGTTATACTTTGGGATCATGTATTTTATGTTCTTTATATTACTTTATCTTTACTGTATAATCTGTGCACAACATGTAACAAATGACCAACTAATCAATGGTAAAACAGTATCAGGATCATCCCTGGCTAGGTTCTTCCTTAACCCCTCGGGCTACCACCCGTGACAGGATCGTCCCTGGCTAGGTGATTCTTCCACCCCTTGGGCTACCACCCATCAATAAACAATATACTTTACCTTTAAATTACCTTTGAGATGGTTCTTTTGGTGGTCACAATATTGGAGCTGTAGGACTGTATATGTAGCATATGACATGTAGATAATCATACAAGACAATATGACAATGAAAAGAGTACATTACACAAATAATGAAATGCGTATGAAATGGAACAACTCGTGAACTTTATTTAGTAACAAGAACCCATGTAACTTGG
>JAPFFP010000008.1:7031621-7047377 GCA_026153255.1 Solanum medicagineum | reverse complement strand
CGCTGCATATTACGATACGTGAACGCTTGGCCTCGTTCGCCTCGGTTCACCTATCCTGTGACGTGAGTGCTTGGTCTCGATCGCCTCGGCTCACTTGGGGCTACAGTCAGGACTGATGTTGGAGATGTTGGAGACTTGAAACTTCCGGTGTACGGTTGTGGTGGCGCGATTTTAGGGGTCGCCATCGTTCCTGTCCGACATGCATTGGTTTTAATATGTTACTTAAAAAGATTGTCTTGATATTGCCTACAGGTTTGACTTATATATGACTTATTTGAATTACTACTTTTATCGGTGCGTACTTCGTACTGACCCCCTTTCTTCGGGGGCTGCGTTCATGCCCGCAGGTACCGATGCAAAGGTTAGAGAGCCATCCTCCTAGGATCTCCACCTACTGTTGAAGTGCTCCTTTGCCTCCGGAGCCGTTTGTTGGTATTCACATGTTTCTTTATTTTCTGTACTTACTATTTCTGTATATTCCAGGGTATGGCAGGGCCCTGTCCCGTCTTACGATTCTGTTGGCATGCATAGAGGTCTGTGGTTACATGTGGGTATGGGATACTACGTGTGACTTGTTTGTGTACGTATGATACTCTTGTTGGACGGTTCTACCGCAGCGGTGACCTTGTCGGCCCGCACATGTATATATATATATATATGGATGTTTGTTATGCTGGGAGCTCTGTTTGCAGGATTTGGGTAGTCAGTAAAATAGAGGAAACTCTGCCAAAATTTTGATAAATTCCTTAGTTAATATAATGGTAAATCTGGTTTGGTATTGTTTGGGCGCCCAATCGGCACTAATCACCACCCCTGGGTTGGGTCGTGACAATTACTTTGATAAATTTTTTAATTATTGTGTATTTATAAATATTTGCATAGTTTTTTAGAGTATTGCTATAGTGATAATGAGCTTTGTTTGGCGTAAGTGACAACACTAGTTGATCCCATTGATGACAAAATTGATTTTCTTGCAAGATTGATTTGTGTCCATCTAATGTTGATATTTATCTTCTGTTTTTTTTTTTGGTCATATTGAGTTTATTTGGCATAAGTGACAACACTAGTTGATTCTAGTGATGAAAAAATTGATTTGCTTGCAAAATCGATTTGTGTCGATCTAGTATTGATACTTATCTTATTTTGGATTGTCATAATGAGTTTGTTTGGTATAAGTGACAACACTAGTTAATTTTATTGATGACAAAATTATTTTTTTTTGCAAAATTGATTTGTGTCCATCTAGTGTTGACATTTATCTTATTTTTGGATTGTCATAATGAGTTTGTTTGGTATAATTGACAACACTAGTTGATCCTATTGATGACAAAATTGATTTTTTTGCAAAATCAATTTGTGTTCATCTAGTGTTGACACTTATCCTTTTTTTTGTGATATTGTGATTGTTGTTGGAATTAATCCGCATTTTAGCTTTGCTTTGGTTTAAATGTTGAAATTAATTTGCACTGTTGCTTTGATTTTTAAATTCAGTTCTTACAAATTAATTCAAATTTGTATATATCCCTAACTTTTAGATACTTGAACTCTAATTATACTTGTAACTTTAACTCTAGGATTATAAAGTAAAATTTAGCACTTGAACTTTAATTATGATACTTAAGAACGACATATATACTTGGACTAATTAATTAAGGTTGTGAATATTTTGTAGATGGATTACTATTTGTGGATATATGACATGTATTATGGAAATGGTGGTGGGTTGAAATATACAGTTTTTTATGGTGTTACAAGTTTCATTGATCATGCAATGACACTTGATCTTTTTAAGAGAAATCAAATGGTTAGGTGTCCTTGCAGTTCATGTAAGTGCCTGAAATTTTTTCGTCCAGATGAAGTTATGGTGCATTTGTATCATAATGGGTTTAAGCCTAGATATTTTGTATGGGTGGATCATGGAGAAGTAGATGGAGTGGATGGTGTGTTTTACAATTCCATGCCCGTGGATGAATATAATATGATTGTAGCACAAGGTCAAATTAGATTTGAATATGATAATTTTTAGCATGATACGTTTGCGCATGATAGAGTTCATCAAATGATTAATGATTCTTTCGGAGTTTAAGAGGGGTTGGAGGCTGAACAATTTTTTAATGAAGCTCCTAATGAAGAAGCAAAATGCTTCTATGAAGAATTAGAAGTGGCTTGTGGACCATTATGTGAGGGGAGTCAGCATTATCCTTTGTCTGTTGCCGTTAGATTAATGAACATTAAATTAGATTAAAATATTGCTAATGGGACTATGGACTTAATGGTCGATCTTTTGGCTGAGTTAGTTAATCCTTTCTATAACATATCCAGGACAATCTATCAGGCAAAGAAATTGGTTTCCAAGTTAGGATTGTCACATGATAAAATTGATTGTTGTGTTATTGGTTGCATGTTATACTACAATAATGATAGTGACTTGAAAAATTGTAAGTTTTACGATCATGCTCGTTATAAGAGGACTCCAGTCGGAAAGATATTTCCAATTAAGGCAATGCATTATTTACCTATTATTCCTATACTGAAGAGGTTGTATGCATCGATGAGGTTTGCCCCACGCATGACATGGCACCCCAATATAGAAGGCCACGGGGTGTGTTGTCTCATCTATATGATGGAGAAACATGGAAGCATTTTGATAATATATACCTTGACTTTGCTAGAGAGCCTAGAAATGTCAGATTGGGGCTGCGTGCAGATGGTTTCACACCATTCTTAAATTCTTCCACGCCTTATTCTTGCTGACCCGTATGTCTCACTCCATATAATCTTTCTCTTGAAATGCTCATAACAATTCATTCATATTTTTAATCTGTGTTATTCTAGGTCCTCGTAACCCAAAAAGGAATATTGGTATATTTCTACAACCATTCATAGATTAGCTTAAACAGTTATGGTTTGAAGGTGCATTGACTTATGACATTCAACTAAACAAAATTTTGTTATGCGTGCTTGTTTAATGTGGACTGTTAATAATTTTTCTGCATATGGTATGTTATCTGGTTGGATGACCGCTGGAAAGCTTGCTTGTCCTCATTGCATGGAATGTAGTAAGGCTTTCACCTTAAAGCATGGCAGAAAAAATTCATGGTTTGATTGTCATCGTCAATTCTCGCTAATAGACCACAACTTTAGAAAGATGAAAAATACATTCAGAAAAAACAGGGTTGAAATGGATCCTCCAACCCCATCACTGACAGAGCATCAAATTTGGGAGGGAGTTTCTCAACTGCCTAAATTTATAGATGCTCCACCTATTAGACTTTTTGGATACGGTGTTGAACATAATTGGACCAAACAAAGCATATTCTGGGAATTGCTATATTGGAAGGATAATCTCCTAAGACATAATATTGATGTGATGTATATTGAGAAAAATTATTTTGACAACCTACTCAACACATTGATGGATATTAAAGGCAAGACAAAAGACAACCCAAGAGCTGGAGTGGACTTACAGGATTATTGTAGGAGGAAAGAATTGTGGCTGTAGGAACTACCAAATGGCAAAATTGTTAAGCCTAAAGCTAGTTTTTCATTCACCTTAGATGAGAAACGTAAAATATGTGAGTGGGTTAAAACTTTGAGGATTCCAGAGGGATATGCTTCAAATTTGGGCAAGCAAGCAGACTTGAATGAAGTGAATTTGATAGGTATGAAAAGTCATGATTGTCATATATTCATGGAAACTTTTGCTTCCTATCGCTTTTAGCCACCTTCCTAAGAGGATATGGAAGCCAGTCGCAGAGATAAGTCTTATCTTTAGAGATTTATGTTCTGGAATATTGCTTGAAAGTAGTTTAGATAGGATGAGAAAAATATTCTTGTTATTACTACAAAGATGGAGAAGATTTTTCTGCCTGACTTCTTTGATGTGATGGAGCATCATCTGATTCATCTTGTACAAGAAGCCCACCTTGGATGTCCTGTTCAAACAAGGTGAATGTATCCATTTGAAAAGTAATATTTTTTATGACTAATTAATATAATGAATATATAAACAATAAACTTCATGATTAACACATTTGAATTGGTATACACAGAAGAATTGGAAGTTGCAAAAAGACAATTAAACAAAGGGGACAGATCGAAAGATCAATTGTTCAAGCTCATATCGGAAGAGAAACCAGTGACTTTTATTCTTATTACTTTGGGGATAAAGTGTCACGCAAGCAAAATAGGCCAAATCGTAATGATGAAGGTGAGAGTGATCCGATGTTTCCCCAATTTCAATTTTTAATCAAAATGGCCGAGGATCTAACAGGCGTGAAAAAAGAGGCTTCACGACTAGGGAAAGACAATCGGCTATGAACCATATTCTATTTAATTGTCTAGAAATTCAACCATACCTTGAGTAAGTGTTAAATAAATTATATTGTCCAATTACATAATAATTAGTACTTACTAACTAACAGAAATATACATATCGATACCAAATTGTTCGTAAATACTTGGGTCAATGAAGCCGTATACACAAGGTTTGCCAAATGGTTAAAGGACTATGTAAGTTTGAAAGCCTAATCATATTGAATTAGTATGAATGATGTATTTATTTAAGACTAAATTGTATTATTTTGGATACAATTTGTAGGTTTATCATGAATACTCAATTGATCAGCATTAACCATTGGTGAGAGAAATCACACTCGGGCCTGAATCTCAAATTCAGACAATGAATAAATATTGTGTTAATGGTTTTAAGTTTCAAACTAAGGAAGTTTCTGCATATAAGAAAACCAATAATAGCGGTGTGTTCTTTCAAGGTGATGTCAACGGTAATGGCCAAACTATTAAATATTATGGTGTCATTCAGGAGATTATTGAACTTCGATATTCAGGTTGGCCTAAAAAGAAGATAGTATTGTTTCGGTGTAAGTGGTTTGACCCATCACATAAAGGCACAAGGGTGGACCAGCAACATAATATAATTGAAGTTAAGTACACCAAACAATATGGAAAATGATCCTTTTATCACTGCCAAAATGCTAAGCAGGTCTATTACACTCCATATCTATTGTGTAGAGATAAGGCTGATTGGTGGGTTGTCATTAAGACAAAGCCAGTAAGAAGAACTGAAATTCAGAATGTTGAAGATGTGGCATACCAAAATGATTTTGCACTTGTTAAACAAGAAGTTGATGTTGAGTTGGAGACCACATTAGAACATCCTCAACACATACTGGAAGAGGTGTCTGATGATGAATTAATAGCGTCAAACTTTCAAGAAGAAGTAGATAAAGATAATGAGTCATCGGAGGAGTAAGATGATGAATTATTGTACAAGGGGGAATGGGAGGATGATGAATATGAAACAAATGAGGAATCGAAATAGTAGGATGAAGTAAATAATGAAACAAGCGAGGAGGAATAAACTGGTATATTGTAACTGCCACATAACTTGATTTATCTTGCTAATACAAAAATTATTTCATTTGATTTTTTCTTATATATTGTATTTGTATTATTTTATATTCAGATGTCATTGGGTGATGGTGATTGATTTTGGGATCATCTTGGGATTACTTCTTCTGGTAGGGCGAAAAAGAAGAAGCATAGGAGACAACCGATTGATTCTGAGGATATATCAGGCTTTATTTCTTCGATGTTCAGGGTGCCCCAGGTGCTAGTCATGTTGTGTCTTTTAGGACTATGGATCCTCTAGCTTTCCAAAGTCAGCTACGTTGACCACGGGGCACATCTTTTTCTGCACAGCCGAAATTCCCTTTGTATGATCAGACCACTCCTCGACCTCCAGTGCCACTAGTACTTCATTGAACTACACCTTCGACTCTCCATCTCCTACTGGTGCATCTCCCACTTCTCGGTCTTCTCACCTACATAAACTGAGACTTGGAGATTCTTCCAGTAGTGATAATGTCCCTACACTGCCAACTCGACATCGTACACTACCGACTCGGAATCACACACATGTTCCATCATGATCCACACCTTCTTCTACTGCTGCATTTGAGCCTGCACAGGTTGTGCCTGACTTAGCTCCTAGATAGAGGAATAGACCTGGGAGAGTCATGATTGAGCCTGATGGAGTATCGTAAGTTTTTATTTTAATTCATTTATTTTGCTACTTTAACAGATTATACATGAACTAATATCATGTTTATTATGTGTCTTGCAGGTAGTATCCTTCAAAACTAGCTACGGATGCTCTTAAGGAGAGTGTTATGAGGTTATACTCAGAGCCATACACCTCTTGAGGGGCAGATTCCAAATAATATTCGCCAGACAATGATTAATCAAATTAAGGTATATATAATATTACATAATAATTTGTGTATTACTTACTTAACTAGAATTTCTTAACACTTTTACTTTTTTACTAGACTTTATGTACTTGGCATCCCAAGCACAACACCTTCATTACCAGTAATTTGAGAAAAAAGAGAGTACCCGACTATCTAACTGGCTGAAGAAAGCAAGGGATGATGGAGAAAAAAGTTCTTAGATACCTCCACATGTATATCAAGATTTGCTCCGGTATTGGGATATCGATAAATTTAAGGCTGTGTCTGAGCAAGCTAAAAAGGCTAGAGGAAGCCTAAAGGGTGGATCATTGCACGTCGGAGGTACAAAGAGTGTCAGTACTATTACGAGGGAGCTGGTAAGATTTTTAAAGTCTTAGGTTTAAACTAATATATTATTCTTATTAAAGTATTTAATTTATACAAAATAATTTTTTATTAATTATATTTTAAATTATAGGAAAAGGAATTGGTGGCGGCCTCCTCTACGTGATGAAGTTTTTAGGAGGTATTATATGAAAAAAAGAAGAATGACTCGAATCCGGATCAATGGGTGGAGGAAAGGGCCGAACAAGCCTATGTAAGTTATTTAACATAATTTTAAGTATAATTTATTTTGATTCTAACTTTTGCTTTTAATATATACATTGAGTCTAATTGTTATTTTTCATATGAGCGTGACTATGTGCAATCTATAAAAGAGCTTTGAGATTCGGTCGAGCTAACCCCTGAGTTGTCCAATCAAATTTGGATGGAAAAGGTTGCAGAGGGGAGCAATAAAAGTTGTATTTATGTAATGAGTTCCCAAAATAATATACGATGGTTCCAATCTGGTTTAGAGGATATTGTATTGTCACGTCAAGCTGAGGCTATTGACGGGACTCAGATGGCTATCATGAGTCAAAAAGTTGAAGAACTTATACGTGCATTGGAAGAATATGAAGCATGAAGGGCCCAGGAATATGCCAAACTTAAGCAACAAATGCTCAGCCTAGCCCGATGATGGTCTTTACCCCATGATGATTTCGACGAGAGTACGGATGATTTTGTTGAAAATATCCCTTAGTTCCCTTCTATTTTAGTTTTGGACAATTTAGAATTTTTGTTGAACTTTAACACTATCTAAAACTTTGTAAATTATGAATTTATATGTTCTTTATGTTTAATTGTATTTATTAAGACTTATTTTGAATGATTTAGCTGTTGTTGATTGTGGTGTACTGGTATATTGAACCAGTTTTGAAAGATTTTATTTTTTGTATTTTAATGCAGTGGGTAGCAGGAATTGCAAGTTTCTGCTGTCCAAACAATTGCAGAAAAGCGATGGACAGGGTCGCTAAGTCCGTCACTTTTCTGGGAATTTTCTAAAAAACATTTCTAGAAAAGCAACAGACGGTATCGCTTAGTTCGTCGCTTTTCTGGAATTTCTTTAAAAAACCCAAAAAGTGATGGAAGTCCATCGCTTTTTTGATTTTTATTTAAGAATATTATTTTTTTTAAAATGTGCAATGCAGTTTGTCGCAAAATAAATTAAAAAACAAAAAATAGTGACGACCGCCCGTTGCTTTGTTTAATTTTTTTTTATTTTTCTGTGCGACGGACGGCGTCGTTTTTTTGCGACAATGTCTCTCGCTTTTAAAAAAGTGAAAAGGGAAAAAGCAACGGACCCATCTGCGTCGCTTTTTCCCAAAAATATGATATATTCCGTCGCTTTTTTGTGTCGCTTTTTGACTATTTTTTAGTAGTGAAATGACAAACGTAGCAGCAAGACTTAAGTTCTTGGGGATGGAGGTGGAGCAAATTTCCTTATATAATTCATCATCAACTCATTACCAATGAGTATGGCCCATTCCAAATGAACTACAACACCATGAAAGACAAATGGAATGTGCATAAATTGCACGAAACGTTGGTTCAAGAGGAAATAATACTCAAGAATCAAGGAACCCACTCCATCAACTATGTAAGTCATCAAGGAACTAGAAAGAAAGGAAAGAAGCATGTTAAGGGAAGAGAAAAGCAACTTAATGAATGAGTCATCATCTCAAGTACTAACAAGGAACATAAGGATGATAAGTGCCATTTTTGAAAAACCTGGACACTTTCAGAAAGATTACCTGAAAAGTAATGCATGGTTCGAGAAGAAAGATAAGTCTTGTGCTTTTACACGTCTCAAATCAAACTTAATTGAAGTTACTTACAATACTTGGTGGATTGACTCTAATTATACTGTCTATGTTTCTAATACGATGCAGGGATTCCTTACAACACAGATCATAAACCAGAATGAAAGATTTGTGTATATGGAGAATAGAGTGAAGGCTCCAGTTGAAGCTATCGGGACTTACCATTTGATTCTCAATACTGAGCATCGCTTCGATTTGTTAGAAACTTGTTATGTACCTTCTCTTCGAGAAGTTTAGTTTCTTTATTTAAGTTAGATAAGACTGGATATTCTTTTAATTTTGATAATGGATGTTTTAGCTTGTTTAAGCATAATTGTCTCATTAGTACTAGTACTCTTTGTTATAGCTTATACAAACTGGATCTTGATAATCTGATTACGAATCACTCTTAATTTTGCATCATAATATTGGTACTAAATGAAGCTTGGTGAATAAACAATCTGCTTACTTGTGGCATAAACGTTTAGGTTACATATCCAAAGAAAGACTAGAAAGATTAGTTAAAAATGAAATTTTTTCGAAATTTGGCTTTTACCGACCTTGAAATTTGTGTGGATTGTATTAAAGGAAAACAAACAAAACACACAAATAAATGAGCCACAAGAAGCTCACAGCTTCTTAAAATTATTCACACTAATATATGTGGTCCTTTTGACATTACATTTTGCAGTAAGGAAAAATACTTTATCACCTTTATTCATGATTTTTCACGTTACAGATATGTCTATTTGTTGCACAAAAAATCTGAAGTAATTGATGTCTTAGAGGTATTTATTACTGAGGTTGAAAGACAACTAGACAAAAAAAAATGAAAAATAATCAGATCACATAGAGATAGTGAATTTTATGATATATATGATGAAATTGGAAAACACCCTAGCCCATTTGCTAAATTCCTTGAAAAGCATGACATATGTGCTCAATACACAATGCCAGACACACACAACAAAATGGTGTGGCGGAAAGGCGTAATAGTTCATTAATGCATATGATTAGGAGTATGTTGAGCAATTCATCTCTACCTATTTCTTTGTGGATGTATGCTTTAAGGACTGTCATTTACTTACTAAATAGGATTCCTAGTAAAGCAGTTCTAAAGACACCTTTTGAATTGTGGACTGATAGGAATCCTAGTTTGAGGCATCTGCATGTGTTGAGGTTGCCCGACAGAAATTGGAGTTGATAATCCACAAGAAACTGGATTGAAGAACAATCAATGGTTTCTTCATCCAGAAAATCAACAGGATATAGATTTTACTGTCCTAATCATAGTACGTAAATTGTTGAAACCGAAAATGCTAGCCTCATGAAAATGGTGAAGTTAGTGGGAGTGAGGAACAATGTCATGTGAAAATTAAAGAAGTTGAGGTTCAAATTTCTCTACCTTATACTTCTTCTAAAATTGTTGTTCCTGAAGTTGTTATACAATCTAATAGTCAACAAGAACAACAAATTGATGCTCTTACTAATTATAATGAAGTCATAATTAATGAAAAGGCAGTAGATGGACCAGAAAAAGTAGCATTAAAGAGGTCTCAAAGACAAAAGAGAATTTCTATTTCTTTATGATTATTGGTACTATCTACACGAGTCATTAATTGAATTGGGAATTGATAATGATCCAGTGTCATTTTCACAAGCCATGGAAAGTGAAAATTCTGATAAATGCATAGAAGTTATGAAAGATGAGTTGAAGTCTATGGAACATAATGATGTTTGAGACCTTGTTGAATTACCTGAAGGTTGCAAAAGAGTCGGGTGTAAATGGGTCTTTAAGATCAAACGAGACTCAACTGGGAACATTGAACATCACAAGACCAGACTTGTTGTCAAAGGTTTCACTTAGAAAGATGACATCGATTATAGGGAGACCTTTTCACCTGTCTCTAGAAAAGATTTTTACTCAGAATTATAATGGCTTTAGTAGCTCATTATGACTTAGAGCAACACCAAATGGATGTGAAAACAACCTTTCTGAATGGAAATTTGGAGGAAGAAGTTTATATGAATCAACCTGAGGGGTTTTCTGTCAAAGGAAAGGAGCACATGGTGTGTAAACTTAAGAAGTCAATATACAGACTTAAACAAGCTTCCTAACAATGGTATCTTGAGTTTGATGAAACTATTATCACCTTTGGATTTAAGGAAAATACTGTTGATCGGTGTATATATCTAAAGATCAGTGGGAGTAAGTTTATTATGTTAGTTCTATATGTTGATGACATCTTGCTTGCTATTAATGATCTTGTTTTATTGTCCAGTACCAAGAAATATCTCTCTGACAACTTTGAAATGAAAGATATGGGAGTGTCATCCTATGTGATTAGGATAGAAATATTCCAGATAGATCACAAGGATTGTTGGAATTGTCTCAAAAAGCCTATATTAATAAAGTGTCAGAGAGATTTAGAATGGAAAAATGTTCATCCAATCCTGTTCCAATTCAAAAAGAAGATAAATTTAGTCTCAATAAATGTCCAAAGAATGAATTGGAATGTAAGCAAATGAAAGATATTCCTTGCATCAATCACTGGGAGCCTAATGTATGCCCAGATATATACCAGATCAGACATAAGTTTTGGTGTTGGGATGCTGGGGCATTATCAAAGTAATCCAGAAATGGATTACTGGAAGGCTACAAAGAAAGTGTTACGATACTTGCAAAGAACAAAAGATCATATGCTCACTTACAGAAGATCTGATCATCTTTAAATGATTGGATATTCAGATTCAGATTATCCTGGTTGTGTAGATGCAAGAAAAATCACATTTGGATATTAGTTCCTATTAGCTGGAGGAGCAATTTCATGGAAGAATGTGAAACAATCTGTTATAGTTGCATCCACTATGGAAGCTGAGTTTGTGGCATGTTTTGAGGCCACAGTTCAGGCTAATTGGATTTGTAACTTTATTTCAGGACTTGGGCTAGTCGACAGTATTTCCAAGCCACTGAAACTTTACTGTGATAATACTACAACAGTCTTCTTCTCTAAAAATGATAAGTACTCAAAGGGTGCTAAACATATGGAATTGAAATATTTTTCAGTTAAGGAAGAAGTTCAGAAACATAAAGTGTCAATTGAACGTATAAGCACCAAACTTATGATTGTTGATCCTTTGACGAAAGGATTACCATCCAAAACATTTGTTAAACATGTTGAAAGAATAAGTCTTATGGATAACAACGAATGACTTTTGTAAAGAGTTTATTATATTTATGCAATTGACACTTTAAGCTCAACTAGATATATGTTTCTACTATAATTACCTGTTTTCTCTTGTATACATTATGTTGAGAATGATGTTGACAGTTTTAGTTTAAATAAAGATATTCTAAACATTATCATTGGACCATTATGGATTTAAAGGTTGTGCTGAGTAATATACTAATATTGTGGTACATGAAAGGAATTATATCAAAGAAGGGATATATGACTGGCACGACTCGTTAGTGGACTTATTCAAAACAACAAATAATGTTGATTTTAGTAATGTGCACATAGTAATTGGAATGTTTATTAAACTACTAAGTTATTGATGTTACGTGTGCCAAGTGGGAGAATGTTAGTTTTTTATGGCTCACGTATGTTAATTTTATGGCTCACGTTAATATTAATCTTGGTTTAATATTTAATTACTAACTAAATTCAAATTGGATAATGTTGGTGGAAGTTATTAAACCGCTCACTGCTCATGTTGGTGGAAGTTACTGCAACTTTCCACCACCCACTATGTTGGCAGTAACTTCCCACCACTACCCATTATGATTGGTGAAAATTATTATAACTTCTCACCACCCTGATCCTAACTTCTCACCTCTACCCACTACCTATGTTAGTGGGAAGTTGTGAGTGTGGTAATGGGGAGTTAAGGACATGATAGTAGGAAGTTATGACAGTTTATTATAGTTATAAGTTTCCCTACCCATGATGATGAAAAGTAGGATTGAAAGTAACTGGTCCTCTCTCTGCTTATAAATACTGAAGAATACTGCATTTCCATCAACAGTCATTCTGAAAAAAATCAGTAAAAGATAAAGAGAGAGAAAAACTAATATCTTGTTAAGAACAAGAAAAAAACTTCCGCTCAAGTGATCAAGTCAAGATCTCATGGCCGATTCTGGTATGTTTTCTTGACTAATGTGTTAAGAAGATATATGTGAAACTTATATAGTTCTACGATCTTGAATTCATGATAGGATTACATGTTACATTGTTTATGTTTGACAATCTGAATTACGGTAGTTCCTTACAACACGATATTGCTATATATCAAAGTTAATGATAAAGTCATCGGAGTTTCCATGGTGTTCTACCTTTGTGTAGTCCTGGTCCACAATGAACCAAGAAGGGCATAATCAACAAACGGGGTGCTTCGTATCCTAATTCGGGGGTGGAGCTAAAAGTCCAGGGCCAGGCAAATTCATAGTATATTTGTGTTAAAAAATTCATTATATATGTATAAGTAATGAATTTAGAACTCAGTTATTAATTAACACTAAATGATTATTTTAAATTTTAGAACTCATAAAATTAAAATCATGACTTCTCTATCGTCCTCATATGAGAAAATTGAAAAGGACCAACTATATGCCTACTCCCTCTTCTATGATAGAGATAAAGTAACCATACGAAGAAAATAGCCTTTAGTGGAGAAACAAGACTAGGAAATGATGATATACTAAGACCACAAAAGAAATGTCACTTGATCCCCCACCACATTACTATTCTTTTTGACTGACACAAAACGAATATAACTCCGTATTGTTACTCTATTTTTCCTTCCAAATTTTAATTTGTTGCTAACTTTAAGATTCCTTCCCACTATGTGTACCATTTAGCCCCACGCCCTAGAAAATTATAATCCACCCCCTAAAAGAAGGAACTTCTAAAAAGATACAGATCACTTATCTTTAACCAGCCAAATCCATTGTCTGAGCATTAATAGTAATCTAGTACCACTTGTTGTAGGCTTTAAATAGGTATCAAAAGTGAGAGACCCAGACCCTAGGACTACTTTTTCATGGTTTTTAGGTTTTTTTCAAGACTATCGTTTGTTGTTCGTTATTAGTCGCTCTTTTTATTTCTTTTTCTTTTCTTTTCGTTTTTTCCATATCTAATTTATTCTGCTTATGAGTTTTTGAGATAAGGGTTCCCAGGAAACAACCTCTCTACCTCTATGAGGTAGTAGTAAGGTCTACGTACATTCTACCCTTCATAGACCCCACTTATGACATTTCCCTGGATATGTTGTTGTTGTTGAACTTGAAATTAAAAGAAAAGAGCATTTAGAAATAAGTTAAATTTGAATATATGAAAATTTAAAATGGTTGTTTCACTTAAAATACTTCTCAAATCAATATTTCAATATTTTGGTACATATGTCCAACTGTATATGCCTTAAATGTAGATGTTTAAGCATGCCACTTGTTGTTACAAGAATGGTCGAATTGTTGAAAATATCATCCACTCTTGTGCTAGGTAGAACAACGTTCACATACATGTTCGTACCTACTAAAATTGTGATGAGAAATAAATTAAGTATGCCATATAAATTATGATAGGTAGCCTTTTGTTGAACTTAAATTAGAAAAGCATATGTACCAACACATTTACTCAAAAGAGTCTGTCTAAAATCCATTAGATGTCTAGTCATTCATGTCGGCATAGTTGTTCAATTCTAGTCACACAACCATTATGACTATTGGACTATAATTTTCTTTCTCTTTCGCCATTTATGTATAAAAACCCCAAATGGAGGGTATGGCTTATCTACGAACTTGATAGATATCATTACCTAAAGGGTAGTCATCAACTTGAAGCGGGAGAGGTATGAATGAAGGCGGAAGCGATCGATGCTTTGATGGTTATGGAATGTCAAGGCATGTGTGGCCATCCACTTTGTTGTCATTAAGATTGATTTATCCCCAAAATAGTAGCTATGTATAGAGCTATCAAGAACCTAACCATTCACCTATAATTTATGTGAGGGAATGTTTGAATGAAATGGACTTTTTGTGAGGTAATAAATGGTTTTGAAGATAGAGATGCTCGTTTGGGCCCAAAGGAATTGCACTACTACTAGTATTTAGAATAAAAAGTTCTTGGACCCACATAATTAATTAGAATGAGAATAGTTATAGCATTTGGGTGTGGGGTAGGGCACACAAATGTCCCTATTTTAGAGCTGTCTTTAATTGCATCTTAATCTTAATTATATTATACGAGTACCTTTTTATAAATATTTATTTGATATTACATGATTACTTATTAAATTATAATAAAATTAATTATTTTTTTTATTTTACCCCGTTATTAATATAATATTTGAAAATTTTTAGAGGTTGATTAATTACTTTCACATTCAAAGAGTAAACTATTTTTATATTTTATGTATATTTTTTAACTTAATTTAATATACATTGATATAAATAAAGAGTAAATGATAAGTTTACTAGTGTATTAGTAATTTTTTTATTACCGTGTAAAATAGAAAGTGCTCATATACTATAGGATGGAGATAGTAATCTTTAATTTTTATCATCCAATACTTTAATCCTTTATGTAATAAAAAAGTGATAAAAATATTTTCAACATCGACAAAATAATAAAAGAAAAATTGCGTACAAATTATGCCTGACAACTTACAAGGAGAAATACTTCGCAAAGCGTAAGTTTAGTTTTAGAACTATAAACTTATAATTTAAGAAACATAATTTGTTTTCACAAAAATTTGATAAACTTATGTGTGATGAATTATACTACATAATTCACATGGGACAAAGTGAAAGTTCAAAATACTTTTAACCCATGTTTTCATTTTTTAGGGCAATTTGTGGAAGAACTTGTTTTTCAAGTACTGGATGGACCAGTTGCATGCCAGTTACTCCATAAGGCATTTATAGACAGAAGTATATCTATATGTCCAATTTAAGCAATGTAGTTTGCCTGGAAATGAAATTCAATAAAAAATAATTACAGTAATTTTTTTAAAATATACTATCATTAACGCACAATTTAAAGTTAAATTTATTTTAAATATGTAATAATAATATAGTACTTAATCTAATTGATACATAGAATTTGAACAGAATGGTGTTTATGCAAAATCTTGTGAGGGGTGATATTTCAATCAATTATGGAGAATGACGTAAGCAATGACGCAGCTATGAAAAAGACATAAAGTAATGACAAAAGCTTTCTAGGACTATAATGATAATACTAATAAAAGTCTTGTAAAAAAGTCAAAAATTGTAGGAAAAGTTGTAATTATTAGGTAGACTTTATTACTTGTCCTTGTAA